>JAQFVV010006581.1:0-125477 GCA_028023455.1 Epiperipatus broadwayi
ATTACAACTTGTTTATAACAAACTTTGCATTTTTACTGATAAAATGACAAATGGATTAAAAAAAACATTTTAACACACTAAAATATAATAACATATTTACCATAAGTTATAGAACTGTCCCCTATAATGTGAATTGCCCTTATGTTTGAGATTTGAAAAGGTTATCAAATGATATTTGAACGAATAAGCATTTCTTAGGATGAAAACCAAAGCCAATGTCATATTCTGAAAAATTATTTTGGAAAATTCAAAAGCAACATGATAATGGAAAGATTAACACTGAGAAATTTTCCTGTGTAACTAATACATTTGCGTTATCATTGTGAGATTTACTTTCTATACGATATAAATTTATCACATCATTTGTAAGTAATACTGTTTTTTTTTTTAATTAAAAAAAAAATACATTTAGGTATAAAATTTGTTATATTTATAGTTCTTTTTTATATTCTTGGCTAAACGTTTATATATATTTCTAAGCAAAGCTTTTTATATTTGTGTTCCTTTTAAAAGATGGTATTTAAAATATAAGGTGAAACTTACAGTTTTCCATTTAATTTCATTTTAGGTTAAGCAAATGATAGAAGTCTAAAACTTTGTTAACATGACACCATTTAAAAAAAGGATTAAGGATTCCATTCCATATTTCTTGCTTTCCCCGTAATGAATATATATCTTTATCATTGCAAATTACATTTCCTTTTTAGATTTAAAGTGTTACATGTGGAATATGATGGTGCAATGCATCATTATATGCCAAGAGGGGGAAGGATAGCTTTGATGACACAAATGTCTCTCACTAAAAATGCACTCACAAGTACCAATGATTTTTAATATAGTAATGCCCTTTTTACTATTTTGTATAATGAAAATATGTGTACATTATATTTTTTAAATGTGAACTTTGATATTACAAATGGTGTGGTGTATCATTTTGGTGATGTATTATTCTAAGTTTGCAATATATTTAAAATAAAACCATCACAAGATCTGTAGACAAGTTTTATTGATTAAGTATGTGTGCACATTCCCTTAACATATTATTTTAAACATATTGCAAACATAGCATAATTTGTCATCAGAGTAATACATCATAGCAGGAAGTACCAATCTTTTTTGATCTTAAATCTTATAAGGATAATTTATTTTAAGTTATTTTGTTGTTGTTGCTGTACAAGAGAGATTGTTGATAAAATTAAATTTTTTAAATATATTTTTTAAAAAAATATATTAATTTTAGTAAATTTAATGTTTCTTTTTCTTTTAAGACATTTAATAAAATAAATGTTTTTTTTTTTTTTCCTTTAGAGTGTGATTGTGAATTTAATAGTTTAGATTTTGAAAATATACATCTATCAGTTCTAGGTGTAAAAAAAAATATTAATGTATTTTTTTCTGTTTTAAAAAAAAAACATAAATTATGTTTTACTGATAAAATTAAATTTATTAATGATTTGTTTTTATAATCGAATGACTCAATGTATTTTATGTGTATGCATGTTTTATAAAAGTAAAGGATGGGTTATTGATTATGTTATTTCTCCTTTAATGTCCTCTCTCTCTCTCTTTCACCATTGTTTTCCTAGAAAGTAGCATTACTAATCATTTTATTATTTCTTTGAAATTATTTGTTAGATATATTGATGCTTATTTGCTTATTATTCAGAAAGATAAATAGAACATTTTTTGCTAGTTTGAATGCTTTTAGTTCTATTGTCATTTTTTTACCATTGTGGTATAGGGATAATTTTGATTTTGTTAAGTTAAAATTTTTAGATTGAAATGTTAATAAGGTTAATAATATTCTTCATTGCACACATTTTATTAAACTTAAAAAATTTAAAAAATATTATATGGCCTAATAGTTTTATTCATAAAAAATATTTATTAAATTTTTATTAAAGAAATAAAAAAAGTTATTATTTTCAAAATAATGATTATATTTAAAGAAGACAAAGGGCTTATTGCTATCTATTGATGGGTTGTAATGGTAATTTTTTAATTATATATCTACAAGGTTGATAATAAAAAAATAATGATAATGAAAATAAAGAATTTACTTCCTAACTATTTAAGATTTCATTTTATAGATTATTTTATAGTCATTTATAGGTATTAAAGTTGCTTGGAAGATTTACCTTGGTTTGAATTCATTATAAAATGGATCAATACAATCTATTGATCTTTCTAGTACAGTTTATAAGATTTCATGCAGTTGTTATAACATTTATATAGGTCAAAATAAAATATATCTTAATGAAAGAATTAAATTCTTAGCAGCTGAATTAAAAAAGCAGATATAATAATATGGTGTTAAATATTTATAAAATAAATGCAGGCCATAAAATATTATTTGGTAATGCAGAAGTTACATTTTCCGAAGAAAAAAATGTTGAAGAAAAGCATTAAAATCTTCTGAAGATAAATCTTCTGTAATTTGAACCCATTAATCTTATAAAAACTTTTTTTGATTTAAAAGTAGTTAGTTTATGAAATGAATTTTGTCAATGTTATATATATATATATATATATATATATATATATATATATATATATATATATATATATATATATATATATATATATATATATATATATATATATATATATGTAATAAATAAAGTTTGATATCTGTATTCGTTTCACAATATATGTAATATACAAATCAATATATATATCAAAATACAAGTACAATTTATATAAATTATATTCTTTTAGAAGTACTTTCGACTATACACTTTGTAGTCTTTATCAACTATATAACGTTGAATAATCAAAACGAAACAACCCTTAACAATACCCATAGTTCAATTCAGATTTCCCACAATTCTGTTATCTTAACATTTGATGACTGGTGATTCATTAACATTTGACAATTTCTTGAAATCAACATAGCCTCTTTATTTCGTTTATTATGACAACGCTCAATTTGAATAATTTTCATATTTTTATAATCAAATTTAAATCCATATTGACAAGATTTATTATGATCAAATATAACAGATGATGAAGGTTTATTTACATCTGTTCCATATTGATTCTCTTTTTGAATTCTTATAAAAAAGCATATGTTCTTTTATTCTCTTCTCAAATGTACTCTTCTCAAGTGTACATTTGAGAAGAGAATAAAAGAACATATGCTTTTATATAATAGAATTCAAAAAGACAATCAATATGGAACAGATATAAATAAACCTTCATCATCTGTTATATTTGATCATAATAAATCTTGTCAATATGGATTTAAATTTGATTATAAAAATATGAAAATTATTCAAATTGAACGTTGTCATAATAAACATAAAATAAAAGAGGCTATGTTGATTTCAAGAAATCGCCAAATGTTAATGAATCGCCAGTCATCAAATGTTAAGATAACAGAATTGTGGGAAATCTGAATTGAACTATGGGTATTGTTAAGGGTTGTCTCGTTTTGATTATTCAACGTTATATAGTTGATAAAGAGTACAAAGTGTATAGTCGAAAGTACTTCTAAAAGAATATAATTTATATAAATTGTACTGTATTTTGATATATATATTATTTGTATATATATATATATATATGGAAACAATTCGATCCAAACTTGATCCAAGTTTCATGACTCATTTAGCACTAACCTGAGATCAAACCTGATCTCTATCTTTTTAACAGTAAATTTGTTTGACGAATAGTTTTATATTCGTACACACACCAAGCCTATTTTTCTTTCTTTAGCCTTGTTATATTCATTTAATAATGAACGTTTTAATTTTATTTAAATAAGATTTAAATAATATTAATTTTAATAAAATAAGATTTATTTATTACGTATCTTTGTGTGTGGATATTAAATATATATGCGGGTATTTTAAATATTAATAGTAAAGTTCGTTAAATAGATTTGCTTAAAAACTACTTTTATATTTTTCTATTAAATTTTAGTGATTAAAAGTCACATTCTTTTGGATAAATTTGGAAAGTTATGTAGGCTACTCAAGAAAGGGTAATGCATTTACTTTTATTTATGAATGGAAAGAAAGGGATTTATCTCAATTTAATTTTATCTTATCTTAGTAATCTATTTGCAAACTAAAAATGGATACGTAACAAAAGACTGAAAACATTTATTGAAAAAGTGTATCTTAGAATCACATTAGAGCAAATTAGTGTAAATGAATGGACAGAATAATACTTGAAGCTATGGAAAGTTAGAATATTCTGGAGCAATAGCTAAAATTGTATAAATACCTCCCCCCCCCCCAAAAGAAAAAGGAAGTGATGAGGTTCAGATTACTATAGTGGATGAGTTGCAGCTCCAATCTTTGTCGATCTATTTTATGATTTAATGTACACAAAATAATAGGCTAAGGTATGAGCACATAACCATTGTCCCCCAAGCCATTCCCAATAACATCAGTATGCTACCGTGAACCCATCTAATGCCTCCTGAAGTCATAAAGTGAACTGTTGGTAAAGAACTTTGCTGAATAATAAAAAAATAGCTAGCAATTTCATTGATGGAAAGGTGCCTCATTTCACTCTCCAATAGGAACTTGCAAGCAGTTATGTAGCCTACATGTGAAAGGACTTGTTGGAAAGCAATATTACCACCAAAAGAATTCTTTCTAAAATATATAATTCACTTTTCTTGTTTTAAATGGCTTTTCTAACATCAGTAATTAAATATTGCAACCCTATCCTAGATAAACACACTTTATAAGATACGTAAAACTTATAAAGCTTTTGTAATATTGCCTCTGTCATTGCTCTCTATAAAATTAATTCGACTTTACTAGTTTTTCTTAAAATGTCTTTTTATTTCATATTTCTTTTCTTATGGCAGTTTCCTGTTATTTATCAATTTATGATTTAAAATATTTAAGTACTTATGTACCAATAAATCTAATTTGGTGAATTTAAACTTTCCTTAAATACCATGATTGATTTGTCGATCTAATGCTCTACCAAATGAGTGAATAATTGTTTAGCTCATTTTTATTCACAGAATTGGAATTACTGTATTAAACATAATCCAATAACACCTAGACTTTATAATTGTGATCTGTCAATAAAATGAATATTGTATGTTGGTATTTTATTATTATAGCACTAATTCTAGTTTGTGAGAAGGAAATAAATGTTTATCACAATAAAATATTAGTGTGCTTTGATGAGATATTAAAGAGGGTTTTAAATGAAATTTTGCATTTGGAAAATCTCTAAGTAAAAGGGAGTAATTACTTTTATTGTTATTTAGTATCATATTATAGTCATGATTGTTTTATTCCAATTTGATATTGGAAAAGTTCAAGTCGCTATGCTTTGGCAATTCTTTTATTTATTATTTAATTTAAGTAATGGCTGTGAATAAAGCATCTACTCCATTAATATAGGCATTGCTGACATAAGGAAATTATTCTAAGTTCAATGAACTCGCTATTATTTTAATATACGTATTTTATGAAATCTAAGCTAATAATGTGGATTTCAATTCTTCAGGATAAGGCCTGACCTCATTTTTTCTTATGTCCAAAAAAGCCCTCTCCCCAGTTTGTGATCTGCGAAAATGCAAAGTGAACATTTCATTCTTCAAATATAATGGTGAAATTTTCATCAATCTTATTGATGTTTTTATTCCTGCTATGTTAGTATTTATAAAACACATTTCTATCAATTTGAAAGCATGAAATTATCAGTTACATAAATGTCATCAAATCCAGCATGACAAACTAGATATCTATATGGGTCTGAATTCAGCCCAGTTTCACCATATAGTAATAGCCTCTGCAATAAATAGCATTACAAAAACTTCAATGGTACACTTATAATAACTAAAACAAGTTATAAATATTGTAACTTGTTTTTAAGTTTTCATTTTATAATCACTAGAAGGAGCTTTACCAATAGCTCTAAACAAGCTTTATTTTTATAAGCGCCGAACGAGATAGAATTTGAAATCTCTATCATTATTCCCACCTCCAGGCCAGCAGATTTTGAGCTTATGGCTCACATCAGTGGAGATCTGGAGACTAGAAACTAAATCTAAAATGCCAACTCAAAAGTCAGCACTTCTAAAACACATTTCTATCAATTTGAAAGCATGAAATTATCAGACACGTAAATGTAATTAAATCCAGCATGACAAACTAGATAGCTATATGGGTCTGACTTGAGCTCAGTTTCCCACCATATAGTATTAGCCTCTGCAATATATAGCATTGCAAAAACCTTCAAAGGTATGCTTATAATAATTAAAACAAGTTATACATAACTTGTTTTTAACCTTGCATTTTATGATCACTAGATGGAGCTTTACCATTAACTCTAAACAAGCTTGTTTTAATTATTATAAGAGTACCTTTGAAGGGTTTTGCAATGCTATATATTGCAGAGGCTATTAATATATGGTGAAACTGAGCTGAATTCAGACCCATATTGCTATCTAGTTTGAAAAGCTGGATTTGATGGCATTTTCATGTCTGATAATTTCATGATTTTAAATTGATAGAAATGTATTTTATAAGTGCTGACTTTTGAGTTGGTATTTTAATTCTAGTTTCTAGTCTCCCAGCCCTCCACTGACATGAGCCATAAGCTCAAAACAGCTGGTCTGGAAAGGGGGATAACGATAGAGATTTTAAATGCTATCTCTTTTGGCACTTATAAAAACAAAGCTTGATGTGATGTGATATGATGTATTGTGGCTTCTCCTTAAACAAAGTCAAGAATATCTCAGCAATTATGCCCAGATAAACTTGTAAGACACTTTATTTTCCATTCCCCACTCTAAATTTTCCCATATTCTGCTCCATCCCATTTCCACAACATAATCTTTGTCAACTCTATAACCTTTATATCTAAATCTCCTTTATTTTTTACCAAACCCAGCATAAAAAAAACAATAATTCACTTTCTATGTAATTACTTTTTCATATTTATTCTTTTATAACTTCATTATTTGTACCCTTTCTGTTTTCAAACATTATCATTCAATTAACAGATGCCTATTATTTTCTATTTTTTCTTACACATTTTACAGACTAAATTACCCATATTTTTCCATTTACATCAAGTCTAAAACAATAAACTACTTTCCTTACTATTACCATACATTAACTCGCACCTAATGTTCTGTTTATTTCTATATATATTTAAACTCTTTTTACTCTCCATACTAGTTCTCCATCTCTCTAACTCCCTATTCTTTATTAATGTATCTATTCTTTTATTCCATTCTTTACCATTATACCCCCCCAGCAATCCTCCTAATACAATCATCCTACCATTTGTACAAATATACTGATATAAATTCTTTATTCAAATCTTTTACATACTGCATTACCTTTCTCACGCATCTTGTTGCTTGCCCTTTATTCTTAACCCAATTAAATACTATTTTGACTATTCCTTTATTATCCATAAATGGCAATCTACAAAACATTTTCATTTTACTTTTTGCATCTCATATAAAAACTTGACCTTCCCATGTTTCCTTGGATTGCCTCTTTTGCTGTCCATTCATCTGCATTCAATGCATGCATTCTACTTCCTTTTATACTTTTACTTTTTCTAAATAATCTAATACCCCTTTACTAACACATAATGCATCATTACCATATGTTAACCCTACTATTGTAATTCCCTATCATATAATTTTAGCTACATCATATTTATTATATGAAAACATTTAATATCTGTATCAATCCCTTTCTATTATTTGCTTCATTTATAATTTTTTCCTTCCATTCATCCAAATAATTTTTCCGATTACTTAAAGATAATTCCAAAATAATTATTTCTATTCATCCCCCAATAAAAATTCTACATCTTATCTTTCCCCAGTATTAACCATCATTATATTTTATATTTCTTTACTAAATTTAATTTCCATCTCTTTACCCACCTTTGCACGTCCTCAGCATAACTCCATATCTTCTCTTCTTTCTGCACATAAAAAGATATCATCCACAAAAAAGACCTTGCGACCTATTAATGGTATCTCTATCCCTATTCCTAATCGTTCTATTGTTCTTTCCATTTCACTCAAACACACAACAAAAATAAGATAGGTGACATAGGGCATCCTTACCTTAGTCCCATCCCATTTTTTACTTTAACTGATTTTATATTCTCTAATTGATATGTATAGTAATTATGTTCATATAATTTGTTAATAATATCCACTAAAGTTTCATCCATTCCCAAATTTAATAAACTTACCCATAATATATTTCTATTTACTCTATCGAAGGTCTTCTCTATATCTATAAAACTCATATATAACTGTCTACCTGAATTACTACTCATATCCATAAGTATCCAAGAAACACGCATAGATGCGCGCGCACGCACACACACGACATGTTATACATTTAATTCTCATTTTTTTATACAGTTTACAATATGATTAATCTGAGATGCTATCAGATATATTATAAGTATAAATGAAAACAAATAAATTGGCTCCAACATGATGGCTTTATCCTGAAGAAACACTCAATTTGGTCGAGTTCATATTATATCACATATGTTCAAGAATGTGTGATAGAACAGAGATTTGGGTTATAATTTTAAAAAGTTATTGTGTTATTACTTATGTTTTTGAATAATTAAAAATGTATTAATATTTTAACTGACATTTAAAATTTTTATCTGGTTTAATGATAATCTTTTGTTTCACAATGATTAGCAATAAGCATTACTTAATGTATTTGAAATGATTCGTGTCAGGTCTATAAATACTGAGAATTTGACATTTGAATATAAACCTCGTTGCTATTATTAATCTTTTTCATACAAATACAGAAAATAAATAAATAAAGGCAATGATATCCAAGATTCATTTCTGCAAGCCTTTTCAATGATTTAGGTTGTCAAATTATTGTTTATTTGTTTTATTAAATTGATTTTTAATTTAAAAGATAAGAATCATTTTAATAATTTATGAATAAAAATGGTGAATCATTTGTTTATGTAATATTCAATTTATTTAATGTTAAAATAGATTAAAATAGTGATATGGGATATTAGGAGATATAGCTTTCAAACTGAAAATAAATGAAAAAATAGAATCAAATATTAAATAACTCAGATTATTTTTATCTTCTTTTTCATATATTCTATTTGCATAGAGAAAAAAATAAAAGTGATTATTTATTTGTATTGAATAATATTTATTTTGATTATGGTTAAAAAAGAGAAGAATTTCACAAGCAATTCATTCTATAAAAAATAAAAACCACATTGTTCAGCAGCTATATAATTATTCGTTATTATTGTTAAGAATATATATATATATTCTAAACAACAATATATATATATAATCGGTTAGAGCATTTTTTACATACAACAAAATTAAATCTTTTATTAAGTTATTTTGGGGTTACATTTCGTAAAAGAAAAAGCCTGGAAAGTTTCTTTATTGATATTTTCAATGAAGTACATAAACTGAACAACAATAAGTAAAATAAAATCATGTCTTCAAACAGTAAGTGTCACAGTTAGGCTGATTGAATTTAAACCATCTCTTACTACGAATAAGGAATAAACAATCTAATATAATCAAATATCTGAAGTCATCAATGGATATCACATATGAAAATTTCACCATCATCATGACTGTTTGAACTGCAGCTGAATGGTTCATTGACAAATGCTGGTTGTAAAATAAATGAACACTTAAAAACATAAATACCTTGTTTCATTAAACTTTTATATATAATTAAAAAACGGCAAGAATTACCTGATTGGATATTTTTTTGTTTTAAAATTTTAAATATTTTTTTTTGTTGATATATTCAATACAAATGTAAAATGTACGTCAAGTTACAATACTTAATGTAGATTATATATATATATGAAAAACAAAAACAAGTTACTCACGTAACCTGCTATCACTTGCTATTTATGTTCAAAAGATGGCGCTTTACCAAAACCACCGAACAAGTGTAAAATTTTGTTTACATAAACGAAAAAAGAGTCAGAATTAACTACCTCTTTCATTTGCTCACCCCCAGATCAGCTGATTTCAAGCTGGTTTGCTCTCATCAGTGAGGGATAGAGTATAGAAACTAGATCTAAACACTGACTCTCAAGTGTTTATGCAAAACATTTCTATCAGATTGCAAGCGTGAATTTTTCAGACCGGTAAAGTCTTCAAACTCAGCCTTGCAAGCCAGATATTTATATGGTTCTGATCTCAGTTCAGTATCACCATATAATCAAAGTCTCTGCAATATATATCATTGCAAGAAAACTTTAAAGGTACATTTATGAAAAACAAAAACAAGTTACTCACATAACCTGCTATCACTTGTTATTTATGTTCAAAAGATGACGCTTTACCAAAACCATCGAACAAGTGTAAAATTTGTTTACATAAATGAAAAAAGAGTCAGAATTAACTACCTCTTTCATTTGCTCACCCCCAGATCAGCTGATTTCAAGCTGGTTTGCTCTCCTCAGTGAGGGATAGAGTATAGAAACTAGATCTAAACACTGACTCTCAAGTGTTTATGCAAAACGTTTCTATCAGATTGCAAGCATGAATTTTTCAGACCGGTAAAGTCTTCAAACTCAGCCTAGCAAGCCAGATATTTATATGGTTCTGATCTCAGTTCAGTATCACCATATAATCAAAGTCTCTGCAATATATATCATTGCAAGAAAACTTTAAAGGTACATTTATGAAAAACAAAAACAAGTTACTCACGTAACCTGCTATCACTTGTTATTTATGTTCAAAAGATGGCGCTTTACCAAAACCACCGAACAAGTGTTAAATTTGTTTACATAAACGAAAAAAGAGTCAGAATTAACTACCTCTTTCATTTGCTCACCCCCAGATCAGCTGATTTCAAGCTGGTTTGCTCTCCTCAGTGAGGGATAGAGTATAGAAACTAGATCTAAACACTGACTCTCAAGTGTTTATGCAAAACGTTTCTATCAGATTGCAAGCATGAATTTTTCAGACCGGTAAAGTCTTCAAACTCAGCCTAGCAAGCCAGATATTTATATGGGTCTGATCTCAGTTCAGTATCACCATATAATCAAAGTCTCTGCAATATATATCATTGCAAGAAAACTTTAAAGGTACATTTATGAAAAACAAAAACAAGTTACTCACGTAACCTGCTATCACTTGTTATTTATGTTCAAAAGATGGCGCTTTACCAAAACCACCGAACAAGTGTAAAATTTGTTTACATAAACGAAAAAAGAGTCAGAATTAACTACCTCTTTCATTTGCTCACCCCCAGATCAGCTGATTTCAAGCTGGTTTGCTCTCCTCAGTGAGGGATAGAGTATAGAAACTAGATCTAAACACTGACTCTCAAGTGTTTATGCAAAACGTTTCTATCAGATTGCAAGCGTGAATTTTTCAGACCGGTAAAGTCTTCAAACTCAGCCTAGCAAGCCAGATATTTATATGGGTCTGATCTCAGTTCAGTATCACCATATAATCAAAGTCTCTGCAATATATATATTGCAAGAAAACTTTAAAGGTACATTTATGAAAAACAAAAACAAGTTACTCACGTAACCTGCTATCACTTGTTATTTATGTTCAAAAGATGGCGCTTTACCAAAACCACCGAACAAGTGTAAAATTTGTTTACATAAACGAAAAAAGAGTCAGAATTAACTACCTCTTTCATTTGCTCACCCCCAGATCAGCTGATTTCAAGCTGGTTTGCTCTCCTCAGTGAGGGATAGAGTATAGAAACTAGATCTAAACACTGACTCTCAAGTGTTTATGCAAAACGTTTCTATCAGATTGCAAGCGTGAATTTTTCAGACCGGTAAAGTCTTCAAACTCAGCCTAGCAAGCCAGATATTTATATGGGTCTGATCTCAGTTCAGTATCACCATATAATCAAAGTCTCTGCAATATATATCATTGCAAGAAAACTTTAAAGGTACATTTATGAAAAACAAAAACAAGTTACTCACGTAACCTGCTATCACTTGTTATTTATGTTCAAAAGATGGCGCTTTACCAAAACCACCGAACAAGTGTAAAATTTGTTTACATAAACGAAAAAAGAGTCAGAATTAACTACCTCTTTCGTTTGCTCACCCCCAGATCAGCTGATTTCAAGCTGGTTTGCTCTCCTCAGTGAGGGATAGAGTATAGAAACTAGATCTAAACACTGACTCTCAAGTGTTTATGCAAAACGTTTCTATCAGATTGCAAGCAAGTTACGTGAGTAACTTGTTTTTGTTTTTCATAAATGTACCTTTAAAGTTTTCTTGCAATGATATATATTGCAGAGACTTTGATTATATGGTGATACTGAACTGAGATCAGACCCATATAAATATCTGGCTTGCTAGGCTGAGTTTGAAGACTTTACCGGTCTGAAAAATTCACGCTTGCAATCTGATAGAAACGTTTTGCATAAACACTTGAGAGTCAGTGTTTAGATCTAGTTTCTATACTCTATCCCTCACTGAGGAGAGCAAACCAGCTTGAAATCAGCTGATCTGGGGGTGAGCAAATGAAAGAGGTAGTTAATTCTGACTCTTTTTTCGTTTATGTAAACAAATTTTACACTTGTTCGGTGGTTTTGGTAAAGCGCCATCTTTTGAACATAAATAACAAGTGATAGCAGGTTACGTGAGTAACTTGTTTTTGTTTTTCATAAATGTACCTTTAAAGTTTTCTTGCAATGATATATATTGCAGAGACTTTGATTATATGGTGATACTGAACTGAGATCAGACCCATATAAATATCTGGCTTGCTAGGCTGAGTTTGAAGACTTTACCGGTCTGAAAAATTCACGCTTGCAATCTGATAGAAACGTTTTGCATAAACACTTGAGAGTCAGTGTTTAGATCTAGTTTCTATACTCTATCCCTCACTGAGGAGAGCAAACCAGCTTGAAATCAGCTGATCTGGGGGTGAGCAAATGAAAGAGGTAGTTAATTCTGACTCTTTTTCGTTTATGTAAACAAATTTAACACTTGTTCGGTGGTTTTGGTAAAGCGCCATCTTTTGAACATAAATAACAAGTGATAGCAGGTTACGTGAGTAACTTGTTTTTGTTTTTCATAAATGTACCTTTAAAGTTTTCTTGCAATGATATATATTGCAGAGACTTTGATTATATGGTGATACTGAACTGAGATCAGACCCATATAAATATCTGGCTCGCTAGGCTGAGTTTGAAGACTTTACTGGTCTGATAAATTCACGCTTGCAATCTGATAGAAACGTTTTGCATAAACACTTGAGAGTCAGTGTTTAGATCTAGTTTCTATACTCTATCCCTCACTGAGGAGAGCAAACCAGCTTGAAATCAGCTGATCTGGGGGTGAGCAAATGAAAGAGGTAGTTAATTCTGACTCTTGTTTCGTTTATGTAAATAAATTTTACACTTGTTCGGTGGTTTTGGTAAAGCGCCATCTTTTGAATATATATATATATATATATATATATATATATATATATATATATATATATATATATATAATGAGAGAGAGAGAGAGAGGATTTGAATACAGACTTTCAACCATCCTTAAACTATTTACTCTATCTCATACAATCGATACACATAACACACTTGTGGAAAAAAGACAAATCTCCAATATAGTATTTTGTGGTGAACCAACACTCATCAGTTGGTCCAGATTATCTTCTCCCATATATATATATATATATATATATATATATATATATATATATATATATTGAAGCAGTCAGATCTGAGTTCGATCCTAGCTTCATAACATCTAGCCATAAGCCCACTTTAAACCCACAATACTAACCTTAAATTTCCAATGCAATGGGGCTTTATATGTTCAATTTATGCTAATTTCCATAAAGAATAACTTATATCATAAATGCATATTAAAATTAATTAGTTTCAGGTTTAAATTGATCAATTCTAATAATAAATTTATTATAGAAATATTCATGAATTTATATATTATAACTGCATGGATTGTGTGTATATATTTGTAAATATTTAAATATATACAATTGTTTAAAAGTTTCATTGCATCGGGAATGTTTGATTTTATTTTTAAATAATTTGTTAAAGTTTTATTGATTAAAAGCTACATTCTTTAGATAAGCTTTCAGATTTTCCCTTTCCAAAAACAACAGTTAGAGTTTTATTAATTAGAAAAAAGATATGGATTTGCTAATTAAAATCATTTTCTGATATTAAAAATTCATTTTCTAATTAGAAAATGAATTCAAGTTAATGAGTTTGAAAGCCTTATCGAAGGAATGTATCTAAAAAACAACCAGTAAATCTAAAAACATTGATAATGAAAGAAGCACTAGCCTAAAGGCATCAGAGGATAGAATATATGGCTCTGAAAAGTTTGGAAAAAGAAAAGCCATCTTTGTTGTAGAGAAGTGCAGTGAACTCTATGCGTTTAAAAATCATGTTTAAATAGTGTTTCGATCATGGTGAAGGGCTAAAACATCAGGAATCTGGCTGCAGTTCCTGAAGTCCCCTGAAATCTTTAATGAAGCTGCTAAATTCTTTCCAGACAAATCATGCTGCCAAAATCAAATAAAATGCTGTTCAAGTAATCGACCAAATGCATGCCTACGGTTTTTACCAACCTGGACATGTAAAATAAGAACCAGCCCCAGAAGAAATGAGTAATATGTTTCCAAATGAAGTTTAAACTATCTGGCCAGTTTTGAACTTTAATTTACACTCCCTTTTAGAGCTCTTTTATTCTTTAATGTAACACTCTTTATAAAACATTTTATTCATGCTACTGTAAATTTATATCATAGTTCTCTCAACCTCTTGTCTTTAAACATTCTTTTTTCTTACTTGGCGGTTCATTTATTATTATATATATATATATATATATATATATATATATATATATATATATATATATATATATATATATATATATTTGTTAATATCTTAATGTTGTTATTTTAATTATATGCTAATAATCTTGTGACTCAATGATATCATTTTCTTTGCCTTATACAAGTAATATAAACTTAATTCTGATTGTTAATTCTCACCTATTAGAACTAGATTAATACAGTTCTATTAATCATCGAGTTGAAAGAAATTATTAATGATTGTTATTTTTATCATTGGCTAATAATAAATTATTAGCTCCATTTTTAATCTACCCCACCACTATTTTCTTGTTTCATTAATATTTATTTATTATTTAAATATAATCTTAAAATGTTTTTTGCAAAGGGCCAATAAAAGAATCAAATAAATATATTGTAATTCAACTGTGTTATTTTCTATTAAGATTCAGGAAGGGCACGATGTTTGGGGCATAATTAATATGATTTACCAATACTTTAAAATCATTTTACTTAAAAGCTCATTTGACTTTAATTCATTTGATCAAGTCATCACATAGAGCATTCTATAATTGGGTTTTAGTTCTCAAATGATGACTATCAAGTCATCATCTTCAACGTTGCTGACGTAGGGCAATCTTCCGCTTCGTTAGGCTGGTTGGTGATAATATTTCTGTTATTTTAAATTATCGAGGAAGAAAGCACTTCCTCTCCCAATCATATGAGTCAAAGGGCATAAGACTTATCAGATGCAAGCCACCATAGGACTTCGATTATCGACTAGCTATCATCTTTCAATTTCACTTCATAGCTCATAATTCGTCAGCACCGTTACCTCTCTGTTCCAGTAAAACCCGCTCTGATGCTCGTAATTCATGATGAAGTGATTTCAATTAAAGTCAAACAACTTCTCAGTTATTTTAAATTAAATATGTTGTCTAATAGACGTTAAAGTTATGCCCTAAATACGTATCTGGCTCTTCATGAATGGATTTTCGAATGTGAAAATAAATGTCACATTCTTTCATATAAAATTAGAGTAATAATTTCCTTTACTAATGAATACCTTTATCTGCCTTTATTTTCTTGTTGGGGGCATAGACATAGAATTCCAAAATATTGCATAATACTCACTGGCATATAATAAGGACCGCCACTCTTATTATAAATGTAATCTTTGTTTAAGGACTAGAATTAATTAATATAATCATTATTAAAATTAAAACAACAACTATTATTATTAAATATTTTCTAAACACACTTGGTTTCTTAGTGCTTAATTCCTTCATAATTTTTTTAATGTTAATACTCGCTGTCTGTGTTGGAAACCGAAACATATACATATGATTCGATAAAAAGTATCTTAATTTAATGAATTAAATAACCAATATTAGTGTCAGTTCAGGGGTCTCTAATCCTCACTAACTGTTGAGCTAGTTTCTTGGTGCATAGCACTGTGCTGTCGATTTATAATAATCTGAGCTGGTGAGTTGGGTTTGAATTCAGTTTAAACCAGCTGAGTTTGGATTCAACTTGCGTTTAGGTGGTGGGTTTTTCGAGTGGTACAATATATATATATATATATATATATATATATATATATATATATATAGTGCTCCTATGTATTGCCATACATAAGGGATCAGAGTGAACTAAAGTCAACATGGGCATGACAATAATATTGGTACTAACAAGAAATTTGAATGTTCCATCATCAGATTATCAATGGTATGGATGGCTGAAGAGTTGGACAATAGAGCAGATTAAAGCCTGTCCATTAAAGTGTGAAGGTTTACTATCTTAATATAAAATAGAACACTGATTATATATATATATATATATATATATATATATATATATATATATAGTGTATCTATCATCATCCATATAATATATATATATATATATATATATATATTATATGGATGATGATGATCCAGACTAACTGATGAGTGTTGGTTCAAAATACAATATGTATATTTGAGATCATTTAATTTTTCACATGTGTGTGGTAATGTGTCTTAGTTGTATGAAATATAGTGGATAGCTGAAGGAAGAATGAAAGTCTGTATTTGAATTTTCTATATAATTTAAGCTTACAATATATGAATTATTCACACTAAGGTATTAAATAAAAACCATTATGTTGTCATCATATAATACTTTCTATTATTGAATATAAAAATATAATAAATATTATAGACAACTTTTTTTAAATAATAAATTTATATTCATCAAACTGATTTTCCTTCAAAATGATGTTGTCAAGATGTTATAATAATTTAAAAAGTCATGTGACTTATATATTAACTTAGCATACCATCTACTGTTCAAATTGAACTTTTAAAATGTTTTTACATTTTCCAATTTTTATATAATGACCACTTTCCACTTAACTTTACTGATCCTTGTACCAAATTCATACATTTATCTTTATTTTCTTGTGGATATATATATATATATATATATATAAAGATAGAAATATATATATGATACATATATATATATATATATATATATATATATATATATAATGTTTCATATAATTTTCTTTCTTTATAATTATTACAATATTTGATAACTTCAATATTTTCTTCACATTTCATAATATGGCACGTTTCCCAAAAAAAAATGGTAAATTGGACCTGACTTAATATCTTTCCTATTTATTGCTCTGTCATGTTCTTTATCCCTATCTTACTTTTTGCTGATTAACCTATATATATAATAACAATCGAAAACAAAGTGAAGATCGAATCTAATTGCAAACTACGATATCTGCTCTACAAGGCACCATCTAGGCATTTAAACCTAGAAAAAATTATAGAGTAGGCAGATACGCGCTGTTAAGATTCCACTTTGTTTAAATATTCAGATCATTAGCCCAAGTCACTAGCTCAGTGGAGTAGCAGAGATAATAAAATATCTTAATTTATATCTTAAATATAAATAAATAAAAGCCACTGCCAAAATTAACACATAAAAATATTTATTTACGCACATATAAAATCATTCTAATTTGAGGAATAAGTTTAACATTTTAGATTTTTATATTAACTTTTAATTTTACATTTAATTAAGTTTCAATGAGTTTAATATTTTATTTAGATAGTCGAGTATGAATAGACTACATAGATCTGCATTTGAAAAGAAAATATTCTTCCCTGATTTAACCTTAGGCAACAAATTTCGCAATCAAACCAGCGCCAATCCATCTGATACGTTTATGTATTCAATGTAGCATGAAAATATGACAACACAGAATACTATACTGTCAGGAATGTACATTTGATCAGTAAGTAGAATTAGAGAAAACATTGTCTCTCCACCAACAGGAATGTCACATCTGTTGGTGAGTAGAACAAAAACCATAAAACTCCATAGGAATGGACTGTGGTCCTTTGCCATATTACAAACCCATCCATAGGCAAACAGAAGGTGTGTGGCATATGTATATAATCCTGCCCATAGCGGATCTCATACTACATCTACAATTACACAAATATATCCAATCCATTGAACCAATTCAACTACGAAATGAATAACCTAAGATTACCCTCACTTAATATAACTTTACAAAACTATATAGCCATTCACGCCTGACTTAAATTTAACATTTAAATATGTTCGCACAGATTATTTTTATAAATTTGTTTTTAAAATGTTGAGTATAGATCAGGTGCACAGATTCCATGGTCAAAAACATCCAAATTAAACACAATCGATCAAAATACAAAATCATCGATAAAGTCAATTGCAAAAGGGAATACACAAGGCCTCATGGCATTCATCGTAAGATGCCTGCATTAACATCATTGACCTATATATTCTAATCAAATGTGAAAACTTCAACATAATCAACCACTAACAAATCTATGCAATGTCTATACCCAACCTAAATTTCATCATTTAAAATTTAAACAATAAATAATTTATACAATAAGCAAAAAAAAAATGGAAATGATTTTTATCAATCGGAAAACATATAAAATTAAAAATTATTAATTTGATTTTAAACTTAAAAAAGTCAGATAGAAGTTCATAAGCTTGAATGAAAGTTCTTAATTATTTTTAAATTTAGAGTTCATGTCTATATTGCTTACGGTAGAAGAGTCGAGGTTTCTGCTCTTAATTCTCGTGATGCCTCCATTGGAAGATAATGTTCTGGAGATGGCAATAGCTGGTTCAAGGTATCACAGTCTTTTCATTCATTTTTTTATAGAGAGTGTGGTATGTGCATCCTACCCCATCTCTCAAACGCAAAATGCTGGAACTGTCCGAAAAAACTGTATTTCCCTTCATATATTATCCACACGGATTCAATGAACAAAATGTCACTAATCCATCACTTTCATTAGGGTCCGAGCCAAGGCTTAGTGCTTCCATTGGTCAAGCTAATTTCTCTTTATTTTCTTATCTATCTTTCATCAGATCATTTTAATTATACAAGAGCCCAAGGCTAGCTTGCTTTTCAAACAATTTATAAACAATCATTTCCATTTACAGATTACAAGAATTAATTAATACCTGTTTTTATTTTTAAATCTTGTACTTTTTTTTTTTTTTTATAAAAAAGTACATTCAAATACTTATTTATTTGTTTTTTTAAAAAAAAATATTTTTAAAGTTTGGCATCTGTGCGAATGTATATACGTTTAACAAACATTTTACTTTTAGCGTTTAGTTTTTTACTTTTATTTGCGAACTTTTAAGTTTTTATTTTAAATTAATGTAACAACATATTTATATATCATTACATATCAGTAAACTTCCTCAAAAAACAAAAACATTAAAAAAAAGAATTTACTTAGTGTTAGTAATTACGTTACACAAATTGATTATATATGAAAATTTCAAAAGGACAAAACTTTTTTTTACAAGACAAAACAGTAATTACACACAAATATAATGATTACAAAAAAAAAGTTGACTGTTGATTCTCTATTACCAGCTAAATACTGCCTCCTCCCTTTTAAGTTTCATTTCTCTTACCTTTAACTATTACTTAGGCAAGTTGAACGATTAGATTTTAATTTATACAATACTTTTTTTTTTTAAAAAATATGATTTAGATTTATTATTACATTTTATTTATTAGTTTTTATTCCTCGAATTTATCTCTACATATGTGCAATTTTTCTTACTGGCAGCACTTTTTAAATAAAACTTCAAACTGCAACTCCACGTCAATACAACAAATATATTTATAGTAATTTCAGAAAAAATATTACGGGCATGATTTATTTTCAAAAGTACTAGTGGTTTATTAAACATCTGGCTATAAGTTTACATTAGTACAAAAATGTACTTATTTCAGAAAAAACAACAAATGTTATTTGCATGATTTACTTTTAAAATTCTCAGGGCACTCATGTTTATTAAAGATCGGCCCAAGTTGGGTAGCCAGTTATAACGATCGAAAACAAAGTGAAGATCAAATCTAACCGCAAACTACAATATCTGCTCTACAAGGCGCCATCTAGGCATTTAAACCTAGAAAAATTTATAGAGTAGGCAGATACGCGCTGTTAAGATTCCACTTTATTTAAATATTCAGATTGTTAGCCCAAGTCACTAGCTTAGTGGAGTAGCAGAGATAATAAAATATCTTAATTTATATCTTAAATATAAATAAATAAAAGCCACTGCCAGAAATTAACACATAAAAATATTTATTTACGCACATATAAAATCATTCTAATTTGAGGAATAAGTTTAATATTTTAGATTTTTATATTAACTTTTAATTTTACATTTAACTAAGTTTCAATGAGTTTAATATTTTATTTAGATAGTCGAGTATAAATAGACTACATAGATCTGCATTTGAAAAGCAAATATTCTTCCCTGATTTAACCTTAGGCAACAAATTTTGTAATCAAACCGTCGCCAATCCATGTGATACATTTATGTATTCAATGTAGCATGAAAATATGACAACACAAAATACTATACTGTCAGGAATGTACATCTGATCAGTAAGTAGAATTAGAGAAGACATTGTCTCTCCACCAACAGGAATTTCACATCTGTTGGCGAGTAGAACAATAAACATAAAACTCCATACAAATGGACTGCGGTCCTTTGCCATCTTACAAACCCATCCATAGGCAAACAGAAAGTGTGTGGTGTATGTATATAATCCTGCCTGTAGCGGATCTCATACTATATTTACAATTACACAAATATATCCAATCCATTGAACCAATTCAACTACGAAATGAATAACCTAAGATTACCCTCACTTAATATAACTTTACAAAACTATATAGCCATTCATGCCCAACTTAAATTTAACATTTAAATACGTTCGCACAGATTATTTTTATAAATTTGTTTTTAAAATGTTGAGTATAGATTGGCTGCACAGATTCCATGGTCAAAAACATCCAAATTAAACACAATCGATCAAAATACAAAATCATCGATAACGTCAATTGCAAAAGGGAATACACAAGGCCCCATGGCATTCATAGTAAGATGCCCGCATTAACATCATTGACCTATATATTCTAATCAAATGTGAAAACTTCAACATAAATAACCGCTAACGAATCTATGCAACGTCTATACCCAACCTAAATTTCATCATTTAAAATTTAAACAATAAATAATTTATACAATAAGGAAAAAAAATGGAAATGATTTTTATCAATCGGAAAACATATAAAATTAAACATTATTAATTTGATTTTAAACTTAAAAAAGTCAGATAGAAGTTCATAAGCTTGAACGAAAGTTTTTAATTATTTTTAAATTTAGATCATGTCCATATAGCTTACGGTAGAAGAGTCCAGGTTTCTGCTTTTAATTCCCGCGATGCCTCCATTGGAAGATAATGTTCTGGAGATGGCAATAGCTGGTTCAAGGTATCACAGTCTTTTCATTCATTTTTTTTTTATAGAGAGTGTGGTATGTGTGTCCTACCCCATCTCACAAACACAAAATGCTGGAACTGTCCGAAAAAACTGTATTTCCCTTTTTATATTTTCCACACGGATTCAATCAACAAAACATCACTAATCCATCACTTTCGTTAGGGTCCAAGCCAAGGCTTAGTGCTTCCATTGGTCAAGCTAATTTCTCTTTATTTTCTTATCTATCTTTCATCAGATCATTTTAATTATACAAGAGCTCAAGGCTAGCAAGCTTTTCAAACAATTTATAAACAATCATTTCCATTTACAGATTACAAGAATTAATTAATACCTGTCATTATTTTTAAATCTTGTACTTTTTTTTTTATAAAAAAGTACGTTCAAATACTTATTTATTTGTTTTTTTTTTTTAAAAAAATATTTTTAAAGTTTGGCATCTGTGCGAATGTATATACGTTTAACAAACATTTTAATTTTAGCATTTAGTTTTTTTCTTTTATTTGCGAACTTTTAAGTTTTTATTTTAAATTAATGTAACGACATATTTATATATTGTTACAATATATATATATATATATATATTGTATATATATATATATATATATATATTTATCAACATTGAGAAGGGTGGAAGACAGGGTGACTCTACATCTCCAAAACATTTTACAGCAGTGCTCCAAGAAGTATTTTGTGGATTAAATGGGAAGCTAAAGGAGTGAAAGTAAATGGAGATTATTTAAGTCATTTAGATTTTGCAGATGAGGTAGTTGTTTTTGCAAATAATGCTTTGGGGTTGCAGGAAATGTTGCAGGAGTTATCAGATGAAAGTAGAAAAGTAGGACTAAAGATAAATATTAAAAAGACTAAACTCATTAGCTTGAAAATTTATATAGATCTGAACACATCTCAGAATCCATAACTTTTGTTGTCTTTGGTTCTTTAATAACAAAATTCACCATAGTCCTATTGAGCAGGATTAGTATTAAACCTTCAAATGTCACATGATCTCCATTCTTTATGCTTACACCAGCTATTGTTTTACAGAAGAAAACATTCCACACAGTAGCACCACTCAGTGCAAGCCAAAGTAATTAATGGATGCAGTAAGGTTTGTGCATGAAACCCCTATCTAGTGCCTTCTCATCCAATATATGCAAGCTATAAACTAGTCTGGGGTTATTGGATGAATAGGCACTAGATATGATTTTCTGCACAAACTTTTCTGCACCCATTGATTATTGTGGATTTCATTGAATGGCATTAGTGTATGGGAAGTTTTGCATCTGAGAAAAAACAGATGTATAAGTATAATGAATTGAGATCATGTGGTATACAGTAGGCATATCCATTTTAGGTCTATCTTATTGAATGTTGTTAGGGTTTCTTATTCTGTTATAGAATCTATTTATGGTGTTTATACTTTTATCATGCTTATATCCTCATCATTTGAATGTCATTTGTATATTTTTAATGTTGTTATTGTTTTCAAATTTTTAGAGTGTAATATTTTTTTAGAGTATCTTTTAAAACCAATTCTCTCTAATCAAGAATAATGATTTTTGATTTCATAACTTATAACTAAAGAGTGAATCTACAATTGCATATAATGAAAGAAAAGAAAAGCACAAGTTGAGTATTGTATAAATGCAATTTAAATGTAATAAGGATATTTAGTATATAATAATTATTTCTTAATTTATTAAATTAGTATAATCTAATTAAAGAGTCAAGTTGTATAATTTTAATTGTTTAATATTTATAAAATAAAAAATGTTTTAAATTTGATTTAAAATTATAAAAAATGTACAAATGTGTTTTAAAGCCTCCCACGCAGTATTCGTAATTGTTGTAGGCTGAGATATAACTTATTTTTTGCTCAGCTTTAAATAATTTAATTAATTAGTAATATTAATGAGAGATTTTTAATATTTTAAATTTAATTTAAATTTCATCATGCTGAGTAAATATAAAAAGAAATCATATTATTTGTAAGATTACAACAATTACAAACGCTACCCAGGCCACTTTAAGTTTTTATGTGAATATTTTTTGGGTTTTAAAAATAAGATGTAACATACTGTGTGTGGGTATCTACATTGATTGCTTGGGCATAATTAGTATTTTTTTATGTGTAATAGTTATACTGATCGATATCATTGTTTTGTAATTTTGGCATTTTCTGAATACGCCTATGGTACTGGTTTTTGAGTACGTGATGATCAAAACCTAAACATTTTTTAATAATCCAAATTGTTTAGAAATAGATAAGTAACTATCATTAAGTAGATATTAAAAAAAGTATAAATCATGATAAAACATTCTCAGAAATTAAAAATAGTTGACCAATCTTTTTTACGTGTTCGTCTGAGAGGCGTTTTGGCAAAAACTCTTCTCTAAGAGTGGATTATTTAAAAGCTATTTTTTTTTTTTTTATATACATATACAAAAATAGTTAAATTTTTATTAAAATGTTTATCAATTGATAAATTAATGTTTTATTTTTATAAACAAATTTGTTTATAATGAAATAATCTTTTTTGCCTATAAATTTGTTACATTGAGCAAACAAGATAATTAGTTGTTTGCAACTTGAAAATTAATTAGTATTGATTAATTAACTTTCAGTTTTAAAAAAGACAACAACAAACACGACTGAATTTCATTAAAATGTTGAGCATCGTTTGCTGCAAGAAAATATCTGTAAAAATGATTTGCAAAACAATCAATGATTTTAGTTTTTATTTCAGACTTGAAATAGAAATTAAATAAAGTGATAAGCATGCGCACATTGATTTCCGATCCAAAGAGATAGTTCAAGTATAAAAAAATATCAGAATATAAAGTGCTCCGTCTAGATCTCCAGCTGTTGACTAAAAATCATACCTGCATATATTTTCAAAAAAGTAGGCAAATAAGAATGAATAAAAAGCACTGATTTGGCCAAACAGATTGTGTTTTATTTTAAATATTTGATTTTTTTTTTTTTTTTAAATTCTATTTTATTCACTTTTCTAGCAAAATAATATTTGCTATAATTGTGTTTATTCAGAAACTTATAATGTTCATTATTTTTTTAAAAAAAAAATAATATAGATAATTAAAATAAATATTTTCTTATTTATAAAAGGTAACGAAAAAATGATTTCTTGCATCACAGTCCATATAGAAAGTTAAAGAACATATTTAAAATGTATGTGTAAAATATATAATAAATGCACAATACATATTTTTTAAAAAAAAGAAAAATTCTAAAGTAAGTTATTAATAATAAATAAATAAGGCAATAAATCAAAAGGTTTAGATTTCAGGCATTCATAACAAGTTCAAGGGCAAAAAGCAACTGAGCTGAGGTGATGATTCACTGATTTTCAGTTCCAGGACATCTGTGTGCTTATTGATGTCAGAACAGTAAAATGAGCATATACAAATTATAATTTACAGTGATGGGAAGTCTCATTAGTAATAGTGGATATGGAAATAAAACCAACAAAGTTCATAATCATGGTTAGAATCAGTGAAGTATAGCCTATAAATGTTGTAACTTTAGGAGTTATAGATATGGCCAGATAATTAATTGATTGTTAATAAATCTATAGTTGAAAACTAGTTCTTTATAATTTTTGACAATAAATTACACATACATGCTACTTAATATCAATGATGCTAATGCAAATTCCAGAATTTATGTTCTAATACCGAATATAGCAACTGCTCTGCCAATACATTAAAGTATATGACATTATAATAGATATCATGTTATGTCTTTAGCATTGTCTTGATTTTATGAGAACATATATATGCTTAATTAGCATCAATACTTTAAAGAGTAATACTCAAATGTTTAACAAATGGATATTTAATTCACTAATCAATATCTGTCATTATTTGATCATTTTAATTGACAATGTTTTTGAGAATCTTGAATATTGCAGTTTGCAATTACAAAGAACCAACCAATTCCATGATAATAGATGTCCACAAATATTACTGTCACTGGTTATTGTTATATGATTATTATAACTCCAATAAAGATGTACACATTAATAATATACTATTTTCAATGAAGCAAGTATTTATTATGAAATATTTCAAATGAATTTTACTAACCTTGTGATATTTACTTTGTTTCTTAATTCTTATAAATTATTTTTGTAATTTAAAGATGCAACTTAGAAAAATATAATACACTACCTAAAACTGCAAAGCTATGTAATTAAAGATGACATAAACTCCATTATTTGAAGAAAGTTTGGTAGCTTTGTGCAAGGCAACTCTTTATATGTTTTTATTTTTTGCTAATTTTTCAAATTTTCAATGGAATTTTGTAACATAAAATGGATGAAAGAGTAGGAAATTGAGAGTTAAGAATATACAAATACAATTATATAAAATCTCTACATTTTTTAATATTCACTTCTGGCTGATATTATTTTTTTCCCACTGAAAATAAATGTTTAATTTTTCTCTAACATAGTAATAGTTTTTATTACATGCTTTAATTTTTTAGGACAAATTTCAATATTTTTGTTAAATAGAGTAGTATTTAAATTATGATATCCCTTCATATAACCATAATTTTAAAATCCATTAAAATTAAGCATTAAACTTTTGACATGTATAGCTTCTTTTAAAAGTGATATTATAAATTATCTCTTAGCAAATTATTTCTTTTTTTCTTACTCAATTATGTGAATATTTTTTTTCTCTTTATATTTAGTTGCTACATTTTCTTTCACATAATTGTGTTATTTTACTGCTTATTATTAATTTTAAGTAGTATCCAAACATATACATTTGTTATGTGCATTTATTTATATTAAACAATGATTCACTATTATACACAATTGTGGTTAATAATAGGGAAGCTTGCAACTAAATGATAACAAATGTAAAGAGTTATTAAGAGTAAGACATGACTCAAATATCAGTCTTTTAAGTTATAAAATTGTAACAACAAATATTATATTTATATTATACCACACACATAATTATGTTCAAGACTTCATTTTATAACTAGATCTATTAATTATGCTTTTTTGCATTATTGATTTTGTTACTTTAAATATATGTCAACATTTATGCTAATTAGAAGATGACCTAATTGTGTGATTTGATTTCAGATAATTAAGAATCAAATACGTCATTTTTAGAAAGAATCTGATCTATAAATGCACTAGGTAGTCAGCTAAAACATAGTAATTTTGGGTTACAACACCAACATCAATGAAAACATTTATCATTTATTTTCATTAGATTTATTATGTATATATTTAGAGCTGTTGCAAAATTAAATTTAAATAAGAAATGTTTGTCTGAGTTTGATTATTGTTACTTTAATTTATGTGTATGTTATTTTTTTTGAATTTGCTTAATATAAGTGTTCTTTGTTTTATTTTTATTTTTTGTTTTTTTTACAGCAGTTCTAAGGTTAATTAAAATTTGCCTAGAATAACCAAAACTATTGGGTTAGATCTGGATTTTAGTTGTTACTTACAAACAACAAATACATAGATGTTTAATGCTTAGTTTTTTTTTTTATTCAAAGCCTTGATTTGACTTTTAAAATATTATTTAAATATTTTATGTATGTATAAGTATATTTTAAGGAATTATGTGATGATGTTTTTATTTTAACATTTATTCATTGAAGGCTCATTTATTTTATAGCTATGGTTTTCTTAAGTTTTTAAAAGAAAAGGTTAATTATTTTGGTCATCAAAATCTTAATACATATTGACACTTTTTAAAATTATGTAATGTATTGGTGTTCTGGTATTATTATCGAGAAACAACATACATAAATGTAAACAAAATCTGTGTTTCTGTTTATAAACATCTTTATTTAACTTTATAATTTTAATTTTCCTGTAACTAAATTAATGTTATTAAAAATATAGTGCTAACTTTGAATATACACTTTCTGTTCTTTTACAAGCCAAACCCTATGAAGTCATTTTAATAATCTTGTAAAACATCTCACTTTCTCACATAAATGCTATTTTATTAGTTTGATGAAAAATATCCATTTTATCCAAGTATCATGATTTATTAATTGATGGTATTGAGTAAATTATCCTTTAATAATGTAGAAATTTGATAATAGTGAATCATTTTTATGAAATTAATAAATTATCAATTAGAAGAGAATGTAAGCATTTTTACAAGCTTATTTGACTTGTTTAAGATTCCACTATTCCTACTCTTTTTTTTTTGAAAGATGTAGGGATAACTTCTGTTATATATGCCCTTTTCATACTAGATTGTAATGGTGCTTTTCACAAAAAAAAATTGAATATGTTTTTAAGTTCAAAATTATAATTACTATAATTAATTTTTCACATTTTTCTTCATGTATTCATGGTAGTAATTCTTACTAGCCAGTAAAAAAGTCTCCTTTATTGTAATTATATTATTATAATTTGTCTTCTTAAAAACAAACATGATTCAAATATAATTTAATGTAATCAGGTACGCTTTGGGTTTAAAATACATATTTTATAAATGCAATTTAAAATTAAACTTTAAAATACAAACAGATTGCTAAAAAATACATTTTTTTTTTCTTTTCGGATGCTAAAGGAACAAAACATTCTCTGTAAAGCTGTGGTCAAATAATTTATAAATCGGTGATGCTGTAAGTTTTTTTTATAATATAATAAAATAAATCAGAGTTTTTCCAACTTGCTTTGAGACTGAAATTTGCATGAATTTTATAAGATATCTACACAAAGCTGATATCTTCAGATTTTTTAAAAAATATATAATTTATATTCTAATTTTTACTGCAAAAACATGAATGACAAAATAGCATTATAAATAACTACAACATAGCTAATATAAGCTAAAGCAATAGCAGTACCATAAAAATGCCTCCAAACACCTTAAAATTTGCTTCAAAGTTGTTGACATTTCTTGAATGCAATAAATGACATCATAAAGTCTGATTTGTAAATTATTAATAGAATAAAAAAATATATTACATGTATCATATTATTTTATATGGATTTTTTATTGTAAGTAATAGTACTAATAAAAGTAATGAAAACATTTTATGCCCTTTACACATTGCAACATTTTATATATCATATGTTGCAAATTATTTTACAGTTTCATCTATTCAAATGTCTTCCAAGAGTACTTGTTAATATATTATTTCTAATAAATTAAAATAATATAAATAGTTTTGCCACTGAAACACATTATGCATTACATATGAATATTTATATGCTATTCGACAATTAACAATCATTATTAGTTAAAATGTTAATATATTAAAACAAACACGAATTCAACATAGATAGTATAGGTACTGTTATATTTTTTTACTGATTTTTTTTAATTAGGTGTAGTTTTATTTATTTATTTATTTGTGTAATTTTAAATAATCTAATTTTAATATGTTGGATTTGCATACATTTTATAACTGAGAACAAAAAAATATATTTTAGCTATTGTTTATTCAATGTAACAAAATGTTGATTAAAATTGAATACATCATATTTATCCACTTCTATTTAAAAAAAAAATTAAATAATTGAATTGAATTAAAAACTCAAATATTATTATTACTTTAATTTTTATTCGTATTGTTCAATCTTTTGTTTTTATAAATAATTTGAATATTATTCATATAAATTCATGTAACTATTTTTTCCGCGGGTATTATTGATTTTTGCTCACAATTCTTATCTGAGAAAACTTAAACATTTTATATAATTTAAGAATATTTTTTATATTATTTTTAAATAAATTATTTTTAAATAATTATTTACTTACATAAGATTTTTAACTGAGATAATTTGTTTAATTGTAAGAAATTTGCATTGTATCTTATTTGCTTTAATAATAGCTTTTTTTTTTTAAAAAAAAAAACAAACAAAACAATTATTATCATCAATGAAATGGTATAACAAGTACATCATGGTATTCACAGATTACATGCTAATATCATGATATTTTGTACTGTAAGACTAATGGAAATTTTAAAATTAACAAACAAATCAAATTCAATGTTGTAGAATAAATAAAAACATCATTAATTTATTGGTTTAAAAATAATGATTTGATTATTATCTTGATAATAACAAAGATTGAAGTTGAGTTAAAGACATTAAATTTTTGAAATTTAATCTCTTGTATAACCAACAATTTTCTGAAGTATCAACTTTTATTGTGTTTATATTTGTAATACTGCAGAATAATGTCTTTCATTTAATATTAATTATGGGTATTTATAATAACAATATATATATATATATATATATAAACAAAAAAAAGACTTATAAATCCAATAAATAATATTATATTTCAACCAGAGGACTGGTTTTCATCAGAAAGAAAAAATACACAGTAAAATGGCGATAATCAAATATATATGTATAATGAGATTTACTTCAGCTAAATTTGAATTTATATGTTTTTTACTTGAAGGTGAAGAAATGAATTAAAATATAGTTATTTATAAAACATATTAATACAGTTTTATTTTCCTAAAATTTTATTAAAATAATTATTCCACAAATGTCTATTTTATTTTATTTACATTTAAAACAATTTGAATATAGAGGGTTCCCTCATTGTGGTTAATAATCAGTGAATGTTTAGTTTGTGATTGTGATTCTTTTTTTCAAATGCAGACAATTACAGCCTATTTGTGGTTTGTATCATGTACAGGTATGACAATGTTAGTATCTAGCAGGGTTCTACTGTATATTTGAGCATGCCTTAGTTCATTAAAGTGAACTGATAATTGCATTTTTTGTCTGTCTACCTTCTTAAATGAATTTCCATTATAAAGTCAGATTTACTGTAAACAATTGGACTCATTGATCTAGCTTCCCAACTGCCATTCACTACTTATTTTAATTGCCATGTTATTGTTCAGTTGTATTATACATTCAATACAATCTTGATGACATTTGTATTTGGGAAAGTCCATTACATGCAGGTAAGCTTAATATAAATTCATAGCATTACATCTTTCCCAGAAAAAATAGTTATAAGATAGCTTGGAGAAAATCTATGTCATTTTCTTGCTGCATCTTTTGTTTTAATTTAATCATTAGTTTGGGTTTTATTATTATTAGGTCTAGTTTACCCATCTGCTTTTAATAGATTTTCTGCCAGTGGGAAGATATTTATTTAAAATTCATATAACCAATATAAACACTTTTACATTTATAACTATTGCTGGAATCAATTTTGTAATACCTTTATGTATTTTAGAATTTTATTTTCATGTATATCATTATACTAGTTAGATCTAAAAATGAGCAGGTTTGTTGTAAGATCCTGCTAAATAGTACTTCAGCTGATATTTTACCTGAAACTATAGTGTTTTAGCTATGTAAGTATATTACTTATCTGCAGTACTTGTTGAGAACATTTTTGTACCTTGAATCAATCTTTCAGCTTGCTAAAGGTGAAGTAAAACAAAATTGTTAGAAATATAGATAGATTTTTTTAAAAAAAAAAGCTGAATTACTTTAACTCCCTATCTCACAAAACTATTATAGCCCTTTATAGGAAGCTACAAATAATAAAAGCTACAATAAATGATATATATTTAATTGGTAGAGAAAATGAGAATTCAATTTCAAGTCAAGCATTTCAATGTGTCAATACATTTTTAGGTGAACAGAGTGGTGAGTTACTGAAAAAACTAATATGCACAATTGTAAAAATATAGATTTGTGGTCTTCTATTTCTCTTTGTGAAAATATAAAATTATGTTATAATTATTGACAATCAGTTAATTTTAAAGTTATGATTAGAGAATCGGTTTAGTAAAAGAAAGTGTATAAGTGAATTTGTAAATATATAGCTTTTCAACAATTCTATATCTCTGTTCAGAAAAATTAAATATAATCATAATAATTAAGTGAATTTAAATGTAAATTTGTGCAATGAAATGAAAAATAAAAAAGAATTAATTTGCATATTAAAAAGAACCTCATAAGCTAGTTTTTTTATTTTAAAATAATAATGCATTAAAGTCAACATGGGTATGGCAATAATATTGGCATCAACAAAGGCTTTGAGCAATCCATCATCAGATTTTCAATAATATCAGTAGCTGAAAAGTTAGAGGGTAAAGAAGATTGAAGCCGGTTCATTAAAATTTGAAGATTCTTATCTTAATATAAACTGAACACTGATTATGTATATGTATAGAAGATAATGATCTGGACCAACTGATAAATGTTAGTTCAGCATGATATACATATATTATAATTCATTTATATTTTTTCCATATATGTGACCATGTGTATTAGTTGTATAAGGTGGAGTCAATGACTGCTGTATGTTTGGAAGTATGGGTTAAAATCTCTTCTAAGTTCAGTATAGACACTACTTGTAGTTAAATATTACATATTCAACCTGTATTCTGCCCAATGTGTATTTAAATGGATATACTAAGATTCTATACATGTGGTATCAGAGTAACTTAAAGCTAACAAGAGTATGATAATAATATTGTCACTAACAAAGTCTTTGAGTGCTCCATCAATAGATTATCAGTGATACAAATGTCTGGACAGTTGGAGGATGGAGAAGATTGAAGCCTGGCCCATATAACTCTGAAGAATTTCTTGCTATCTTAATATAAACTGAGCACTGATTATATATGTGTGGAAGATGATGATCTGGATCAACTGATGAGTGCTGCTTCAGCACAAAATACATATTTGAAGATTATTTACTTTTTTTCACATTTATGCAGTTATGTGTATCAGTTGTATAAGATGTAATGGATGGTTGTAAGAATCTTGAAAATCTAAGTACAATCCCTTTTAATTACATTAAGGTTAGTATAGACAATATGCTTGTATTTAAATATTGAATATATGATTTAAAATGACAATTCAAAGTTTTTAGGAGAATTTTTTTTCTTGTCTTTTAAAACAATGATATTGTTTGTTGAAGAAATTTAAAAAATATATTCTTACAAAACGTTTTAAAAAATATATAATTAAAGCTTGATCAAAGAAAAGATAAGCTACTTGTGGAAGCAAGCAGCTTGAGATAAAAAAATCATATTTTTTTAAACAATTTCATGAAACATTTGACAATAAAATTTTAAAGTATCTTGGGATAATTAAGTCAGTTCAGAATGTTTTTGTCTAGTGAATCGAAAATATGAATCTTTAGGAAATCTTAATACAGTTCAAGAAAGAAGAACAGAAAAATGAATATTAATTACAACTTTATATAAGTAAGTTAATTTCAACATGATATTTTTATGATTAATATTTTTAATATCATAAAATTATTATATAATAAAACAAACTAATGGTTCATGCTTCCTTAACATAGATAGCTAATTCAATTCTATGTGTTCATCTCTGCACTATCATGTGCCACTTTAGAAAAAGTATTTACAAAGTCCATCTTTAGTATGAGAAGAAAATTGAAGTGATGATCATTGTCATCAATTATATGTTTTTCCTTGAGCAAAAAAAAATGTCTGTCAATTGCTGATATATTCCAAAATTATGTAAAGTGATAAGATTCAACTTGTGAGTTGGTAGATGGGGGGGCTGTACCAGTGCTAACTAGACTGAAGTGATGATTAAACAAAGCCAGAGTTTTTAATAGGTGGATCAGTCTAAAAAATAAATATATAAAAAATAATGATTGTAAAAAAAAGAATCCTGCTGATATAGTTCAACCAAAAAGTAGTGATAATGTGGAGAATTACTGAGACATTTGTTTTGTTACTGCCTGAAATAAATTATTGTGAAGCTTTAAATGTGGCTTTTGGTCTCAATTTTCATTCTTGCAGTTTGTGATTGAATAATGAACGAAATTAAATAGTTAAGGTGTGTATTATCATGTGTTAGTCTACTGAGTCTTCAAACTACTGTTTTTGTTGATAGTGTTTGTTAACCCTTATTATTCAAACATGGATCTCAGGAAATTGATCAGAGATATGGTAAGAAAGTGGGAAAGTTCAATCACAATTAATTGTATTACTCCAAAATAAATGAAAGATGGAGGTGAACTCAGATATATATATATATATATATATATATATATATATATATATATATATATATATATATATATATATATATATATATATATATATATATATAATCTAAAATACAAAGAATAAATCCTTTATGCTGCTTTTGCAAATTAAAAATAAATCCTAGATATAATAAAATATATTTATCTAACAATAAAATGATATATGACAATATTTGTAATATAGTCATATAATCATAAGACATAAAAATAACATATAAAAGCTCTTTTTGACCAATTTTAAAATTTTTCCCTTTTCAATATGTCTTAATTACAAAAATAAAACTATATTGCATACATAATGACATATACCAGCTCTATATAAAATTACTACAAGTCTATAATTACTCTTAAAAATCTTGATAATAACATATTATACAACCTCCATTTATTTTTTATTATCCAATTATTAGTTAAATTAATTGACATTTTATAAATATTCATACAATAGACAGATTATGAGCACAGACTTTCACATGACCCACCACTCTCCACACTATCTCATAACACTGATACACCTGAACACACATATATCGAAAAGATAAATAATCACCAATATACCTATTTCATGCTAAACCAGCAATCATCAGTTGGTCCAGATGGATGGTTGAAGAGTTGGAGTGTGGAGTACATTAAAGCCTATCCATTAAAGTAGGAGGATTTGCTATCTTAATATATATATATATATATATATAAGATAGCATATATATTATGCTATAAGTGCTCAGATATATATATATATATATATATATATATCTGAGCACTTGTAGCATATATGTGTAGAGATGGTAACCTGGACCAACTGATGATTGCTGGTTTAGCATGAAATACATATATTGGTGATTATTTATCTTTTTAACATATGTGTGTTCAGGTGTATCAGTGTTATGAGATAGTGTGGAGAGTGGTGGGTCATGTGAAAGTCTGTGATTATACTTTGTCTATTACATATATAGATACAGGTATATATAAGCCTGTGTATTTCAACTATTAAATATTCATACAATTATTTCTGTTATAATTAATGTAATTGGTTTCATATATCTTCCTTCTATTGATTTCTTTAATATAATTTAATGGACTTATATTCTTAACACAATATATTCTATCTCCATATTTTAAGTAATGAACATCAACAATAAGAGTCTTATAGATTAACAATGTGGTGCTTTGGTGGACAGGATTAATAAATTTGGTGTAAAGGATAAAGTGAATCAAAACTAATTTGTAGATATTTCATGTGCATATTAAAATGTTTGTTTAATAAAATTTATTATTTAAAATAAATTATAATGCAGATTTGTCATCTCTTCTATTAATAGTATTATTATGTTCTTTAGCTCTTTCTTCTAAATGTTTTGCTGTATTTCCGTAATAAACCATACTGCAATCCCCACAAGTAATTTTATATACTATCCCTTTTTATATTTTATATCATCTTTTATTTTATACTTCCCTATTAATATATCAATATTTTTACTGTTTGACCATCCTATTTTAATATTTTTATCTATATATGTTTTATTTTTTAATAATGTATTATAAATTTTAGGTACATATGAAAGTTTTACCCATTTTATATTTTCTGGTTTACTATTATTACTATCCAAATTATTTTGTTTATAATTAAAAAATATATTTCTAATACTTTTAGGGTTCTATTCATAACTAGTATATGACTTTATATTTTTTTCTTTTTGCAAAGTAGCTATCTTCCTATCTGTGTTATGTTTATTATTTTTATTTTTAAAATTTTTAATAACTGTCATTTTTTGTATCTATTTACGTACATATGAAAGTTTTACCCATTATATATTTTCTGGTTTACTATTATTATTATCCAAATTATTTTGTTTATAATTAAAGAATATATTTCTAATACTTTTAGGGTTCTATTCATAACTAGTATATGACTTTATACATTTTTCTTTTTGCAAAGTAGCTATCTTCCTATCTATATTATGTTTATTATTTTTATTTTTAAAATTTTTAATAAATGTCATTTTTTGTATCTATGCCTATTGCAAATCCATAGAAATTATTTCACTCAATTTATCTTCTTTAATGAAGTGTTTTAATGTAATTATATTATTATTGTTTATCTTTATATCTAAATACTTTATTTAAACATCAAGTTTTATAATTGTACATTTTATATTATCCATATTATTATTATGTTCATGCACTGGATTTGCCCAGATTTACAGGTTTAAATTTGATTGTGTATTCAGAAATTATTTTTTGTAGAAATGGGATGTTTCTTGATTGTAAAAAATTCAGAAACATGGTTTGTATATACTATGCACAAGATGCTTTTGTTCAGACCTTGTATGTATATCTCTGTAAATTTATTTTCAATACTTTTGGTTAAACAATTAATATAAACCTGAATATGAGTAAAATTATTGGAGAACATTGCAGAATGGAGTTGCATGGGTATAATGGAAGGTGAAATTTTCTATTTAATGTAATATGAAATTCTATGCTAGAAAACTTGTCAGTAAATGAGAGTTTGGAAGGAGTGATTTTTAAATATATATTTAGAAGTTTATCTATTTACTCTAGTTTTTGTTATTTGGACTACTATAGATATGTACTGTTTATTGTTTATGACTTTGTTCATTACTGTTACAAAAATCAAGGCTACATGGTTAGTGGATGAGCCTTTTTCTTGCATGCTGTGATTTTTCTAACAATAGTAGAAATTATGGTTCTATTCGGCCTTTAAATGTGATTTTTAGTACTTTAATAACTAAATAATTCATTAAAATAGAACATAAATTATTTAATGTAAGTTTTTTTAAGAACCAAAATAAGTAGGAGAAAATAAAAATAAATTGGAGATAGTTTTTGAAGTTGGTAGATCATTTTAAACAGAACATTTGCTATATTAGTCAGGTCATGTGAGGAAAATGACACATATGTGCAAATATTGATTTTGAAATGTCATGTAGACCAGGATGACATAATTAAGATATTGGGTTGATTTTCTGTAAAAAAGATCTTCATGTATCAATGACATGTTTCTTCCAGATGGTCCTAGGAAGATATTTTTTATGTTTTCACATAAAAGTGTATAAATTTGATGAAAATAAAAGCATGATTATAATATATGATTTCTATTAAATTGATTATGTTTGGATAATTTAATTTAGTGTATATATATATATATATATATATATATATATATATATATATATATATATATATATATATATATATATTGTACCAATATTGAAATTGCCACATGATGATTTTGCCTAAAAAATTATTAAATAATAAATAAGTTATAAAAATCTAAAAGGTTTCTTTAAGTAAACAAAATCAGTTTGCTGTCAAAAGTAAAATTAAAAGTTTAAGAGTTTATTACAGTTTGTTTTTGAAAAAGATATGAATCAAATAGTTTTCCAAAGTTAGTTTTTGAAATAAAAAGCTACAATTAATTAATCAGAAGGGGAGAGGGCTGTTTTGTTAGAATTAAACTAAAGGCTTTATAAAAAGGAAGTAAAGAGTTTTCTTATTAGTATTTGTAAAACATAAATAATATAAAGTTTAAAAAATACAAATCTCTTTTCATTCGAATTAAAGAAAAAGTAATCTTAAAACTAGTAATATATATGTGTGATTGTCAATAATAGAATAAATGCATGCGTAATAAATGTTATTATAAATAAATGAAAGTTAAAGAAGATTATCATTAAAAAACACAGCAATGGCTATTAATTAGTTACTAATATAAAACAACACTTTGCATGGCTATTACTAATTAAACATTCTCCCAAAACACATTTTCAAAGGATTATCAATGAAATTTCGACAATAGATATTGCCAGAGGATATCGAAAAGAAAAACACTTTGCAGGTATAAATAGTAAAATTTTATCGGATAATCAGTTGAGTTCCGAAATTAATTGAGTCAGTTAAGTCAAGAGAAGACCATCAGTTGAGTTAATTCTATACAGAAACAAAATGTGGTGCTGAGCAGTTTTGGGAAATTCATGCCTCTCCACAGCCTGATGTCCGATGAAAACAGCAAGATCTTACTGTGAAATAATGTCAGCATAACATCTTAGAAATCTCTGTCAATATCTAATTGTCTCCAATAATAATAATCATGAAGAATAATGAAACTCATTAAGGAAAAGTCCCAGCCGGCTGGAAGTATTTGTAATGAAAGTATTCATAATGGAAGCATTCGTACTGGAAAAAGCAACAAACAAGAAGAAAACAAAGTTCTAAATCTACGTTCAAAATCCTAGGTAAAACATTTGCTTACTTTTGTTTATACTGTAATAGCCATTGCATTGCATTAATTCATGTGAATCCTCCAAGAGTCTAATTATAAGAACTCTATATCATACATAAAATGAACTATTGATGTGTGTGTTTAAGTTTCAAATGCTATGTAATACTTTATTATTATATATGTGAGTGTATGAGTTAAAATGTGCATGATCATTATATTAGTGTTATTAGTTAAATTACATAAATATCAGTGTTCTATTATTAAAATCTACAAGAATATTTAAGCTAGTTTAGAAATGTTAATTTAAAAATATGTGTGTGGTTTATTAGAATTATAAAATGTTTAAAATTAGTAAATGTTAGTTAATAAATTGTCTTTAAAATTAAACTTTATTTGTCAATCAATTCTTTTTATCAACTCCTTCTACCAATTCTTTTATTAATTTTTTCACAATTAATTATTTATAATCTGTTAGTGATTACAAATAGCTGAGCTAGTCCTGGATATTTAGGTGTTGAGTTAGTGGCCATTGCTCAAAGTGCATTATTTATTCATTCTTGAATAGATAGCTGGCGCCCGTGTTTATACACAAACAAAAAAAATGCTTTGAACTCAACTTTTGAGAAGAAGTTATGTCCTGGAAATGTAATGCTAGTTATATATTTTATAGCTCTTGCCTGCCTAAGAGGCCAGTGTTTCAAAAGACACATATTTGAACCTGGTACAATATATATATATATATATATATATATATATATATATATATATATATATATATGTGTGTGTGTGTGTGTGTGTGTGTTAAAACGAAGATTTGCACGGGTTAAATATTTAAAATACATATTTTGCGGGTTCATCCGTGTTAAAAACTTTTAATATTAATATACTGATGTTTCGACTTGTTTACACAAGCCATCCAAAGAGTTATGAAAGGTAGAAATATGGTTGTAGAGGTGCTACAATCACTGATTTGAATAAAATGTTAAAATTCCACCAATAGCAAAAAATGTTAAATTTAGGTATGTTTTTTAAAAAAATCTTTCCAAATAGGAGGAAGTTTACATGTATCATCTCACTTATTGATACAATCTGGCCTTTTAAGTATCTCAATGGCTTTTCTAATTTTGCATTGGTAGAAATAATCACATTTGGATATGATCCTGGTACTAGAAAAATCAATTTTATGACCTGAATCTATAGTATGGGTGAGAGTGCTGATGATGATGAGTGTTGTTTAACTGCATTAGCATGCTCATCTCTCCTAAAACTGATGCAACGATTACTCATACCTATGTAAGAAGCTTTACAATTTTTACATGAGATTTGATAGACACCATGAGATTCAAGAGGGATTTAATCCTTAGGCTTGGTTATTATATTGCTGATCTTTTGATGAGCAGAAAATGCAGTATCTATATTATAGCATTTTAATATAAATCCGATACTGTCTGTAGTTCCTTTTACATATGGAACACAAATCTTAATAGCTGATTTATCATCTTTTTGTTTCCTATTTTGTCTATTTTGGGCTTGAAATAAAGCTTTTTTTATAAATTTGTAATTATAACTATTTGCTAATAAAACACTATTAATATGATTTATTTCTTCTTTCAGATGTGTCTCATCTGAAAGGTGAATTGCTCTATTTAAAAGAGTTTTGGCTACAGAAACTATCTGAGTTGGGTGATGATGAGAATGGAAATGCAAATATCTGTCTGTGTGTGTATCCTTTCTGTAAATAGAAAAAGATAAACTATTTGGTGTTCTGGTGACTAGAACATCAAGAAAACGGAGTTTTCCATCAGACTCTGTCTCCATTGTAAATTTAATATGAGGATGCATATTATTTAAATGTAAGAAAAATTATCTAATTTATTTTTTTCATGTTGCCATATGAGAAAAGTGTCATCTATGTATCTGAGACAAATGACAGGTTTTAAAGATGATGATTCTAAAGCAGGAGTTTCTATATATTCCATGAATAAATAGGCTATTACTCCTGAAATAGGTGAGCCCATAGGAGTACCAAAAACTTGTTTGTAATGTTGTTCATTGTATACAAAATATGTGTTTAAGAGACAATGTTTAATTAAAGCAATAATATGGTCTGGTAAATTGCAACGATGTGAGATTATATTTAAAGCTTCATCAATTGGAATGTTTGTAAACAAAGACACGACATCAAAACTGACCAGAATGTCATTAACATTAATTTTTAAACCTTTTAAAACATAAATAAAATGAAGAGAGTTTTTAATATATGATTTAATAGATAGGATTGTAGGTTTAATGAAATCCGATAAGTATCTGGCTAAAATATGAGTTGGAGAACCTATTGCACTTACTATTGGACGAAGGGGGTATCTGATTTATGAATTTTTGGAAGTCCATAAAATTTTGGACAGACACAAGATTTTTCACGAGGGATTATTTTATTTTTTATCTCTGTTTCAATAGGTGATTTATTAATAATAGCTTTTGTTGTTTTTTCCAAATACGTGGTATGACCACTTTTTGATAGTTTATAAGTTTTATCATTAAGCAGATCTAAAATTTTATTATGGTAAATGTCACGATCCATTACGACTGTGGCATTACCTTTATCAGCTGGAAGTACAATAATTGATTTGTCCGATTTTATATTATTTAATGCTTGTCTTTCTTTTTTTCTTTGAAATAATATTTTTAGGAAGCTTAGCTTTTTTTAAAAATATTACAAATTTCAGTTCTAGCCAAATCAGCCGATGTAGAATCAATGTTAGCGAAAGCTGATTCAACATTACAAACAATTTTCTCAAAAGGTATCCGGGAAGGTGTTAAAGCAAAATTGAAACCTTTTTCTAAAACCGAAATTTCATCTGTAGAGAGGGCTTTCCTAGATAAATTATAAATGGTTTTTTGATTTGGATACATAATGTTTGGGGATGCTAATTAGAACACAATCCCCAAACATTATGTATCCAAATCAAAAAACCGTTTATAATTTATCTAGGAAGCCTCTCTACAGATGAAATTTCAGTTTTAGAAAAGGTTTCAATTTTGCTTTAACACCTTCCAGGATACCTTTTGAGAAAATTGTTTGTAATGTTGAATCAGCTCTCGATAAAATTGATTCTACATCGGTTGATTTGACTAGAGTTGAGATTTGTAATATTTTTAAAAAAGCTAAGCTTCCTAAAAATAATATTTCAAAGAAAGAAAGACAAGCATTAAATAATATAAAATCAGACAAATCAATTGTTATACTTCCAGCTGATAAAGGTAATGCCACGTCGTAATGGATCGTGACATTTACCATAATAAAATTTTAGATCTGCTTAATGATAAAACTTATAAACTATCAAAAAGAGATCATACTATGTATTTGGAAAAAAACAACAAAAGCTATTATTAATAAATCACCTATTGAAACAGTGATAAAAATAAAATAACCCCTCGTGAAAAATCTTGTGTCTGTCCAAAATTTTATGGACTTCCAAAAATTCACAAACCAGATACCCTCCTTCGTCCAATAGTAAATGCAATAAGTTCTCCAACTCATATTTTAGCCAGATACTTATCGGATTTCATTAAACCTACAATCCCATCTATTAAATCATATATTAAAAACTCTCATTTTATTTCTGTTTTAAAAAGTTTAAAAATTAATGCTAATGACATTCTGGACAGTTTTGATGTCGTGTCTTTGTTTACAAACATTCCAATTGATGAAGCTTTAAATATAATCTCACAACATTGCAATTTACCAGACCATATTATTGCTTTAATTAAACATTGTCTCTTAAATACATATTTTGTATACAATGGACAGCATTACAGACAAGTTTTTGGTACTCCTATGGGCTCACCTATCCCAAGAGTAATAGCTGATTTATTCATGGAATATATAGAAACTCGTGCTTTAGAATCATCATCTTTAAAACCTCTCATTTGGCTCAGATGCATAGATGGCACTTTTGTCATATGGCAACATGGAAAAAATAAATTAGATAATTTTTTCTTACATTTAAATAATATGCATCCTCATATTAAATTTACAATGAAGACAGAGTCTGATGGAAAACTCCCTTTTCTTGATGTTCTAGTCACCAGAACACCAAATAGTTTATCTTTTTCTATTTACAGAAATGATACCCACACAGACAGATATTTGCATTTCCATTCTCATCATCACCCAACTCAGATAGTTTCTATAGCCAAAACTCTTTTAAATAGAGCAATTAACCTTTCAGATGAGACACATCTGAAGGAAAAAATAAATCATATTAATAGTGTTTTATTAGCAAATAGGTATAATTACAAATTTATATAAAAAAAGCCTTATTTCAAGCCCAAAATAGACAAAATAGGAAACAAAAAGATGATAAATCAGCTATTAGGATTTGTCTTCCATATGTAAAAGGAACTACAGACAGTATCGGACATATATTAAAACGCTATAATATAGATTCAGCATTTTCTGCTCATCAAAAAATCAGCAATATAATAACCAAGCCTAAGGATTCAATCCCTCTTGCATCTCATGTTGTCTATCAAATCTCATGTAAAAATTGTAAAGCTTCTTACATAGGTATGAGTAATCGTTGCATCAATGTTAGGAGAGATGAGCATGCTAATGCAGTTAAACAACACTCATCATCATCAGCACTCTCACTCCATACTATAGATTCAGGTCATAAAATTGATTTTTCTAGTACCAGGATCATATCCAAATGTGATAATCTCTACCAATGCAAAATTAGAGAAGCCATTGAGATACTTAAAAGGCCAGATTGTATCAATAAGTGAGATGATACATGTAAACTTCCTCCTATTTGGAAATATTTTTTTAAAAAACATTCCTAAATTTAACATTTTTTGCTATTGGTAGAATTTTAACATTTTATTCAAATCAGTGATTGTAGCACCTCTACAAGTGTCTTTCTACTTTTTATAACTCTGTGGATGGCTTGTGTGACCAAGTTGAAATGTCAGTATATTAATATTAAAAGTTTTTAACACGGATGAACCCACAAAACATATATTATATATATATATATTAAATTCAAGTATACTTTAAATATTTGGAGTCTAGTTGTAATATAAAAGTTTGAACATAGATTTTCAAGCTCCCTACAGCCATCTACTCTATCTCATATAACTAATACACATAACCATAAACACATGTGATGTATATATATATATATATATATATATATATATATATATATATATATATATATATATATATATAGTGAGAGTACCATGTGAGCCTCACCTAAAACAATTTGTGTTTCTTTGTGAATTAAACTGTGCCTATATTGAATCAATAGATATAAATAACTTGCACCTATCTTAAGCTTTTCATGTATCAGCTATATGCATAAACTAGTTAGTATTAAAAGAATAATTCTAAAAATGAATAATTCTAATTTGTTTATACATACACATAAATAAATGTTTCCAACTAATAGTATTTTTTATTAACCAAAACTTGACATTTGACAAAGCCTTAAGTCAAAATTGCATTTTTATCAGTTGAAACAAAGGAAATAAACATTTGGGGTTCATTACAAATTGTATATTTTAAACAATAGAGAGCGTGAGCATGATTATGTGATATGCTTTCAGAAATTAATCCAGTATAAAAACGAACTAATATTGTTATAACAATAATTTTCTATTTAGTTATCAAGGCAAGAACTAGTCTGTAAATTAAAATGTGTTCGAAATTTAGAACACTTTTTAAAAAAAAAGGAGATTCATCATTTTAAAACTGTATTCAAGTAATTAATTTACTAACTCTTAATATTATAAAGAACTATAAAAAATAATCAGTGTAATTAACAAGGTTATAAAAGTTATCAACGTCTTCGAAATGAGTTTACAAAATATATATTTAAGAAGTCAAAAATTTATAAAGATGTTCTCTGGCTAGAATATTTATTCCAAGGATTTTTGATGATGTTTTAAACCTTAACATGTAAATTTATTCCTACTTAATCAAGGCCTAAAATATAATCATCATAATTCTCATTTAAAAAGCTGCCTTAATATTGGAGTATTATATTGAAGAAGATGTTAAATATTTTACTATGCAAATATTTAAAAAAATGAATATCTGGATTGCCTCATCGAATGATGATCAATGAACTTTATGTTTCAACATTCATTGTCATTTTATTTCATCTAAGGAGGAATATAAAACTGTTATTCTTTCTCGTCTTGGATTACTTCATTGTGTATTTTAATAACCCTTAAACTTTATTTCCTTTGTGGATAATTATATTTACTTAGAAAAATTATTTTGTTTATTAAAGTGGAGAACTGATAAGATGAACACTTTATTTTTTTATTTATTTAATAAAATTTAGATGTTGATATTTTGATATATACTCTGATGAAAATGACGGCTGACTAATGTAAAGTTTTTTAAATTATTTCAATTTGGAAGTAAGTTTTATTATATTCCAAATTAAATCTTACATGACAATTAACATAATTTCTTTTTAAACACACATAACTAATATCAGAATACATTCTATTATTAATCTAGTGTGAATGGATGTTATCTTATATAGGCATATAACACACACTGAATCATTTTAATGACAATACGGAGATTTATAATGTATCATGTGTATTATTTATTATACACATGATTTTAAATTATTTTTATGTAAATGATTGCATTATTTTTTTTGAATATTAAATAATTTATTAGTGTATATATTTATAAGCACAGATTATAATTCTAAATTTTAATATTTTTATGTGATAATATTTTTGTTTTTATTACTGATTAAAATGTGTTAAACTTGATTTTAAAATTAAACAGTTCTCGTTTCTTTATTTTATTTAGTCGTTTTATAAAACCAATAATTATAAATATACATACTCATATATATATATATATATATTGAATCAACTTAGTGATTTAATATTTATAAAAAAGTTATATATAGCTTATACTAAATTTATCATTACTATGGGATACTTGTGGAAATGCCTGAAGAGTGTCAATTGCAATTTCTACTCTGAGCTCGAATTCCGAGAGTAACGAGGTTATTAATAGAGGAGTAAATTGGATTATATTTTAAACCACATCAACCATGACATTCTATAAGAAGACTCAAAGTCCGACTAGAGTTAGATGTGACTTCCTCGAGTCCTGAAAACGATCGTCCTGTTATGCATGGTGCCCATACTTAATGCATGAAACATTAGTTTTTCATTAATTAAATCTATAGTTTAAAAAAAATTATATGGGTATGTTGTGAATTGGTAAAAAACACTGAAAAATAAATAATAGATACCTTGAAATAAAATAAACCGTAGCCAACAGATAAATAAGTCGCTTTAAAATAAATTAATAAATACAATTATAATTTGGGCATTAAAATATATATTATAACAACATCTTATAAAAGTAGGAAAAATAGAATTACATGTAAGGGCATAAGCACAGCATGAAATCTTATGGCATATATTAAATTATTACTTTGAAAGGAAAGTAACTTATATTAATATATATAACAGTAGAAATTTTTTGTTAATGATAACTAGAAGTGGGAAAAAGCTAATAATAATGGAAGTAAAAAGTTTCGAAGAATCTTTAAGTAATAAAGATAGTGAAATAGAAATTACTTCAATTAGTGATGAACATGGGTCTTTACAAGTCCTAATGTCTGAGGGGTCTGTAGAAGAATTTGAACATCCTTCACAAGTTCACATGACAGATCAAATATTACCCCAAACACAAAAGGTAACTGAAGCTATAATAGTACAACCTCAAAGAAGTGATAATTTTATTGCTCAATTGGTCCGAATGATGATGGAAATGAAAGCTGATATAAATAATATAAAAGCTGATATGAATAATATGGCAACCAAAGCTAATATAAATAATATAAAAGCTGATATAAATAATATAAAAGCTGATATGAATAATATGGCAACCAAAGCTGATATAAATAATATAAAAGCTGATATGAATAATATGGCAACCAAAACGGATATGAATAATATAAATGCTGATATAAATAAAATGAATGCTGATATGAAGGGAGAAATGGCTAGAATGAATGATAATATGGTAACCAAAGCTGATATGGATAATATGGAAGGGAAATTAAAAGAAGACATAATTTCTATAAAAGAAGAGTTAAAAAAAGATATTGATAATGTTAAGGAAAAGATGCAAGTAGAAATCAAAGATGTTGAAAATAAATTATATGAAGAAATGAAACAATTATCATTATATTTAAATAATGTTCAAAAAGATAATGTTGAAATGAAACAAACAGTAAATGAAGTGAGAAAAGAGATGAATGAAGGAAACTTCCAATGTCAACAATGTTTTAAAGAATTTAGTTCTAGTGTAACTAGTCAATTAGAAATCAAATATCAAGAGATATACTAGAGCCAGGAAACATTTAAAAATGAAATCCAAACAAACCAAGAAAAGTACCATGAAAAGATTCAAGAAAAATTTCAAGATATTTATGTGAAAATAAATCAGTTTAATACAAGACAGAGTAGTGAAATAGAAACAAGGATGGAATTTAGTGAAACCATAAAACAAGATTTAAGGCAGCTGAGAGATGAAGTGGCTTTAAATGAAGCAGATATAATTATAACTAAAAAGGCTTTAGAAATAAATATAAAGGACACAAGTGGAACACAGAATCAAATACATCACATGAATAAAACCACTACCCAACATTTTATCCATGTTGAATCTCAATTAGATAAAAAAATTACAAAATATAGATAGGCAATTAAGGGAACATAGTCCAAATATACAAGATGATAAAGATAAGAGAAATGTAGAAAATAAGTCAGATACATTTACCCAAGATCTTAATGAAGCAAGAAAATTCCTATTGGAATCTATCTTTCTGCATCAGATGATGCAAGAAAATGAAGGATATTTTATTCATGATAATTTTGATGAAGTTAACCCTAACACAAATCAAAGTAATTTAGATTTACCTATGCTAACACCACATATCGATTCTACAGTGCTAAATAAACCATATAATCATACAACACAAATGAATACCATTAATCTATTTGTGCGACTCAAGGTTTTTAAGGGATTACCAAGTGAAGCATCAATAGAACACCTTAAGAGTCTCAATTTATATTTTTCAGTAAATAAGATTTTGACTGAGGGAGAAAAACTGATTATTGCTTATAGTCATTTACAGGGGGATACACTCCTATGGTAGGAGTGATTATTCAAAACTCCATCCACATTTAATGATTACCAAATTATGTTAATTAAAAATTTTTGGAGTAGGGATAAACAAAAAACATTACTTTATCAACTATTTCAAGAGAAATATAGGCCTTTTCCAGGGGAAACATTAACTAAATTCTTCTGATGTCAAGTTACCAAACTTAGAACATTAAGTACTTATCATTTAAAAGAAGGTGATATTGTTCATATTGTCAAAAGAAACTTACCCTGGAAAATTGAGCAAATGTTGTTATGCACAAATACCAATAGTATAGAAAAAGTAACAGAATTACTTAACAGTATTGATTTAAATAATACTAACATATCATCAAGAACTACTGAAAAGAGAAAAGAAGAACTCACAGTAAATACTATTTATTATAAAAAAGAAAGAATAATAATGACATAAATCATTGGAAAGAGAAGTCATTACAGCTAATTCCTTCTCATACGTATTCAAATAAGAGTAATCAAACATCAAATAATAAAAACAAGAAGAATCCTCTAAATAGCCGAGAAGAATGTCAACCTACAACCAGTAATCATGCACTGAAAATACAACAGAAACCAAACTGAAAAGGTACTTGGGGTAATGTTCCTCACCTCAAGAAGCCAAAAAAACAACGAGGGACATAAATAGAACAGAAAGCTGGGAAATCACTAATTTGATGTATTCATGGGAGGACAGAGTTCCTGATTTTGCTTTGCAAATTTGCCCCAAGATAGAGGTGTTGTTTGAGGATATACCGGTTAAAGCATTATTAGACTCTGGTAGTCAAATATCAGTGGTGTCAGATGCATTCTATCATAAAGTTCTGACAAATAACCCTAACATCAAAATCTTACCACTGAAATCCACACAAGTCACCTTGGCAAATAATAGAAAAGCCAAATTATTACAAAAACAAATTTGGATACAAATTAAAATTGGACAAACAACCCTCTATCATGTCTTTCTTATATTAGATGGCTTAATACATGAGGCTATTTTAGGGGCACATTTCCTCCACATGAACCATTCTATCCTTGATTTCTCAAATAAGATAGTTAGAATTAATGATGAGGTTTTGGAAATGACATTGCATCCAAGATATGGTCTTTTTGAGGTTAAATGTATGATATCTGTAATTCCACAAGCACTAATTGAAAGTAAAATCGCAGAATCTAATCTACTTTGGGGCAATGACAAAATTAAATTACAATCTGTTATTAATGAATCTGGCCCTATTTTTCAGAAATACCAGGGATAAAAAAGGGTTTCCAGCAGAAAATAAATCTTATACATTACCAACCCTTTCAATTCAAATTGTATCCTATACAATACCAATATCGTGAAGAGATAACAAAACAAATCAATAAGATGCTAGATTGGGGACTTATTTCCAAACCTTATTGTAATCCAATTGTTACTGTGAAAAAGAAAGATGGGTCAATGAGATTTTGTTTGGATGCTCATCAACTGAACAAAATTATGGTTCCTGTCAGGAACATCCTACCACCCATCCACGAATTGTTCGTGAAGTTTGGAAATAAAAAGGTATTCTCTACCTTTGACTTAACCTCTAGTTATTAGAAAATAGAACCCTATCCTGATGATCACCAATATACTGCATTCTGATATGAGGGTTTTACCTATCAGTTTAATAGGATGCCCTTTGGATTGATCAATAGTGGTGCTGGCCTTATGCGATGCTTGGATAAAACCTTATCCCCTGAGGTCAAACATATCATTACAATTTATGTGGATGATGTAATTATTGCATCTACCACTATTGAAGAACACCTTCAACATCTAAGATTATTTTTTAAAGAGTGCTGTGTGAAGGGAATTAAAATCAATTTCCAAAAAAAGCACATTGGTATGTAACAAAGTGCTTTTCTTAGGACATATCATTGGATGCAATGGGATAAGACCTCATCCTGATAAGATCAGTGCCATACAAAACTTTCCAAAACCCATGAGTAGAAAACAAATTAGGTCATTCTTGGGACTGTGCAATTTCTACAATCGTTTTTATTGAAAGTTCTCTGACCACATGGAACCATTACTAAAACATATTAGAAAGAATGAAAGGTGGAACTCGACTAGTGAACAAGATGAGGTGTTTGCAAAGATTAAAACGGGGTTCTTAGAGCAAACCATCTTAGCCTTCCCTGATTTTAACAAACTATTTATTGTTCAAACAGACAGCAGTGGTTATGGATTAGGGGTAACATTATCCCAGATCCAGGAGGATGGTCAACCTCGTGTCTTCTATTTCATCAGCCACCTCTTAAAAGGTCCAGAATTAAACTATACAGTCACTGAGAAGGAGGCACTAGCCATAGTGTTGGCCTTCCAAAAGTTTTGACAGATGCTTCTTGGATCAGAGGTGATAGTGGTCACGGATCACAAAAGCCTCGAATTCCTGTATCACAGCAACTTGACTAATAGTTGTTTAATCCAGTGGAGCTTGTTATTGCAGGAATTCAATTACACCATCCAATATTGTAAAGGATCCAAGAATGTTGTAGTGGATGTGTTCAGTCAAAACCCATGTAGGTCAGAACAATGTAACCTGTCAGTAGAAAATGCCTACATTACTAACATCGATCTAATTATTGATAAAAATGTAGAGAACGATTTAGAAAACTTACAAGACCCATAGTCTAATGATCTGGACTTAAATCCCATAATTAGTACATTAAAGGGGGAGAAAGTTCTGCATGTGCCAAAAGATCTTATCCGATATAAGTTAGAGAAAAATGTCTTACTTTATAAACCAAATTTGGATATTGAAGAGTGGAGGGTAGTTATACCCAAATCAATAAGAATGCCACTTGTAAAATATATACACTGTCTGTATGGACCCTACAGTGCTCATAAGACAGAACATATGATTAAAAATTGGTTTTACTGGCCAAAGATGTATCAAGACATCTTGAAATCACTGCATGATTGTTTAGTGTGCCTGCGAGCAAAGCCAATAAACCAAAGTTATGTTAATTCAATGAAGTCTATTATTCCAGTATGACCAAATGAGATCTTAGCAATTGATTATTATGGACTTTTGCCTCCATTCAATAAAAAATATTTATTAGTTGCTTATGATCTTTTCAAAATATATCTCAGCTTACCCAATACCCCAAGCTAATACTAGACATACCATCAAAGTATTAGATACCCTCCAATACATTGGGACAGGAAAACCTAGAACCATATAAACAGATCATGTTACTCCTTTTTTATTCAAAGAATGGAAAACATGGGTAGAAAAATCTCAAATTAAACATGTGCTTACCTCCATTAGAAATCCTCAGTCCAACCCTTGTGAACATGTAATGTGGGAGCTTCGTAGGTTGTTTAGGACTTATTTAGGAGATGAGCATAAGGGGTAGGTCAAGCTAACCAAGCATGCAATCGATTTCATCAATTGGAATGTGAACGAATCAACTGGATTCACACCAATTAGATTACACTTTACAAAAACTGTACCAACATTATTTGCAAGGTATAAGCCTATGGCTACATATGCTGAAATAGATACAGAAGAAGATAGAGTAAAAGCTTATGAAAAATTATAAAAAAGGCAAATCAAAGAAATAAAAATGTGAAGACAATTTCACACAAGTTCCAAATTGGGGATCAAGTTTTTATAAAAACACCTCATATGAGTAAACCCCAAAAGAGCAAATGTCAAAAGTTTTACCATCAATATGAAGGACCTTATACTATCATAAAGCAAACAGGTCCTAATGCATTCTGGATAAATATAAAGGGAGACATTAAAGGCACTTACAATGCTAGAGCTTTAAAACCCTATTTTGGTCAAACGAATTAATAATGTTTTACCACATTTTACTTAAAGTAAAATATTGAAAGGAAAGATAACTTGGAATAGGTAAGGAGAGAAAAAGTTTTCATTTAAAGGTATATAGCTATATATATATATGTATAAGGATGTGTATAAGTCAAAAAAAGACATTAATTTTCTTTGATGAGGGTATGTTAAGCAATTAAAAGTAATTCTTAGGATACCTGAAAACTAAAAGTGTTTTAAGAGTTAATCCATACTGAATGATGGATGTTCTTATGTTTTGGATAGTTCTCAAAAAAGTCCATGAGTCTTAAAGAAAAGCAGCATGGAGACTACCAAACAAATATATGTGTCATCTATAAAAGAGGCACATAACAATAAATCCATTAAAGAAAAATAAAAAAGGGGAGAAAAAGAAAGAACACTATATATATATATATATATATATATATATATATATATATATATATATATATATATATATATATATATATATATATATATATATATATATATATGAACCTCCTTGTCCTTCTAGTTAAACTGAATGATGTTTAGTATAGAGAAAAAGAAAAGGGTTAGAAAATAAAGTAAATAATAAGGGTTGATAAAAGCAGGAAAGAAAAACAAGCTCCACAACTTAATATTTAATGCATATATTGACACACATTAAGTGTCCAAATTTTAATGGTAAATATAAAATTTGAACTTTTTAAGAAGGGGGTAATGGGAGAGTACCATATGAGCCTCACCTAACACAATTTGTGTTTCTTTGTGAATTTAACTGGCCCTATATCGAATCAATAGATATAAATAACTTACACCTATCTTAAGCTTTTCATGTATCAGCTATATGCATACACTAGTTAGTATTAAAAGAATAATTCTAAAAATGAATAATTCTAATTTGTTTATACACACACACATAAATAAATGTTTCCAACTAATAGTATTTTTTATTAACCAAAACTTGACATTTGCCAAAGCCTTAAGTCAAAAATGCATTTTTATCAGTTGAAACAAAGGAAATAAACATTTGGGGTTCATTACAAATTGTATATTTTAAACAATAGAGAGCGTGAGCATGATTATGTGATATGCTTTCAGAACTTAATCCAGTATAAAAATGAACTAATACTGTTATAATAATAATCTTCTATTTAGTTATCAAGGCAAGAAGTACGTCTGTAAATTTAAATGTGTTCGAATTTAGAACACATTTAAAAAAAAGAAGATTCATCATTTTAAAACTGTATTCAAGTAATTAATTTACTTACTCTTAATATTATAGAGAACTATAAAAAATAATCAGTGTAATTAAGAAGGTTATAAAAGTTATCAACATCTTCAAAATGAGTTTACAAAATATATATTTAAGAAGACAAAAATTTATAAAGATGTTCTCTGGCTAGACAATTTATGCCAAGGGTTTCTGCTGATGTTTTAAACCTGAACATGTAAATTTATTTCTACTTAATAAAGGCCTAAAATATAATCATTGTAATTCACATTTAAAAAGCTGCCTTAATATTGGAGTATTATATTGAAGAAGATGTTAAATATTATATTACACAAATATTTAAAAAAATGAATATCTGGATTGCCTCATCGAAGGTGTAACAGTCAGAATCATCTATCTCACTAACACACTGCAGAATTCAAACCCCAGACATGAAACTGAACATTCTAGAAGGCATTGCCTTCTAGATATACTAAGTTTGAATCTAAAGACCAAATTTCACAGCGCCATCTACGTGATAATGCATCTGATGCCACTACTAGTATACCCTTTGACTGGTGCCTGGTGGTCAGGGAGAAACAAAAGACTCTATACAAAATGAGGTTTGGGTGGCTAATTAACGTCTATGGATTTACAAAAGAAATGCAGAAAATATATATATATATAGAGAGAGAGACCGAGAAAGTGATAGGAATCAAATAAATTAAGAGATCAAATTTAGTTTTAAATAATTTCACACAATTTATTTATATAAATATATATATAATGCCACTTTCTGCCTATATGAGACAGGGATGCGTATGAAATAATTGTTGGCATTATATTTCAATAAATGACAAAAGGTTTTAAAACAAAGTGATATATTCTATTCCTCGGGCTAATAGCATTACGATAATGTGCTTAACGAGATAGGAACATGTGCGAGATGCTTTGAGTAAGTATACAAGTTTAAGAAAATATTTGAAATTAAGTGTTCTAAAATATTCATTGATTTCGAGAATAGCATGGACAAAAGCTTGCTAAACAACAAAGTGAGACTGTGATCAAAGCATTTATTTGAGAATAATAATAATAAAGTTACATTGGGAAGTCAGTATTGCTGATAATGAATTTATTAAAGTTGGAGGGTGTGACACATTTATGACATGGATGCTTTGTAAAATAAATATAAAATAAAACAATATCGAATATCCGGAATGATTACGGAGGACATCTCACCGCTAACCCATAGGAAAGTATTTTGATGAACAGCCGAAACTTAGTGACTGTGTGACGATTGTGTTTATTTCCCAGGGGTGTCATTTGGGACACCCTCTGCCTGGAAACTTGCAATAAGCGAAAGAACGGACTTTGCTGTGTAAAGAATCCTTGGAAAAATAAAACAAAGCAGTCTCAACAACCAATTCACTTACCAGCAATACGAGACGAGTGTATATAAAACATACTGAATGGGTTTTACTTGGATTAAGAGAAATGCCCAATCAAATTCCCCGAAATTCATTTAAAAGGATCTGCACATGCTCAACGTCATTGATGAACTTTGTAATTAAAGTCAAACACGGTAATTAAAATAGGAAAATGCATGTTTGCGGGTTTGAAAAGTAAGTATAGATTTATATATGCAATCATGCATTAAGGGACACATTTAACCATTGACTTCGCACATACTCTTATATTAGATTAAAATCAATAACATGTAGATTTTAAACTATGTGATTATATTATATTAAAGAAAAGAATCGCCCTCGAATGAGTGATTTGCAAGATAATAAAATTGGAAAATTATAAATTTAAAATATGCCTTAATAGTGGCATCTTACTTTCAATAGAGGGAATAGTTCACTTGGTCAAAGATGATTCTGACACATTATCATAATAAAATAAAAGAAAGCTTTATAAATAGAAAATATTAACCCAAGGATAGAGCAAAATGTTGAGTATATTTAAACACATTAAAGAAATACATAATGAAGTTATGTGAAATATAAGGAAAACAATTTTAAATAGCTATAGCATGTTAGTTAGGAATCACAAGAGCTCTTGGGTTAATTTAGGTTACCTCTGGAGATGCATTTGCAGGTAGATGTTCGGCAGGTTTTATAATTCAGCATCAAAATCTGGAATGTTCATATTTTTGGCAGTGGCAGCAGCAGTTCCGGGGTCCATGTGATAACTTCCGATGGTATGGAGCAGCGGCTGGCTATTCCGAGGGGACATAGCCATCTTAACGCCTCTACTCGGACATGTCAAGGTTAGCAAATTATTAGAATAGAACACAGAATGATTTCTCTTAGACACATTAGAATAAAAAAAAACAACTAATTGGAGAACAAAAGAAAAAACCTCCTTTTTATAGTAGAATTTAACAATAGAACTGCCCTGGAGCATTACAAAAATATGGGACTTATCAGGTGTAATTAAATCAACGTAATGTCTAAAGGAATTCAACATTAATTAATTTCTTTTGTTAATTTCCCTGTCGACATTCGAATTACAAACTAGATTTAGTTAAAAATTACTTTTATTAATTAAAGTAAATCTTAAGTGGACATCTGCTGTTTTTAGGTAAACTTATACAACATTTATTAATTAAACTATTGTCTTTCATTTATTTTAACAGAAATATTTGGAATAACTTTTATTAAATTAAAGAAAATGATTTTACTTTTTAAATTGCAATATTTGAATCTATTTACTAAACGAATATTTACTAAATGAATTTTATTTTAAATCAAAATATATTACGATGGTAATATATTTGTAAATAGATTTAAACAAAATAACTTTAACAATTTATAATTTTGATATGTTTTAAAATGGATATCATAGTGTGTGCACAATTATGACTTATATAACTTACTTTTTAATAAATGTAAATTATGTGAACAAATACATAATTCATAATATTTTATTTTATTTGGGAATAAGTTATATATATATATATATATATATATATATATATATATATATATATATATATATATATATATATATTATGAGCATTGTGCTCGTGGTTTAAAATTAGGCGGGATTTTTGGTATATAAGTGTATTGCAGACACACTACAATAGATTGGGGTTCAAACTAAGGTATGAGGGTAGGAAGTAGGTGAGAAAAGGTGAAACAAAGATCTGCAAAGCAGACCTTACTGTTTCACATTCCCTTAGTGACGGAACAAAAAAAAATTGTTAAAAAAAGATCTTACAACAGGTGTCCACCTATGAAGCCTGCATAAAAAAAAATTTACAAGATAACCCATAATGTACAGGATATAAATATAATGAAGAAACGAAACTGAATTATATACCCGGATCATATTAATAAATCTACCATCTAGCAAACATTTTTTTTATTACCCCCCCTTCTTTCAACAAAATTTTATTTAAAAAAAAACTAATCGTTTAACACTGTTTATATCCGATCTCCTTTTTATATTATTCTGTGACGTGTCCATTTCTTTTTTTTTTTTGTTGTGGTTTTTTTTTTTTTTTTTAAAAAAAACTACTATAATCCTGGGTCTGGTGGGTAATAACTGCTTTTATAATTTGATGGCTGCAGTCTCGGATTATCAGGTCTCTTTACCTTGTCTGGCGGTTCTTTGGCCCAGGGACTGAAATCCAGAGTGGTTAAGAATTCGGCCATTTCCTCCACCTTTTTGATTCTGCTGCCCGCCATCAGCTGTTGTATCGGTAGCGGCATATTCTGTTGAATGGTACGTATAATATGAGTATCAGAAAATGCAAACGTGCTAAGTGATCGAAGGCGATTGACCTGGTGAATGAAAAATTGCGTGTGTGTTTCCTTGATCGCTCCGTACTTTTCCTGGCAAATGGTATTTAGAATTCCGCTCTGCCGATCCTCACTCCAATAATATCTTAGTAACAGGCTACAGTAATTTGCAAAGTTGTTTGGTTTTTTCGCCAACATGCCCCACCAATCTTTTGCATAGCCATATAAATGATGGCTAGCGATAGCAGTCTGTTCATGTGGATCCGTTTTATAAAATTCAAAGAAATCCCGCAGGCTATCCAGGTGTGGGTGGGGGTTTTCTCCTATTTCTCCTCGAAATATTTTAACAGTTAATATCTTAGCAAGTTGGGTTTGAACCCCAAAGTCTGGAATTAAGGTCCTGTGGATTGTATCTATCCCACTACTATGCCCTTGAGGAGGTGATAGATCATTGTTAGAGGTCTGACATCTTTGCTTTAGATCCACTGTCTCGTTGATACTGTTTGTATCATCACGTTCTGTTTTCACTATCAGGACTTTGTTGTTCAGGTATTGTATTATTTTTGGCTCAGTTTGATCTTGGCATTTGCTCATTTTTTTCCGATCTCCTGAGCAGTATTCTTCCAGTTTCCGTTGGAGAGCCCTATGTCCTTCTCGCACTTGTGCCAAATTGTCGAGGAGCATCCTGGTAAACTTTTTATACTCTGTCTCTTTTCTTTGGGATTCCTCTTCCTGCTTTCTTGCCCTCTCTTTGCTTCTCTTTTATAACTCCACCAGATAATCCAGATTGTAATCTTCCTTGCTCGTTTGCTGGACAGGTCTCATACTTATTGGAGGAAATTCAAGAAATCCAGATGGGTCCAGTTCTTGTTCATCATGGTTGTTCTCCATATTATCCATGGCCTTGGATGATTATCGTGATCGATGATGATGATTACTTTTTATTTTATTGCTAACTATTTAATATATCCTAAAAAAATTTTTTTTAACTAATGGGTGTACTTTTAAACAATGTATAGCACTGATAAGAAAATTTTTAAAATGGTGTTACATTGAGCTTTCTAAAACTAATACAGTTAAAAAATACTATTACTATTTTTCCTTGTTTGACTTTCTGCGATTACTATGTTTAATTACAATTTTATTAATGGCTAATAGGCTATCTCCCTCTCGGTTCTGTTGGCCTAATTTCTGCTTTTACATTTATCATTAAAACCCCAACTACTGCCCTCTTACTACTGCCAAAATTTCTCACTTAAATCTGCTGCCAACATATATATTTTTAACTGCCCGTATATATAAAAATCTATTAAATTCTACCTGTCAAAATATTTCGCTAACATATATATTTTTAAACTCAAGCAACTTTATTTATATATATAAACATTCGCTAGATCCAGGTATAATTATTTTGTTCCTTCTTATTTAAGGTTAGCATACATATATTTTTATTTACATAATTATTGATCCGATTCACGTCTCATTATTTGGTCTAAGAAAAATTTACACACGTTGAAAAAAAACAAATTACATATAAAAGAATTTAGCCTGGTGACAAAATTTATTTTAGAAGTAACTCCGTTTAATGAAATTACCCTTGGGCACCATGTCACCAGTTAAAAGGATCCATAGACTGTTAGCTTCCCAAAATTAATTTTAATAACTATTCCATTTAACTACGGGCACTCGTTAAAACATTCACATTTTTATTGATTACAAATTTTTTTTATTTTTACATTTCTGAATTCCATACGATAGCCTATTATATCTAGGTCATTACTGTACAAAATTATTATTATGCTATCTTGCGCATTGAGCCGATACACTTTATTTTGATAGAAAATACAATATTAGAAATATTTATAATTGTCACAATATTCACTTGGGACAATATTTAAGTAATTTACGCTATGCGTACATAGCGTGATTTAAGTGTAACAATAAATACAGATAATACAGATGTCTCATGTCGCACTATAGCATGTTTGGACAAGTTCTGATTATATAGGATAAGTAATTTAATGCCCGAGTCAAACAAAATATATGAAATATACACGCAAATAAACAAAATAGATAGTATAGAGTTTGAAAAGATATTTTATATATCAAAAATATAAAAGATTTGAGTGATTAAATACGAATACAAAATGCTAAAATTAAGCTACAGAGATGTGGGTGTTTATATAATTGAGATCTACAGGGATGTGGGTGTTTAAATAATTGAGGCTCCACGTTTGGGCAAGCCATGGACCCGAAAAAAAAATTTACTATGTAACAGTCAGAATCGTCTATCTCGCTAACACACTGCAGAATTCAAACCCCAGACACGAAACTGAACATTCTAGGAGGGGTTGCCTTCTAGATATACTAAGTTCGAATCTAAAGTCCAAATTTCACAGAGCCATCTACGTGATAACGCATCTGATGCCACTACTAGTATACCCTTTGACCGGTGCCTGGTGGTCAGGGAGAAACAAAAGACTCTATACTAAACGAAGTTTGGGTGGCTAATTAACGTCTATGGATTTACAAAAGAAATGCAGAATATATATATATATATATATATATATATATATATATATATATATATATATAAAATATATATATATATATATATATATATAGACCGAGACAGTGATAGGAATCAAATAAAATAAGAGATCAAATTTAGTTTTAAATAATTTCACACAATTTATTTATATAAATATATATATAACGCCACTGTCTGCCTATATGAGACAGGGATGCGTATGAAATAATTGTTGGCATTATATTTCAATAAATGACAAAAGGTTTTAAAACAAAGTGATATATTCTATTCATCAGGCTAATAGCATTACGATAATGTGCTTGATGAGATAGGAACATGTGCGAGGTGCTTTGAGTAAGTATACAAGTTTAAGAAAATATTTGAAATTAAGTGTTCTAAAATATTCATTGATTTCGAGAATAGCACGGACAAAAGCTTGCTAAGCAACAAAGTGGGACTGTGATCAAAGCATTTATTTGAGAATAATAATAATAAAGTTACATTGGGAGGTCAGTATTGCTGATAATGAATTTATTAAAGTTGGAGGGTGTGACACGTTTAAGTCACGGATGCTTTGTAAAATAAATATAAAATAAAACAATATCGAATATCCGGAATGATTACGGAGGGCGTCTCGCCGCTAACCCGTAGGAAAGTATTTTGATGAACAGCCAAAACTTAGCGACTGTGTGACGATTGCGTTTAATTCCCAGGGGTATCATTTGGGACACCCTCTGCCTGGAAACTTGCAATAAGTGAAAGAACGGACTTTGCCATGTAAAGAATCCTTGGAAAAATAAAACAAAGCGGTCTCAACAACCAATTCATTTACCAGCAATATGAGACGAGTGTATATAAAACATACTGAATGGGTTTTACTTGGATTAAGAGAAATGCCCAATCAAATTCCCCGAAATTCATTTAAAAGGGTCCGCACATTCTCGACGTCAATGATGAACTTTGTAATTAAAGTAAAACACAGTAATTAAAATAGGAAAATGCATATTTGCGGGTTTGAAAAGTAAGTATAGATTTATATATGCAATCATGCATTAAGGGACACATTTAACCATTGATTTCGCACATACTCTTATATTAGATTAAAATCAATAACATGTAGATTTTAAACTATGTGATTATATTATATTAAAGAAAAGAATCACCCTCGAATGAGTGATTTGCAAGATAATAAAATTGGAAAATTATAAATTTAAAATATGCCTTAATAGCGGCATCTTACTTTCAATAGAGGGAATAGTTCACTTGGTCAAAGACGATTCTGACACATTATCATAATAAAATAAAAGAAAGCTTTATAAATAGAAAATATTAACCCAAGGATAGAGCAAAATGTTGAGTATATTTAAACACATTAAAGAAATACATAATGAAGTTATGTGAAATATAAGGAAAACAATTTTAAATAGCTATAGCATGTTAGTTAGGAATCACAAGAGGTCTTGGGTTAATTTAGGTTACCTCTGGAGATGCATTTGCAGGTAGATGTTTGGCAGGTTTTATAATTCAGCAGCAAAATCTGGAATGTTCATATTTTTGGCAGCGGCAGCAGCAGTTCCAGGGTCCGTGTGATAACTTCCGATGGTATGGAGCAGCGGCTGGCTATTCCGAGGGGACATAGCCATCTTAACGCCTCTACTCGGACATGTCAAGGTTAGCAAATTATTAGAATAGAACACAGAATGATTTCTCTTAGACACATTAGAATAAAAAAACAACTAATTGGAGAACAAAAGAAAAACCTCCTTTTTATAGTAGAATTTAACAATAGAACTGCCCTGGAGCATTACAAAAATATCGGACTTATCAGCTGTAATTAAATCATCGGAATGTCTAAAGGAATTCAACATTAATTAATTTCTTTTGTTAATTTCCCTGTCGACATTCGAATTACAAACTAGATTTAGTTAAAAATTACTTTTATTAATTAAAGAAAACCTTAAGTGGACATCTGCTGTTTTTAGATAAACTTATACAACATTTACTAATTAAACTATTGTCCCTCATTTATTTTAACAGAAATATTTGGAATAACTTTTATTAAATTAAAGAAAATGATTTTAGTTTTTAAATTGCAATATTTGAATCTATTTACTAAACGAATATTTACTAAATGAATTTTATTTTAAATCAAAATATATTATGACGGTAATATATTTGTAAATAGATTCAAACAAAATAACTTTAACAGTTTATAATTTTGATATGTTTTAAAATGGATATCATAGTGTGTGCGCAATTACGACTTATATAACTTACTTTTTAATAAATGTAAATTATGTGAACAAATACATAATTCATAATATTTTATTTTATTTGGGAATAAGTTTATATATATAATATGAGCATTGTGCTCGTGGTTTAAAATTAGGTGGGATTTTCGGTATATAAGTGTATTGCATACACACTACGATAGATTGGGGTTCAAACTAAGGTATGAGGGTAGGAAGTAGGTGAGAAAAAGTGAAACGAAGATCTGCAAAGCAGACCTTACTGTTTCAAAGAATGATCAATGAACTTTATGTTTCAACATTCATTGTCATTTTATTTCATCTAAGGAGTGATATAAAACCGTTATTCTTTCTCATCTTGGAATACTTCATTGTGTATTTTAATAACCCGTAAACTTTATTTCCTTTGTGGATAATTATATTTACTTAGAAAAATTATTTTGTATATTAAAGTGGAGAACTGATAAGATGACCACTTTATTTTTTTTTATTTATTTAATAAAATTTAGATGGTGATATTTTGATATATACTCTGATGAAAATGATGGCTGACTAAGGTAAAAGTTTTTAAATTATTTCAATTTGGAAGTAAGTTTTATTATATTCCCAATTGAATCTTACATGAAAATTAACATAATTTCTTTTTAAATGTACATAACTAATATCAGAATACATTCTACTATTAATCTGGTGTGAATGGATGTTATCTTATATAGTCATATAACACACACTGAATCATTTTAATGACAATACTAGATTTATAATGTATCATGTGTATTATTTATTGTACACATGATTTTAAATTATATATATGTAAATGATTACATTATTTTTTTTGAATATTAAATAATTTATTAGTGTATATATATAAGCACAGATTATAATTCTAAATTTTAATATTTTTATGTGATAATATTTTTGTTTTTATTACTGATTAAAATGTGTTAAACTTGATTTTAAAATTAAACAGGTCTCGTTTGTTTATTTTATTTAGTCGTTATATAAAACCAATAATTATAAATATACATACTTACATATATATATATATTGAATCAACTTAGTGATTTAATATTTATAAAAAAGTTATATATAGCTTATACTAAATTTATCATTACTATGGGATACTTGTGGAAATGCCTGAAAAGAATCAATTTCAATATCTACTCTGAGCTCAAATTCCGAGAGTAATGAGGTTATTAATAGAGGAGTGAATTGGATTGTATTTTAAACCACATCATCCATGGCATTCTATAAGAAGACTCAAAGTCCGACTATAGTTAGATGCGACTTCTTCGAGTCCTGAAAAGGATCGTCCCTTTATAATATATATATATGGTTTCTAACATTACCTTTCTATTAATAATATTTGTTTTTTAATGATAGTTAGAATTCTAATAGGTGATGGTTTGCCTAATGCATATCTGATGTACTGCTTACACTATGAACACATTTTTAAAAAAAATTCTACATTTTTTTTAATAATGAGATGTCTATGAGTAAAAAATTAGACTTCTGTATGCATATTGTACCAGTCAAAAGACCCACCCACAACAACATGATTGAATCAGCAAAGTCGGATTCAAACTCAGTCAAACCAAACTGAATTCAAACCCAACTCACGGGCTCAAATCAAATCAATGAATGAAATATGTCAACAGTCCATGACTATGCACCAAGTAACTAGCTCAATGGATGACGATGATTTGAGACCCCTGATCTAACTTTACAAACGTATAATAAATAACTATGAATGTTTATAAGTCAACTCATATATGTATGTCCGGGTTGCCAATACAGACAGTGAGCATTACTATTAAATAATTTATTGAATAATAGAGAAAGTGAGAAACCAAATGTGTTAATAAAATGTTTAAACATAATAAATATTTGTTCAACTTTTATGATAAAGATTATAAAGATTGCCTCTAGTCTTTAAAATGGAATTTATAATAAATAATAAGAAGGGCAGTTGTTATTATATGCCTTTAACTATTACACAATATTCTAGGAGGATTATATATGTCTATGCCCAGACAAAAAAATAAAGGTAGATATTCTGCTTTGATAGAAATTATTATGCTAATTCTAAAAGAAAGAATGTGAGATTCATTTTCATATTCATAAATCAATTCATGAAGAGCAAAATAAGTATTTAGAGCATAACTTTAATATTTAATAGAAAACTTACTTAGTTATCAATGAATATAAATTTGTTTGACTTTAATAAAATCACTTCATCACGATTTATGAGCATGAGAGCGGGGCTTTATTTGAACTGAGAAATAACGGTGCTGACATCTTATGAGCTATAAACAATGAATATGAAAGATAATGGCTTGTTGGTGATTTAAGTAGGAGGGTGGCTTGTGTTTTACAAGTCTTTCTGCCCTATCAAGGAGAGGTGGAACACAGGGAAAGCCAGGCTGGATCATACCCATGAAAGTTTGGTGTTCCAATGTAATATGAGCAAGGGAGGAAGTGCTGTATTCCTTAATTAAACTAACAATAATATCACCAAGGACAAGCCTACAAAGCAGGAGCTGGCTCACACCAGCAACATTCAGAAACTGATGATTCAGTAGTCATCATGTTTAAATAATAAAACCCAATTTCTATAAAGAATGTGCTATGTGATGACCTGATCAAGTTAAATTAAAGTCAAACATGCTTTAACTAAAATTATTTAATGTAATTATATAATTATATGAATTATCCTCTAAATATCATGCCCTCCTTGAATGTTAATAGAAAGTATAAAACTTGAATTAGGATATATTCATTTACTTTTTTTTATTGACCTTTTTGCAAAACATTATAAGATTATGGATATGAATAAATAAATATCTATAAACTAGATAAAAGAGCCAGAGACATAGATTAGAAACTGAGCTAATAATTTATTATTAGCCATTAATAAAAATAGCAAAAATTGTATAAATCCTTCAACTCAATAATTAATAGAACTGTATTAAATTAGTTCTAGTGGACAAGAATTACTATAAATTAATATTATATTATAATAAGGTACGTGTAACAAAAAGTCTATTATCAAGTTGAAGTTTTATTGGCATATAATCAAATATAAATGATATTAATAATCATCTAGCAAATTGATAATAAGGTTAAATAAATGAACCGCCATCGTAAGAAAAAAGATATTTAACATAATATTAATTTTAAAGACTAGATTAAGATAGAGAATTACGACATGATTTAAGATAGCATAAAAGAAAACTTTTACAGTAGATAGCTTAAAAGGTGTGTTAACTTAAAGTTTAGAACTGGCCAGTAAGTTGCAGTTCAAAAGGAAATATTTTACCCATCCTTCCATGGCTGGTTTCTTAGTTCACACAGCAGAGTCCAATTTGGTTGAAATGTAGGCGTGTAGTTTGTAAATTATTTGAATGACATTTTGATTGAGTCTTTCAGATTTTGGGCAGCACTATTGGTGCAGAAGAAGTTTAGTTTAGCAGCTTTTATGCCCAGTGCTCAGATTCCTGAAGTTAACCTCTCACCATGATAGAGACACTATATAGATTTATAATTTAAAGATGCATGTAGATTCTATTACCACTTCTTTTAAAACAAATATGGCTTCTCCCTCTCCAAACTTTCCCAGGCTATTTACACTGTCCTCTGGTTTTCTGCCTATTCCGAATCTAGATGTCTTCAGGCTAGAGCTTCTTGTATTACCAAAGTTGCAAATTTTTACTAATTGATTTTAGGTACATTTCTTCGATAAGGCTTTCAAACCCATTAACTTTGAATTCATTTTCTAATTAGAAAATGAATTTATAAATCTAAAAAAAATGATTTTAATTAGGAACCATCCTTACATTTTAAATTAATATCTTTTTGCTAATTAATAAAAAAATTCCCCATTGTCTTTGGAAAAGGATGATCTGAAAGCTTATCGAAAGAATGTAGCTTTTAATCACTAAAATTTGAACAAACTGTTTAAAAGTAAAGTAAAACATTCCAATGAAATGAAACTTTATAACAAATATATATATATATATATATATATGTTATAAAGTTTCATTTATTTAAATAAATATATATATATATATATATATATATATATTTATTTAAATATTTATAAATATATACACACAATCCATGCAGTTATAACATATATAAATTCATGAATAATTTTATCATGAATTTGTTTTTTAATACAACTAGTCACCACTGCATTCAGAAATTTATGATTCATACTAGGATTTGAAGTGGGCTACATTTGAGACATCATGAAGCTAGGATCAAACTTAGATCTGACTGTTTCAATATTTAAGTGAAATATATCTAGAATGTGCAATGTTAGTATATAATGTAGGTGTGATTTCTTGATGAAACTTGTCTACAAGTACTAAAAAGTATGTGGGGGGAGAGAGAGAGGGTTTATTATGTAATATATTTTAGGGTATGTAACATTATATTTATGGATGTGTGCTATTTCCGGATCCACTTGCAGTTGTATATTATTTACGTAAATGCACATATCAACATAGAAAACTCAGTGACGTATGATGGAAATTAGATTATTTTACATGAGTTAAAGTTTAGGTCAATAGTTAATATGGGTGCTAATTAATGTGAAAAAATGAGCATATAAATGTGACTTGCATTTAGTAATGTAATGTGATTGAGTATAATGCCATATTTGTAAGGATGAGTGTTTACTATTGTTTAATGTTATGGAGATTTAGGGAAAATAAACCCATGACTTTCTTTGGAGAAAAAGTTAATGCATGTAGCCATTTATTAACAAATTATTTACACATCATGTTGAAATCACCACAAGTTTTTCCTTGAATATGGATAGATAGCCAGTTTTAAATTTAGTATTGAAATTATCCTATTAGTAATGATTTGGACTGAGATAAATAAAAAATATGTTTATTGTAATTGCTTTGTAAAAAAGGGCTATAATGAGCATATGAACATCTATAATAATACGTTAAATGAAGTAAAAATACTCTAATTATAAATTATTGTAGTTTTCCCTGTTGAAGATGTGTTTATTTGAGATTTATTGTAAATCTTATTTTTATTATGCCTAGTATGAGTGTTTGAATGGTATCTCACCATGTGTCTAACTGATAGATTTTGTCAATGTTGTTTATTCCATTGATATTAAAGATGTGTATTTTGTATTGCATAATTAAAGTTTAAATTTTTTAAAGAGAAAAAAGTTAGCTATGAAAATGGCCTTTTATCCATATAAATTTAAAATTATATAGTGAATAGTACTGCCAATTACACTATTGATTAAAAATAAATAATGGTAATTTAAAAGCAGTGAAAAGTAATGTAAGTAATTTGTGTTGTCATATGTTGGATTTTATTATGTGTGTGTATGTTAATAACACAGAATCCCTGCTTGTTTGCACTTGAACCTTATTATTCAACAAGCAATGTGAACAAGTTCCATTTATCTTAATAGAGTAATGTTCAACATCAGTGAAAATTACAGAAATGATTTTATATTTATAATGCTACCTTCATTAAGCTAATTGGTTTTCACTTCCACTATTCTCCATATCAGAGTTTGTTGTTTCTTTTTCATAGTTTTTAATACAAATACACTGATTTTAATTTTTTTATTTCTAGTTGCTTACTATAGCAGGAGATTGGGAATTGCTATAATAGTTCATTATTTCTAATGGTGTTTTATCAATTATTTGTGGGATGTCATTATTTTTGTTTGTTATTTCTTCACTGGTCTGGCTTTTTTCCACATTTTGTTGAACTGAATTGATAGCATCATATGGTTACTTAGATGTCTCTTTGAGTTTGCATTATTGCCAAAAAAGAAAGAGGGAAGTAACTAATAAGGTGTTCTCTTTCTTTACAGTGGTAACATTGCAGTTTTAGACTTTCAATCATCAGAAACAATATGTTTTTTGGTCTTTGATTTGTGAAGTAACATCACTTAAATTTATGGCTTGCTTAGCTTAATTTTAAATTTATAGTTATTACCACATACAAGCATGGATGTGTTTATCATCAAGAATAGAACAAAAGTTGATAACTGTGGCAAATGTCTCTATCATTTTATTGCAATCATGAATCTTGTAAGCAAAGTATGTATTTTTTAAGAACCTGATATTAAAATTAATTTATTGGTACTCCAATATAGTTTTCCAATTATACTTTTTTTAAAAACATGTCTCTTGACTCAATGTTTTTGAAATGTAAAATATGATCTCAAATTTGTATAATATTTTTATACATATTATTTTTTGGTAATAAATAAAAAAAATAACTCTTTGAAAAAATGAACAATATTTGATTTTTGTTCTACTAGAATTATTGTATGTCTTTTAGAATCAAAACATTTAGAATAAGAAAATAGATATTTATGTATTGTAAAAATGAAAGCTCTGCTATTTATAAAAGGCTCTCATTATCCAAATGAATAATATCTTCTAGTATGGTAATGTCCAGTTTGACAGAAAATAGATATGATTTGTATAGATATTTTTTTTTGGATTGGTAAAATTTGAATTAGCTCTGGATTTGTTTTTGAATAATTTTTGTCTCATATTTTGTGATTTGTTTTCTGTATATTATAGATTTTTATTAATGCATGTGTTACTTATGGTGAATGACATTATTAGAAGAATATTATATTAATTTTTTCCTTTCTCGTGAGAAGCAGTTTTGGAAAAGTTCTGATTAATTAGTTTGTGGTTAAGATAGTGAGTAAATCCAAAAACGGTTTTTATTTTGTTCACTTTAAAAATGTAAAAAAAAAAAAAAACTGTTAAATTTGATATTTTATAATGTGGATGGCTTATAAGTAATTAGTAACATTGTAATGGCTTCTTCTTATTAATTTGCATATAGTTTTACTTTTTCAAAAATATATTTAAAATTTTTTAGGATTGATATATTAAAAACTTAAATTATAATTATTTTTTTAAATACCTAGATTCTTAAATATATGTACGTTGTGCTTTATTGTGATTTAGTCCTAATTAAACTTTATTTCTTCTATTTTTGTAAAAAAACAAAAAAAACAAAACAAACAAAACTTGTTAGTAGAGTTGATTATGAATTTGGCAGAATGTACCTAAAAAAGTTCAAGTTATGAACAAATACAAAATTTGTATTTCTAATAGTAAGCCTATTAAAGACCACAACTATTTAGTCAGTATTTGTCAATAATTATAGGTATCTGACTAGTATTGTTTAAAAAATGAAAATGTCATGTTAATTTTTACTGTATATGTTTTTTTTTTTATTAAAGTAATGACTTTATTATTGTATCAAATGTTTATAAGAAGGATACATTGCTATAAAAGTAGTTATAAAGATTATTCTACAATGTGTAAAAATAGTCTTGGCATCTTTCCTATGTCGCGATTGTGTCTTCCTAAAAGTTCAACCTTGCAATCACTTCCCATTCAGCTTTTCTTTTGCTCGTTATTCCAGTTCTAAACCTGCCATACTATTTGAACATCAGTTAAGGCGTTGTTTCGCATGTTTTGTTTCAAGCTAGCTGTTTTCAGATAAGTTTCATCTATGTTGCTCTAACTATTATTAATGCTAACATTTATAAAGATACAGTCAGTATAATTCACCCTCTTTCATATTTTATTTATTTAGATCGATCATTTGCCACGTCAGCCTCAAGGTCATGCTTACTTTTAAATATTAAAATAAAATAAAAAAAATTGTAAAAAAATGTGAATAAATGTTGTGCTAATTTGTTATGTGTTTGTTTTTAAAATTCGATTATATTTATACTTGTTAAAATACATTAAACTGACAATAATGATAAACAGGTTAGTTTAAATTATATCTTTGCAAATGATACCCTCTCCCCGCATGTTGTGGCCTAGCTAGTAACGAATAAAATGGGAATTAAACAGAATATCTTTAGATTTATTAATACTGTAAAAATAAGGTGATAACCTAAGCCTACCAGTTACTCTATTAAACATTTTGTCAAATACACTAGCCTTTTATAAAATATTATAGCAAACAAAATAATGTTATTTCAAATAATTAGTGAATCAATAATTATGAATGTGCCAGCATTTTCCAATAGTAGCAAGATATGTTATTCTTCATTGTTTAGTAAATTATTGATTTAATCTTTAAAAAATTATATTGTAAATGTATTTTCTATTGCTTGTCAATATTTTTAATACATCTATGTCATAACCAATAATCATTTTTAATTAAAATATATCATATTTTTTGAATTATACTTTTTCAGTGATTCTATTTGTTTAAATAATGGATATATGAAGAAAAAATTAAAATATTATTTTTGTTTATGTAAAATTAATACTTTGAATCAAAACATATATTTTTAATGGAAACAATATTCTTTTTTACTTTGATTAAAATGCAAAAGATTAAATTTTAATCACAGAGACATGGAGAGAGAAAGATGATAAGTCACATAATATATATATATATATATAAAAGTAAGTCTAAAAAGAAGAAAAAATAATCTTGCTCTTAATGATGTCATAAACTGATTATTATCTTTCTTTTAAGCTTAGTGAACCATTTTTTTTACAAAAATTATCCAATAATATATAATTTTTAATATATATCATAATATTAATATATTTTTTATTAAAATTAAAATATTAATAAAATTTAAACGTTTAATTTTTTTTTCATATTTTAAGTAGTATTCAAAAATTTTCTCATAAAATGAAGTAATTTTAAAATATTAAAATAATTAAAAACTTAAAAAAAAATAAAAATATAATTTACGACAATTTCTTGGCACTAAAATGCCATACAACACCAAAATGTAAGTTTGGACATAATAATGCCATGCTTTACACTTAACTAATACGATTTAAAATTTGTCTTAGTTGTGAATCTATTGAACATTATTTTTTGTATATGTCAAACATTATTGTTTATTAAAGTGCATACAGATTCTACAATTAGCTTAAGATTCTGACTTTTATATGTTTATTGATAGAGAGCATGGCTGTTATTAGTTTAAAAAAAAAACCAGGAGAAATGGAGCAAAATATAGTGGAAAAAGATAGAATAGAGTATGTTTTACTGGAGTGACAAGTGATGTGGATGGAAAAAAAAGTAATGCAATGGAAATTGTTAGCCTATGAATAAGGAAGATACAGATAGTGGTAAAGGATGTGGAAGCAAAATTAAAATCATTAGAGATGAAGTGTAAGCAGTTAAATGAATTATCGAATAGGAATTATAATGAAGAAGTATGTAAGGTCATTCAGAAGGTAACAGATAATGTTACATATGAAGTAGGAAAATAAATTTATGAGACAGCAATGATGAGAATTGCTAATTAGAGAATTAGGAGATATAATTGCAAGGGGAAATAAAAACAGGTACTTAAGAATATGCTGCCTGGATCTACAATTAGGGATATTACAAATATGGGAAAGAAACAAAGAAGTAGTGATGTATTTGTCAGAGACTTCAGAGAGAGTAATGAATGAGTAAATAGAATTGATTAGTAATTTGAGTAAGATTAAAATAATAGTAGGAATAGTTGACTTATTGCCAGGATTTGACTATATATATATATATATATATATATATATATATATATATATATATATATATATATATATATATATATATATAAATATATATATATATATATATTGTACCGGGTTGAACTGCTGAAACCACCTACTTATACGTATATATAAGTTTTGGCCAGTTTCAAACTTCTTCATAATACATTTATAATCTTATAAAGGTTACATGAACAAACCGGCACGTTCGAGCAAAATGGAAGATCTTATTGATAACTTTAACTATCAACAATGGCCCATCTCAGCTGCTAGATTCAAACCCCTACTATCCAAATACTTTATTTGTTTCGGAGTAAACTCCAGGCACCAGCTATCTGTTCAAAAGAATAAACAACGTCTTTGGTCAGTTGGTTCATAATCCAGTGCTCGAAACCATCCCATAAACTATCCCAGTCTAATTTTAATTTGTAATAAATTATACAAAAATTGGTGGTGGAAATAATTAATAAAAGGTTGGTAAGAAGAATTGACCGACAAATAAAGTTTAAGTTTAAAGATAATTTATTTCACTTATCATTAATTTTGTTTTAAAGATAATTTATTAACTAACATTAACGCATTATAAACATTTCTATAAATCCAATTTTAACACATGCACATTTTTTTTAAATTAACACATGATAATATATTTTAAGAAAAAAGCATAAATAATCTTTGACCTTTAAATCATTTCACATTCACAAACATAATACTAAAGCATTAATGGCATTTGAAACTTACACACACATATCAATATTTCATTTTATGTATGATAGAGTTCATATAATGTACATCTTGAATATTTACAGTTTACTGTGGTGACTACTATGTATAAATGATAATAATAAAATATATACCTAGGATTTTTTTTCTTGTCGTTGGCTACTTCTGCTGCTTCTGATGGATTATATCTAACCAGTTAGATTTTGATGATTCTTGAAGAGATTTTATGCGAATCCATTTGTTTTATTCTTGAAGACAGTTGAACGTTTGACGGAGGATTTCAGAGTTGTTATGAAGACATTATTTTACAGGCAGGATTCGATAATCTTGTTGGACAAAAAGGCTGGAGCACAAGCATATATTTCCAAGGCTGCTCAACAGTGCATGTTGGTTTCTGTATACATAATAGAAATTGTACTGAAACAAACTGTCACTGGAAACTAGACTGAATTGCAAACTCAAAACTAGCCTGTCTAATAAAATCTAGCTATTTATATCTGTGAATTGTTTTCATTTTGATATCCTCTGGGAATAAGTGCAATAGGTGTTGTCGAAATTCCTTGATAATTAATCCTATGACAACGTGTTTTTTGATTGATTGTTTGATTAGTAGTAGCTTTCATAAACGTATTGTTTTTATATCTTTAGTAGCCCACCACTGTGTTTTTAAATACATTTCATTTCAATTATTATTATTATTTTTTTAATATTATTCTAACACACATTTATCTTATTAATGAGCTAACATTTATTTCTATTTACCCTCGCACATATCTACGCATTTATTCTACTAAACTGGAATGAAAAGAGATTTTTAACTTTTAATTTTTTTTATAGGAAAACTCCCTCTCCCATCTTTAAAGTAATTAATTGTAACTTTTATTTCAAATTCTTTTTTCCGAAAGATTTTGATAATAATTTTTATACAAAATTATTTTATATACATGTGCCAATTTGGCATTGGCACATTATACATATATATTGTGCCCTTTTGTATGGGTCTCCATAAATTGTTGTATCCATCTATTTAAAAAATTTTAAATTTAAGATATATTTAGCTATATGATGTTAATTTTGTTTATGACAATCTTTTTAAAAAGTGTAATTAAAGTAATTCATGAATATTTGATATGTAAAAATTGTGCTGATGTTTGAGAGAGACATTTCAATGGGAATGGTAATGGTATATGGTTGGGAAAACTGGCCATAATCAATACTGCATTAATAAATTTAATAAATAACTGTTTAAAGTTAAAGTTTTAAAAGACAAGTTAAAATTAAATGCATATATTTATTGTTGATAAAAAATTAACATTTAATAAATGAATATAAATATTTTAATTATTAGTATTACATAATAGAAGATTAATATTTGATTTTAATAATATCGAATTATTATTTTAAAAGCTGTTATAATATATTATTTATTTTAAAAATATTTATTTTTAAAAAATGAATTGTTAGTTTATTTTTAGATTATTTCAAGCGTCTGTAGCTTTGTTGTAAAAAACAGATGTTAATTAGATGCATACACACATGCTTGGGAGTTTTTTAGTAAAGTTGCAAAGCTATTTTAAAAAATTCTGTTATAAAATTTATAAATATTATTTTGGCTATCATGAAATAAAAATAAAGATAATTAATGTGAAATATTAAATCTGATTTTTAAAATATTGCTTAAAAACATAACGAATAAAAATAGACTTAGTTTGTTTATAAAAATAATCTTATAAAAGTTAAAAATGAAATTAAGTAAGAAAGTATATTTTTAAAAAAATGTTTAATAGATTTAAATAAACAATAAAGATTGATTTAAAAATTTAATAATGTGATAAATAATAAATATTAAATACATCATTATTTATTTTAATTCTGTCTTGTTGGTAAAATATGTAAATAAGCTAGCAAGTTGATTGTTTAACTCACCAATCAAGTGGGAGTTTTCTTCCGGTATAAAACCAAGGTTCAATTGTTCGGAGGGGACTTGTGATTGAAATTCTTAAAGTAAAAGGTGCTATTAAAAATAGCTAAGTGATTATAGACGCTCTTAAAATCGTTTTAAATTATAAGAGAGTAGTTTTTAAAATAATTTATAAAAGTTACCGATGAATATGCAGTGTTGATTTATTATAGTTCCCTATTGATCGTTTCCTATTGATGCTCAATTTACTATCAAATAATCATGAGGACATCGTATAAGGATAAAATGTGTTGGAGACTTTATACTGAAAATTTAACGAATGCTGGATTGACTAGCAGAGTTATTAGATGCCTAACAGTAATACGTTGGACTTTGTATAAATTTAAAAGCTAATGATAGTTAATTTTTTTTAAAATAGAAATTTGAAAAAAATGAGAAATACTTCTTTATGAAGCAAGTATTTGTAAATTCTAAATTTAAATATATATCTTGGTAAAGATATAATATATAACAGTAATTGTATAAATATTTGCCTTGTTAAGTCTTTATGGTTTAAAAGACTAAATTCTGACAATTTTAAAAGGCAAATAAATTGGAGATTTAATAAATAAAGAAACACTTATAAGTAAAAAATTATTGTATTATTAAAGTCTGAATGCTGGTCATATAAAAGACTTTAAAAGTAATCTTACCTGAATATCTATTATGGAATGCGCAAATCTACGTGGATATCCAAATCAAATCAATTAAAATAATTAAACAAGAACTTTATAAATTATAGACTAATACTAAAAATAATAACTTTAAAATAATTTTCCTATAAAGAAGAGAATATGGATCCTATAAACTATTTTAATTTTATTTTATGATGGGACTGACTTTGACTTTTATTTTTATTTTTTTAAAAAAAAAGAACGTTTTCATTTATTTCATAAAAACTTTTAAAGAACACGTGATGTACCGGAAAAGGAAGTAGTGTTTTGGTGAAAATTTGTGCCTAGGAAAAAGAACAATTGTAGCTGTAAGAAAACACCATTGGATGCTATGTAATATGTTTTAATTATTAACTAACATAAATATTTAATTAATTATTGATTTATTAAAGATAGGAAAGGTACATTTACATTTTTTTTAAAATAATAACTAAATACTAATATAAATTTTTATTGCATAAAGTTTATTTTATAATTATACAACACGTAATATTTTAAAGAATAATTGTTGAGTGTAAATGTGAAATTATTTTGTAAAACTGAACTCCTGGAGGACATCGTGACGGACTGTACATTGAAGTATCATTTATGGTAAAAATTGTGTAATAATAATAATAATTTGATGTATTTACTATCTTTTCTTTAGATCAACCAAATGTTATATGATTATTGAATGAATGTATTAATGTTTAAATAATATACACGCACAAGATGAATAATAGCAGTTTTATTTTAATATGCATATTTTAAATTGATGATGTAAATTTAGTATAACGTAATATGAGAACCTAGAAATAATTATATGATTCTTTCGTGAATAAATTTTAATGTTTTCTATCACCGTATTAGGAATTAGATATTTTATTAACGTTAGTTATTTATTTTCTTTTCAAGTTAGTAAGAAGCATATAAAGTCTATATTTTTATTTTTATTTTTGTTAGATAATAAAGTTAATTTTACATAGAAATTTATATTTTGATTGAAGGCTTATTGTAAATAGAGGATGAGGTATAAGAGAGTTTGGATCATTATTATTTTGTTTTAAAATTGGTCATTTGTTTTTTTCCGAAATTAAATAAGGTTAAAATGACTTTTGTAGATAGAAGTTTATTAGTAAGAAAGAAGAATAACAAGTAAAAGTGTAATAGTTAAAATGGAAAAGAATCATAAAATTTTATTTAACATTATACTTTATAAAAGTTGAAATTATTGAATAATTTTAAAATATTATTTTTTAAAAGTAGATATATGTATTGCATATTTTAATAAGGCATGTAGTATGACATTATATCGGAATGAAATAAACAGTGATAGTCAAGAATTGTTATTATACTGCAAAGTTATATCAGTTGATACATTAATTAATATTTGAGTCATACTGATAATAAATGTAATACAGCCTTATACATTATAATATAAATCACAGTAGGACTTAAGTGAAATAGCATTTAAATTATTAAAGTTGGTTTATTTACATACATGCTACATGAATTATATCTTACATAAACCTTTTCTTATATTAATTGATAACAAAGGATGTTTATTTAAATTAAAGTCATAAACTTAATTGAATTTTATTAATAAAACATTTTCTGAAATGTATAAATTATCTACTTATAGTTATGGAAATAATAACAGTGTAAAAATCTTGTATTATTATTATTTTTTTTGTTTATTTTCTTTAGTTCCATTTAAATGTAAATATTGTAAATAAATTATTTGTTAAAGTGGATGTAAATAAATTTGTTAAGTTGTTTAAAAGATGTGTTGGATTCATTATTTTACACCACAGCATTTGACAACAGATAATTTGAATGTACATAATATTTGCACAATATGAATTTATTATTTTATTATTTGAGAAAAAAAAACACAATATTTTCTTAGTATAATTTATAGAAACTGATTGACATTAACATATAATATTACAATGGTCATAAAGTAATTATAATGCACAATATAAGAGTACAATACTATTTATTGCCACAGATTTGTTAAATTATAAGATTTTGGTTTATTTTAAAATTAAAATACTATATGGAAATGAAAGACATGTATATGATTTACCTATTTTCTTAATGATTAAAAGTATAGTCCAATAGATAAAATTAAGATATACCCTAAAGATTATTATTGTTAGTGATTATTATTATTAGAATAAGTTAGGTGTATTTAGGTTTGATATTAAATCCCTTATCATTCCTATCTACATGAATTATTATTACTTTAGGATAATTAGAAGAACCTGAGATCGTTTAATTATATTTCCTTAATAAAAGTTTGAGATTTATTTATTTATTATTATTAAAGATAATTCATTTATAAAAGTCATAAGAGTGCTGTAGAGTTAGTAATGAGATAATTAGAAGTAATAGTATTCTTATGCCATTGAGACAGTGTCTTGGAGAGACATTGACTCAATGTAAGTCCAATTACCAATTGTAACTTCACTTCACAGTCTCATGATTTTAGTAAATATTATTTAATTAGTACATAATATTGAACTAAATTAATTTTTGATAAGTTTGGAATAAATCTGATAAGTTATAATATTATAAAAATATGTTAAAGATAGTTGTACATATTTTAGCCGAGCATAATAATTTGATTGAGCTAGTCATATTTTAAATTATATCATATATCGAGAAGTGAGGGTACAATATATATATATATATATATATATATATATATATATATATATATATATATATATATATATATATATATATATATATATATATATATATAATATTATTTATTGGATTTATAAGTCTTTTTTTTGTTTATATATATATATAAATTATTAATCAATGTCTGTATTCCAATTATAATAAAATATATATAATTATTCAAAACAATACAATAATTAATACAGTGAAACAATATTTAAAAAAAAACAAATATATACCAATTTAATAGAAGTACTTTCAATCTAGTTGACAATGACTACATAGATAGTTGAAAGTAGGGTATTTTCTATGAATGAAAGATTTAAAAAATTGTGTGAGAGAAATGACATTATGTTTGTGGATGTGTGAGATTCTTTTATTAGTAAGAAGGAGTCATATATTAAAAATGGTTTGCAGTTAGCAAAACAAAAAAAGTTAAGTTTTAGAGTTTAATTTATGAAGAATATATTTCATAAAATATATAAAGATGGGTGGTGATTTAAGTTACAGTATTATAAGAAAGAAGAAGAATGAATGGAATATAAAAATAAAAAATGGTAGCTGATTTGGATATAAATGTAGATGTGGAGAGGGAATGGGTCTGTGAAATTATTGGTAAGGAAGTTATTTATAAATTTAATAGAGAAGAAAGTGGCAAAACAATTTATAAAAGTGTAGTTAGGAAAGAAGAAAATTGAATATCTGAATATGTAAGGTGTTAGGAGACCAAAAATGGCTGAAATTAAACAAAGTAGCTAAAAATGAAAAGCATAAGATATTAGCAGTAGTGGAACGCACATCTAAAATTACTAGAAGAGTTGGTATGGTTTGTTATAAATAGAAAACAAACAGAAAAAAATGAGTTATGATATAGTATTTATGTTAAAAAAATAAATGATGTTAAATGTCAAAAACATTTGTGGTTTGAGATGTTAGGAAGATCAGAATAAATGGTGTTTATAGAATGTATAGCCAAAGGAGATATCTAACTATAATGGAGTGTAATAGTAGCTTATATGAATGCCTAGTTAAGGATATACATAGTTTCATAAAAAGGGGAAAAGAGAATAATGGTTATAGGAGATATGAATGGGCATATTGAAGAAATTGATGATGAAAATTAATAACTTTTGAAGAAGTCTTGTCACAACATGAATATGAGCATTGGAATTTTGTCAAATATTTATGAGAGAAAATACACATGATCTAAAAAGAATATATTTTACACAATAGATTATTTATTAGTAGAAAAAGAGGGAATGAATAAAAGTGTGAAAAATTAAGTGATAATGAAGAGAGAGAGAGTATGTAATAGTGATCATAATTTCTTTATAATAGAAATGGTTAGTAATGTGATGAGAAATAATAATAAAAGAAGAAGGATAATGAAAAAAGTGGATGGAAAATAAATGATAAGAATAAGTTAGAAAAACATAAAATAAAAGTTAAAGAAACCATGGAAGAGTTGATTGGGATTGTTTATAAGGACTTGTGTGCTGAAGTAGAAAAAAGTGGTAACTAGGGTTTTAGGAAAAAATATTCAGAAAACATAGAAAAGTGAGAGTTATGAAAAATGTAAAAGAGAAGAAAAACATGCAGGAAATATAAGTGGGATATTAAGAACAAGGAAAGTGAAAAAGATGTTAGTGTTAAATGGAAAAAAATATTTAAAAAAACAGTTGGCCAAAATAAATAATTATACAGAGAGAATGAAATTAAATAGTAAATTGTTGGAGAATATAAATAAAAGCGAAAGAATAAGGAGTAAAAAAAATTGGAAATACATTAAAGAAAAAAGTAGGAGGGAGAGAAATAATATTAGTAGATCTTAAGGGAATAGAGAGTATATCTAGAGAAGAATTAGAGACCATCTTAAATAAATATGTAATGGGTATAGAAAAGCTGATAGATGTGAAGAACAGAAGGATAACAAACATAAAAGCATATAGTAATGCAAATATTAAGTTTACAAAAAATGAACTGAATGAGGCAGGGAAAAAATTGAAAAGGGGAGAGGCAAAAGTTTAGATGGCTGGACAGCAGAGATGAAAATAAATTTAGGACATAGTATATAATTAAACATATTATTACATTTTAATATTAAAACACATATGAGAGATCTTTCAGATAGTTGAAATAATACAAGAGAAAGCTACTATTTAAAAGAAAGGGTAAGTACCATATAAAGTTAAGTAATTATAGACTGATTGTGATAATGTCAAGGTTATATAAAGTTTTTATATATATGGTGGTTGGGAGGGTTGCAAAATGGATGGAAGAACATAATCGAGTGAGAGAAATGCAAGGAAGTTTTAGATTGGATAGGCATAAAGGAGATAGGTTATTTGTAGTTACACAACTTATAGATATGAGTAGACATGTTATAAAAACAGGTAAAATTCTTCATATATTAGTGCCACTCAGTGCCAATCAAAGTAATCAATGGATGCCAGAAATCCTGTGCATAAAACTCCTATCTAATGCCTACACATCCAATATTCCCAGATTAGTATCTGGCTTGTGACCTTAAAGATTTTATGCACAGGCCTTCTGGCATCCATTGATTACTCTGGTTAGCACTGAGTGGCACTACTATATGGAGACTTTTGCATGTTTTACAGTAATGTGCTAGCATAAGAAATAGTGATCATGTGATGTTTAGAAATGTTATATATGGTTTTTATAGATATAGATAACATATGATAGAGTAAGTAGAAATATATTATGAGTAAGCTTAATAAATTTGGGAATGAAGGGTGTTTTAGTGAATATTATTAAGAGATTATATGAAAGTAATTACTATATGTATCAATTAAGAAATATAGCATTAGTTAAAGTTAAAAATGGGGTGGGAGTAATGCAAGAATACTCTGTATCACCTATCTTGTATTTGATGCATTTGGGAGAAAAGTAAAGAGAGCAATAGAAAAACTAGGAAAAGGGGTACAGATACAATTAATAGGTGGCTAGGTAGTATATACATTACCAAATCTTTTATTTACAGATGATATACTCTTGTGCAAAATATGAAAGTTATGCTGATGATATGCACAAGGGTGGGTAACATGATCGGGGTTATATTTTATTAAGAAATATCCAATATAATGATTATTAATGCTGGGGGAAGAGAAGAAAAATATTTTTTTCTTGGGGGATATAAATTGAAGAGTGGTGAATAGATGTAATTTTTTTGGAATAATCTTAAGAAATCAGAGATATTGCTTAGGATGAATAGGAGAAAAAATTGATACATGAAGCAAAGAAAAGAGACTGATAAAGAAATTAAAAGTGCTTTTTTATAATAAATATGATAATAATGATGTATTATGTGTAACTAAAGGAGTGTTAGATTACTTATAAAAAGTACAATGGGAAGTAGGAAGACATGCACTAGATGCAAATGTGTGAACAGCAAAGTAAGCAATTAAAAAAGAGATGGTCAGAGTAAAGAACAAGAATCATTATGGGTGAGAAAGATAGTAAAGTATTTAGAAGATTTGGATAAAGCAGTTTTGTCAGTATACTTATACAAAAAGTGGGAAGATTGTTTTATGAGAATTTTTGAGTGTTATAGTGATAAGGAATGGTATAGATGAATAGATGCATTAATAAAGAATAAGGAGTTGAAGTGATGGAGAACTAGTATGGAGAGTAAAAAGAGTTTAAATATATATAGAATTAAAGGGAATATATGTGCAAGATAACTTATGACAATAGCAAGGAAAGCAGTTTACTGTTTAAGGCTTGAACATGATCTTTATCAACAAGGGAATGTGCACATAAATGAGAAAATGTAGGTGATTTATTATGCAAGTTGTGTTAGAAACACATAGAAAATATTAAGCATATGTTAATTGAATATAAAAACCTGTAATCAGAAAGGGTACAAACAATGAAGTTGTGAAAGAATAAATATAAACAAAGTGCTTATACAGAAAATGGGTTACAGGTTTTTATGCTGGGTTTGGGAAGAGATAAGAGTATTGTGAAGAAGAAAAGCTAAAGATCAGAAAATATTTAATAAATTAGCTAAAATTAATATCACTTTTGTTAACAAGCCTGAAATCATCATCATCATCAATTATTACAAATCCACTTCAGGATGAAGGTATCTCTAAGTTCAATCAATCTTGTTCCATCTTTAGCTTCTTTTTTCCACATCACTCCTGCACACTTTCATATTTCATCCATCCATTTCACATGTGGTCTTTTTCTGGGTCTTTTACAACATCTTGTAATCCAGTTTAAGATTTCTGTTGTCCATTTATTATCATCTCTTCTAGCACTATGTCCAGCCCAACTTCACTTGTCTTTTAATTTTTTTAATGAAGTCAGTAATACCTGTTTGTTCTATTACCCATACATTGCATTTCTTATCTCTTCTTGTTACTCCCAACATTCATCTTTCCATACTTTTTTGAGTGGCTTGAAGTATCTGTATTGCTCTTCTATTAAGTGTCCAAGTGACAGATCCATAATTAAAAACTATTAATACACATTTATTAAAAACCTTCCTTTTTAAACACATAGGCATATTTCCTTTTAGTATCAAGTTATTTCTACTAAAAGAATTCCAACCAAGTTTAATTCTATGATTAATTTCATCCATTATGTTTTCATCTGTATTAATAATCTGACCAAGGTATTTGTAATTGTTAATTTTTTATAACTCATCATAATCAATCTTTATTTTCATATTTTAAAAAAATCCATATATGCATTATTTTATTTTATTTTTAAATGCTGTTATTTTCTTTTTACTTTTTAGTCAGTGATAATCTAAAAAAAATACTTTATTGATTTTAAAAATGTACAAATGTATTTACCTGTGGTGGGGGAGGTCATATTGTATTTCTCAAAGGAATGATACCATCAATCTGCCATGTGACCTGAGTTCTGCAAAATTATTTAGAGTAGCTTGGTTAAAATTTGAATGCTTCTAGCACTCCATAGTAATATATATGTGAGTATCAATTGTGATGTGTAATAAATTTAATTATGTTACAGTGTAATTATATTTATGTGATATGTTGGACTATTTCCATCATTTATGAGTGAATGTTGAATGTATAAAAAAATTTAACCTTTTTTTAAACTTTCCAAATACAAACAACGTATTAGTAATAACACATAAATAGACAATACATGTTGGTAATTACACAATGTTTCGAGTAGTAATATTCTCCACTCTTCTTCAGGTGTTGCTGGCCTATAGGCACAGTGACAATATTCACTTAGAAGTTGAACTCGCAGCTTTAGATTCTCGAATATTGAATTTAAGGCAAATGCTCTACCAACTGAGCTATTCTGTGTGTTATCTGTTTAAATTTTTACTTCATTAGTTTCCTAAGAATCTCATACATATATAACAAAATCTTTATGCAACTATTTATCAGTTTCTAAATTTTAAAATTGTATATGGATTAAATGTTAATTTTTAATTTTAAAAATAACAAACTTTATGTGAAATATGCAGCATCATTTTATATTCATTTAGGGATTACTTTTATTTTACTAAGATCTATGTCATGAATGGTCTTTCTTTATTTATTTTACTAAGATAAAAGTGGTAAGTTTAAAAAAATTAACAATATAAAGCTAAATTTTATAATTTTAAAAAAGTGTTGTAAGCAAGCTAAATAATTTTTATGCTGCAAACATAGGTTGTAAGCAAATGCAATAGAGTGATAACATTTAATATATAACCCCATATTTCATCATTAATGATAAGATCTAAAAATGCCCAAATTTGATTTTGCCAGGAGGCAAAAGTTCAACCACCACCTACACCATGCATCATCGATAATTAACCCAACCAATGACAGACAACTCAGCCTGGGAAAAAAGGTAATATTTCTCCACCACAGAGTTGTAGAAATTTATTTTGAAAACTTATAATATTTAAATAAAACTAGCTATAATAAACATTCGTTAAATTATAAATTCTCAATTACTTAAAATTATTGTTAGAATAAAATATCTAAATGATTAATATAACAGTCTTGCCTATGAATGTAAATTTTTAATATTTTTCCTGTAACTGTAATCACTTATTATTTTACGCTTTCTATAATCTGCAGCCATACCTATTTTCTATTCTAATTTGTTTATTTTCTTTCTAAATTCATGTTGTATGATTGCTCTCTCCTGTAATGTTTTTATTGCTTTTTAGCTTATATAAATCTGTTTTGAAATCTATTTGATGAAATAACAATAGATTGCTATGTGCTCATGTTTATCTATGTTTAATTACTTAATATGTATTAGTTTGTTATTAAGGTTTGTGAATTATTATTATATCACTTAGTTACATAATGGCCAGGGATGCTCCCAACAGGCATAAATGTAAATGTATAATGCCAGAAATATGCTTTCTCCTACCTAGTTTTATTATAAAAAATATATATACAGATTCAAAGGCTACCCAAAACTACTGTTGAAAATCTTTTATTTTTTAAATATTGATGAAATTTAGTATTATATACTTCTTATATTTTTAAAAAGTAGGTTAATTAGATTAGGTCATTTTGTTTGTTGATACTTCACAAAATAGTGTTGAAAGTCAGAGGATATTTTTTTAAAATGTAGTGCAATTTATTTTTCCCACTATTTTTCTCTTAAATGCAATTCATATAAATACTTTGCCTGAGCATACATTATTTTTTTGAGATTTAGTATTATAGTTTTTGATTTATTTCATAGAAAAAATATAATTAATTGTAAAATTAATAAGTTTATTTTGACATATATATATAACTTCAATACGTCTTTTTATATATTTACATATATATATAACTTCAATACGTCTTTTTATATTTTTACAAAAATAAGATTTACAAGTTATAAATTTAAGTGTTAATTTTATAACTTGCATGATTTAATAATGCATGCTAGCTTTTTATATATTTTAAATATCTATGCTTTTTGTATGTTAATAATACGTGATGTTTTTTATATGTTTCTAAATTATTTACATTTTGGCTTTTTTTTTATGTGAACTCAGATCTATATTTTTTTGCTTTTAATTGATATTATAATCACATGACTGAGTTCTAAATCCTTTATGTTTAGGTTTTTTTTTTATTATACACTCTCAGGTCTATTTATATATATATATATATATATATATATATATCTTCAATCAATCTTTTTATATTCTTATAAAAATGAGGCTTGCAAGTTTATAGATTTAAGTGTTAATTTTGTAACATGCATGATTTAATAATGCATGTTAGCTTTTTATATATTTGAAATATCTATGCTTTTTTATGTTAATAATATGTGATGCTTTTTATATATTAAAAATATGTGGGCTTGTTTTGTAACCTGTGTTTTTGAGCATTTTTTTAATGCAATCTCAGATCTATGTGTTGCTTTTGAGTAATATTATAGTCATGTGACCCGAGTTCTAAATCTTTTAAGGTTTGGCTTTTTTTATTATGCGATCTCAGATCTATTTATATTGTGACCCAAGTTGTGAATATTTTATGTTTTGTCTTTTCTTTCAAATTAGTCATGTGACCTGAGTTCTTAATATTTTGCTTTTTGCATACTTTTTTATCATTTAGATATGTCAAATGACATTTTTGGTCATTTTTAAAATTCAAAATGGCAGAGATCACATACTAAAAGAGCACCTAATCCATTGCAAGATTAAATAAATATTTATTCTTTAAATAGTAGTTCCAGCTTTAGGATAAAACTGTTACAGAATGTTTTTTTTTTTTTTATAAAACATTGAAAATTTTGGATCTGCATAAAGTTTGTTTATCTGATTTACCAATATTTCTCTTATTTAAGAATTGAGGACCAAAGAAAATTTTGCATATAGAAAAATGCACAAAAATTAGAGTAAATACTTAACAAATACATTTACTAACAATAGATATAACACACAAAATATTTACAATATAGTTTAAAAGATACATTCCAGCACAAGTGCTCTTTCTACTTAATGGAATGCCATTATTACAAATATAAGATTGTCTCACTAATAAATTATCCAAATTATAATTTGTGTTTTTACTATACATTTTAATAATTTATTCATAAAAAAATAAAAATAAAGTTAAATGGAATAGCCATAATATTTAGCTGATTCTTTCTAATCTTTTAATTCAAATATTGCATTAAACAAACATTTAATGAAAGAAACAATAATAATTAAAGCAATAGCTTTAATGACAAACTAATCAATCATTTTACAAAATATTCCCTGTTCAGGCAACTCCACAAAATATCTTAACTGCTTAATGAAGTATCACAGATTTAAAATATTTTTTATCTAAACTGCAATAGATATGGGTTTGAATCATTACACTAATATGATAATGAGAATCATTATCATCACAATAAATAAATAAATTATTGTCCTAGACTATTTAAATGAACTAGAAAAGGGTATGAAGCATTCATCAGAGTCATATACACACATATAAACTATTAATTCAGTGTCCACATGAAAATAATGAAATATTTAACCATAATTAACTTACTAATCAAGTGACAAATATCTCTCAGATATTAATAAAGAAAAATTTAACATTGTGTATGTGCATTTAAAAATAAGTAATTTAAATTAATAACATTCTGTTGATTTACTTGTAGACTACTGGCAAAGCACAGTAGCGCAATACAGACACTGCCATACATAACTAAAATACTGCAAAGAAATAAGTGCACGCTGAGGAATAAATTACCTCATAACTTACTTATCTTGCCATCACATTCTCAAAAGTACAATTAACTTCATCTTCAACAGTGGAAAAATATTCACTAACATTATGAGGGATAAAGTAACACAATGGCTCCCCAGAGCAAAACAATCTTAATAAAGAAATGGTGTATTTGAAATCCTATACTTTAGGCAGAAAAGTATGGGTGGACACAGTTTCATCACATAAGAAAAGGAAAATACATCATAAATAATCGTTTCCTGGGATCTAGCTACATTAGCTACACAATAAAAATAATCTCAAAAATATCAACTATTCTCTCATATTAAATAAAATGAGAACAATGGGGAAAGCATCTCCATCCTACAAAGCACAATATATAACTGATGTCCAACAAAGTATGTAGTTTAAAACTGTAATCCAATATTAAACAATGCCAAGATAACAAAGCTCTCAGTTACAACTAAATACTTTAATTTTATGCTAACATTGCATATCCTAAGCAATGTCTCAAACCAAAGAGTTATTAAATGAAAGACAAATGGCTATAAAAATATTTAAAACTGCACTATAAATTTTTGCATTTAATATAGAATACACACACATACAATGAATAGCATAAATATCTAGTAAAAATAAGTGGACATAATAAAAATGAATATTTCTTGTTGAATGACTAAAAATAAAATGGAATTTCATTATAATATTGAATTTGAAAATAAATTATTATAACATAATAACTATAGAAAATATAAACTTTTGATAAACCCATGTATGCTGTGTTACCCATAAACTGCATTAAAACACTCATATAAATATTTCAAGATAGATAACTCAAATTGCACAAAATATAAAATTTAAACTTTACCTAAACCATCTCATATAAGATATATGGATTTTACCTGCACATGGTAGGAATACCAACACATTCTATTATACTTTTTGAAAAACAAAAATACAATAAAGTAAAAACCATTACACATAAATATCATAGTTCTTGGGCAGAACACCTTTCTACTGTGACAAAGAAAAATAAGACATAGACATTAGATGTTATAATTGTTTTTTTAAAGAAATACACACAATGTTGTAACAATAAAAAACAAACAAACATAATTTAGATACTAAAATTGCTTTGAAGAATGATTTATATATATATATATATATATATATTATGATGTGTTTTAACATAAAAGTGTGAAAATTTTAAACAGCTTTAAAAAGATTAATAATAAATTTGTAAAAATCTTTTAAAATTGTGATTTCTTCTGCAGATAAATATATTACTTCTACAGTTTTGAATTATTTCTTTTTTGTAATAACTAAATAACTTTCCCGTTTTTAAATTCTTGCAGTAATGCAATATAAAATAGCCTTTGCAAAAGCTAAGAACATCAAAGTAGAGAAATAAGTAGAAAAAAATCCAGCTTTATTCTTCTTGAAAATTTTAAATATAACCTTGACATTAAGTTCTTTCTCAGTGTTCATCAAATTAACTACTTTCAATTTCTATATTTAAACCAAAAATAAATTTCAAAAACACAAATCTTTGACTATCTATACAAAAAGATTAACTGCACTAATCATTTTTTTTTATTTAGTTTTCAAAATTGCATATTATTTTTAGAAATACGTTAAATAAATGGAAATGTATACAAAAAGTATTTATTTATTTTAAAATACACTTCATATATATATATATATAATTGAATCATTCAACACTTAGCCAATCCAAATATAAATAACAATCAACAATCTCAAGTTGTCAGAGCATTCTCATGTTAGCAATAAATGTAAATCCCACCTTTATTTACGGTAAAATATATTTATAAAGACACTAATGATTGCAACTTGACCACATAGACTGAAATTATTGATACAAAGAAGTTTAAATAAATCTTAAACAGGTGAATATAATATATTCTGAATGCAAACTAAAAATATCCAGTTTCAAATTTTACCCAATGTATTACTTAAATAATAAGTGCAATAATGCTCAAGGTTAAATGGGCTAATAAGTAATCATTAAAATCAGCCAAAACTTAGATAATCTTAATATCAATAACAATTAACAATATCAATCTGTTAAAAAGGCAAACTTTTAACAACACATGTGGTGTTCTACTTTTATTTATAGTCCAATATATTTATATATGTATATGTGTTTGTGTGTGTATTTGTAATAAAACATTTTTTATTAATAAAAGATATCACATACTGAAGCAGATGATCTGATGCTCAGATCCTGCTTCACAGCCCACGTCCAATCTCCTACCATCTAACCATGTTCAAACCCATCCTTATGCATATATATATATATATATATATATATATAGCATAAGAAATATATATATATATATATATATATATATATTTCTTTTGCTTTATTATTTTAACATAAATAATGTAGATATTTTATATCTTAACCCTAAACCATTTAATAAATAAATAATTAATATCATTTTCATGTGTATGTGTGTGTAATGTATAAATATATATATTTATACATTGTAGGAGATTGCTTCGAAATCATAAAAAATTATATCATATATAAATTGTATTTAAAATCATATATGAAACTTATTATTTTTTTCATATTTAATTTAGCAGTCAGAAATTATGCAATTCTTTTAAAAAGTTTCTCAAAAACAATTACCCAGAAAAGCCCATTAATTAAAAATAAAAAAGATTACAATTTTGTAATAGTAAAATAAATCCCTTAGTGGAAATTTCATCCACTGCAACTTGTTTTAAAATCATAAGACTTATTTTAAAACAATTGTTTGAGAAATTGATAACAGAATTGCATTGTTTCAAAAGTCTTACAAGATAAAGAAGATCCGGTCATCCAATTTTAGCTGTGCTTAAGTGCTTAAAGTGCCTCAGGTCCAGCAGTAGTTGCTATGCTACATCACCAAAATAAGAATATAAATACTGCTGGATTTGAATCCAAAAAGAGGGAGACAACCATAAAATTCATGATGCTAAAACAAATCCATGTCAGCTTGAAATCTTATCCAATGTGCCGTGAGTAGGGGAAATTTCATCTTCCCTCCATTCCAGTATGCTTTTCTCATCACCAAGCTCTGGATCTTGTACTATGCTGATAAAATGAATGCTACCTGTCATGTCATATTTAAACCCTAAATCTAGTGCACTAATGCTGATGAACATTATTCATATGAAGAGCTGTTACTCCAGATATCATGGTAAAAAAAACTTTAGCTGCTCTTGATTATCAAATTCAGCCTTTTTAATAATCCTGATGCTCTGTTCTATTATTATGTTTAACGCTATTTTTTATATTACGTAACTTTCTGTAATATAACTCTATATAACTTATCCTATCATTAAGCCTCTATTTAAAATGTTTTCTTTTCTTTTATTTCCATGTGGCAAATAACTCTGGTTTAATATAATTATGTATTTTTGATTTTTTTTTAAAATGCCAATAATATTTCCAAAATCGCAAACATATATTTTATTTCTATTTCTTTCTACCCTTTTACTTATGGAGTAATTAAGAATGTAAATTAATTAAAAACAAGTCTTATTCAACTTAAGCAGGTGTTCATGATTTTGGAAAAACAAAGTCATTAAATTATAAAATTTGCTATAAAAAACAGATCAACATCTGTTTTCCTAAAAATATTTATTTTTCTTTCTAAATAATAATATTGCACTACTCTTAATATTAATGTACCTTATATATATATATATATATATATATATATATATATATATATATATATATATATATATATATATATATATATATATATATATATATATATATATATATATATATATTTTCTCCCAACTATTACCACCATCCCATTTATTTATGTACCAACTTATTTATTTTCATAAAAGCATTTATTGACCAAGATTGGTATTTATTAAACATGTGGGGGGTTATGAATAACTTAAAATAAAAGGGAGGGGAATCTTTATATCTTAAAATTCTATATTTAGTTAAATTTATCATCCATGCTTGTTTAGTGATAAGATCATACCATTACACAGAATATTCTTAATTTATGGGTATTAAATAAGTAAGATAGTCTATAAAGCTAACTAGTTCGTTATTCTCAAGCGTTGTGTGCATATAGCCCACTCCATTTCATATATATATATATATATATCCATGCTTCTCTCTTATATGGAGGTACTTGCAAAGTCAATCCCCATCATCATTCTCAATGTTCATGAACCAGACCGTAAAATCACCCTGCGGACATATTTGGTTGTGTGTGCTTTATATAAGAATCGCTCTGGAAAAACCAGCTCAATAAATGCATCACTGATCACTCTTCATTTCTAAATCAATACACCCAATGTTTGCAGAGTAAATTGGTAATTCTCATCCAATGATTTTCATGAAGCACACACCAGGATCCATAACTGGACCACATAAATCTGCTGCCATGCATGTACCGACTTTCATTATATTTCTAGTAAACCCATGAACATCCATAACCCATAATGTTGTGATTTTGCTAAACAGACATCTATGTCCATTATTTAAGATCTGCATCATTGTGATGAACTTAGTATTATTAATATAAATATTCATTAGCCATCCCACAGGTCTGCCACTTTATAAACCAATTGAATATTTATATTATATACAAATATAGTATTCCTTGTTAAACAATTATTCTATTTCAAATCGGATAAATGCTATATTCGTTTTCTCTGGGGGTGGAATATTATTTCCATAGTACATTCCTAATAGCACTCATTCTGTAAGGTATTTTATTATTGGCATAGCCAGAAATATAAGCAAAGTTATTGTAAAATCTGATTTCTGATTTATAAATCAGAGACAATCTTAATTCTTAAAATCAACTAATATATAATATTTATGAGGCTAGTGTCTGACAAATAATCAGACACATTGATTTATATTTTATGAATATAACACACACACACACACACACACACACATATATATATATATATATATATATATATGTATATATATATATATATATATATATATATTACATTTTCGAATCATTGCTTTCTTTTATTTAAGTTAATATTAATTCATAAGTTATGCTCATGATGACTAGATAATCTCTGCTAAAATACATAATTAATATGCAAGGTCACGAGCCTTCATTGCTCCTTAATTATAGTTCAGTTTAAGTTAGTCTATCATCAAAATAGCTTAGAGTCTTGTTGTGTCTCTGATGTACGATGCCAGTGGTGAAGGAGGAAATTAGATCAATATTATCAGGATTGTTGCTCATCAGTTGTTAGATATGGGAAAAAAGCAAGCAGGGCAGAATTCATGAGTGTTCCTGACTTATGTATCTTGCACATGATTGGATTCAGCGTACTTTTTCCTAGATGCTAGATCTTGTTATGTGAGCATACAAAACCAACTGGTACAATACTTTTCACATTATTCAGTTTGTATTTTCTAATTGGTAGCAAAATAATATTTGGTGAATCTTGCCTACCACTACTTGGCTAATAGAAGAGAATTAAGCTATTTCTAAAGACATGTAGTGACAAAACTACAAAAATGGAACTCTAAGGCAAAAATATAAAACCCAACCTCTCTCAAATTTGAACAATAAATTGTTGTTTTTTTCTTTATTTACATTAAAATTTTAATTATTTATTAAATGTAAATCAATATTTAAATACAAGTTTTATTTATATACTTTGAGTTTAGATATAATTATAAAAGATTTGAACACAGACTCTCAAGTTCCCTTCAGATGTCCACTCCATCTTTTTCAACCAATACACATGTCCACACATATGTGAACAAGATAAATGATATCCAATATCTGTATTTTGTCTAAATAAATGTTATCTACTTTAAATTTAAAATATTAAAAAAAAAGAATTTATGGAGAAATTGAAGTGTTAATATTAAGACATTTTGCTAGTTTTTTTTTACATTCATTAATTTGTGTATATGTTATCCTATTTTAATTTTAAGAAATATCTAAAAATGTCAGGATAATTGAAAATGGGGATACTACAAATATGTTTAAACCTAAATTGATAGTCTGTTTTTCTAATTGAATTTGTGACATTTCTTTGAAAAAATATTTTGAATGACTAAAATTTGAATTTTTGTAAAGTTAATTATGATTCACAATTATTTTTGTGCAATTATTATTTATAGTTACATATTTTACTTCTAAAAATAAGACAATAATTGTCATTGTAACATTAATAATGAAAATTATAAAAGTACACATTTATAAAATGGTATTAAAACAATAGCACTGATAATTTGTTTTGAATATATTGCAGGATTATAAAATTATTTTAAAAAGTTAATGTAATATCAATGAAATAAGTTTTTGTTTATTTTGTGAAGTCAATCTATTTCTTCTAAGTGTTGAATGTTAAAACAATGCTTTATTTTGATTACAATCTAATTTTTCAAGATTTGCAATGTTCCAATATGATTTTTTAAGAATATATTTCTTTTTAAATATAAATAACTATTAAATTTATTGTATTATGCTGTATAAAGATGTTTTAATTGTAATATTTAAATAGAGCTTTTTTTCAAAGAAAACATTAAAATCCTCTTTGCTCTACTTTTATAATTACTTCTCAAACACTTTAAATAGGACTAGATATAAACTGTATAAATAAATATTGGCTAATTGCAAATAGATCATATTAGTTTTTCAAGATTGGAAAGTGCAGCATAATGTAAACCACAGTTATTTTAAACTTTGAAAATCATTATAAAAAACTGTAATTTGTCTAAAATAAATAGTTTATTTTATTTATAATTAATAATTCCTAACAGAACAAATAAATATTAATATTTTTATGTAAATTTTAAAAAATTCTAATATTTACAGTGGTTTATAAAAATTGTGCTAAAATCTAATTGGTCTCTTCTATAATGTGCCCTTAAGCATTATTTAATCATGCTTAATAATTGTTACAACACTGGCTACAATTAAAAAAAGGAGTCTCTTTATTATCTGTTTTATAATTTAACAATTGTTTACTTCCTATCATATAGAATTTATACATATGATTAAAGTTAGTGTTGGCACTAAATGATTAATTAGATAACATGTTTTTCATCTATATACATTATGCAATTTTTTATATTGATACAACCTTTGATGTTTTGTTATATTTATAAATGCAATAATGTATTTATTTTAGAATTTTAGTGACTTTTCTATTTGATGATTCATTCACTTATTTGGCCAATAATACATAATACTCACTACTGTATATCATGTTCAGTGTTATTCAAAAAATTTTCAGTTCTTTTATTTATTAAAAAAAATATTAGTTCCATATATGCCATGTGAAAGATAAAAAATTTCTGAATAATTTAATATTAAAATTATCTTATGTATATTGAAATCAATCAGAATTCTGGTATTGGAAATTGTGTAGCTAAAATTACTTTAGAGTTAAATGCAAGATAACAATTAAAAAACAAAACAAAGAGCAATATTGATGTAATCATATATAGACCAAGAAAAAGGTTAAATAAGAAAAAAAATAGTTTGATATTTACTGCTTTTATAAAGGTAATATTTTTAATACTAACAATTTTAAAGATATTAACATTTACAAAATATATGTTGATGATGGTTAAGTTTGTGGACAAGATATTAATATAAATTGTTTGTAAATGAGTTAAAAAAGATAAACAGTCTGAAATGGACTAATGAAAAAGAACATAATAAAAATATTAAATGTCTTGATTTGCATACTACAAGTGTTGATGTTTCATCAAATTATAAAATTGTAAGAAAAACACCATATACATTTTAAGATAAATTATTAATTAAGCATAAAATGGCAAGTCTTAGATTTTTTTTATTTTTGGTGATAAAATAATGTAATTATGAAAGTAATCAATCACAAAACATTAAAACATTTTCAAAAAAAAATAATTGAAGTTGGTTATAATATTAAACAAGTTTATTGCAATTTTTGTCAATTTGAGGGAGCTGATTTCTATCGCATATGTGTCAAATCCTCAAACTATTTGTTTTAAAAATATGTATACAGATTTAGTTAATGTGGCATTCTGTATTTCACAAAATGTTAATAAATTAGTAAATATTTAAAAAGTATTATAATTTTCATTCTTATAAGTAATATGACTTATTAATTTTTTAAAAAATTTAAAACTTTATATATAGGTGAATCAATAATTGATCTTGCGAAAAGGTTAAAAGAGCTTCTATTATTATGTAAATGTATAAAAAATAAAAGTCATACTGATTTTATAATAACTTTGACTTTTATGATTATAAAAAAATATATGAGTTTAATCTTGGAAATGCTCAGATACTTCATAAAAAGAGGAATCATAATAAAATCATCAGTTTAATAATATTAAAAAGCAGAAATCCTGGAATAATGACATTTACTTCTGGTATATTTGAATTTAAAGGTTTTTTTTTTAATTGAGAAAGATAAATAAATTAAACTTAAAGTATTTCTGTAGTTTGTTATAATTTTTATTTATAAACCAATTTTTATAAAAAAATTATGATTGTTAGCATTATTATAATTCATTATATATTGGTATATTTCGAGTTGTACATATATATATATATATATATATATATATATATATATATATATATATATATATAATATCAAATACTATAAGTATAATAAAACAATTCACTAGAATAAAATTACAAAATTTTAAAAAATGCCTATATATAATTAAAGATTAAAATACTTTGCTATAGACAGCTTCGGCGAATTCAGCCATCTTAAGTAGCACTACGTCTATAGCAAATAATTTTAATCGTTAATTTTATATAGTCATTTTTAAAAATTTTGTAGTTTTATTCTAGTGAATTGTTATATATATATATATATATATATATATGGAAATCAACCTTGTATTATTTTGCATTACAATCCTATATTTCGATGGACTAGCAACCACCATTATCAAGGTTAACTTTTGAAAGAAAAATCATTACATCTCAAACAATAATGTGACTCAGTGTCAGATCAGAAAAGAAATTCAACTTGAAGTAGTTCAGCATTCACAACATGAGGCTTATAAAAATGTTTGTTTCCTTCAGTTTTTTCAGCTATTAATTTTAAGTTAATATTAGATAAAATGAGATGTTTTCACATAGCTGGAATATGTTGTGCTTCATCAACCATATTTGTATTTTGACAGTATAAAAATCCTTGTTAATGTGGAACGATATGATTTATAACCATGAGAGAGTCAATTGAAATATTAAAGAGACCTACTGGTTTAAATAAGGCTGATGAAGTACATCATATCTCAGTTATGTGGAAACCTCTCATTTTATCTAATATCAATTTAAATTTAATAGGTGAAAAAACTGAGGGAAATAAACATTTTCATAAGCCTTACATTGTGAATGCTGAACTACTTCAAGTTGAATCTCATTTCTCATCTCACACTGAGTCATATTATTGTTTGAGATCTAATGATTTTTCTTTCAAAAGTTAACCTTGATAATGGTGCTTGCTAGTCTGTCGAAATATTGGATAGTAATGCAAAATAATACACAGATTATTTCCAAAAATATTAATTTATCTACATCATATAACCATAAAAACATTAAATATTATATATATTACAATTAAATATACAATTAAGAATAGTTTTACTGGCTCATGTATTTTATTAAGGACATTTTGAATCATTAGTCTGAAGAAAAGATGGAAGGTATGGTATTAGTTATTTTGAAGCTAATCATAATTAAATGCAAAATATAAATAAAATTACTTCAGGTATTTACCAAAGTTTTTAATTTTTTATATAATTAATGAGAAAATATGGCTTATTTTATAAAGTTTTATGAAAAACATATTTTCCAAACACATAAAATTAAAAAGTTATAGACAAATTTAAATATTGCAAAGTAAGTTTAAAATTATTTGAAAAGATAAAAAGATATAGTTATTAAAGACATTGTACAAATAATTCTTGAAAATATGTATTTATAAAATTGTTGTCAAGTTTAAAAACATTTTTGTCAAGAATGTAAACAATAAAATGATGTGATTAAAAAAGCATTTGGATTTTTAACTTTTTAAAAATATATTATTTGAACAACAAGAAGAAATTCACTTATTAAAAGTATATAATATTTTTAGTTAAATATCACATACAAATCATCTATGATTTCAATCAATACTTAGAAGTGAAAAACTTTTCCAGAAAAAAATAAGATTAAAAGCTAAATATTTCATAATATTAATAATTACTTTTGTTTGATTCTAAGAGTTTATATTGATCATGGTAATAAAAAAACTATCTCCATGTATGAAACAATAATCAATGTTTAAACTATTATGATCATTAAATTGTTAAGCTATGTGGCAATTACTATAATAATGGCATCATCATGGTCATGCCATGTATGTTGTAAAAGTGGAAAATGTTAATGCAAAATTTTAAAGAATCTAAAAACTTAACTGACATATTGTAATGGTCATATTTGTACATTCACACAACAAAATACAGAGTTCAGGCAAATTACATCAAATCGGACCAGATCAGGGATTGAGACATCAAATTTAATCATACTTAAACTCATTTACCAGTGCTACATGATTTAATATTCTGTGGATGACATTTATGAGATTACAGTCAATCTCAATTTAATTTGAGAGCCAATAAAGGGTGAAACATAAGACGTGATGGAATGATTAATAATTTAATAATAATAATAAATATTAATGAGATATATCTACACTTATGGCTTACTATGACAATGCATATATATTAATGAGATTATATTTAATTTAGATTTGATTTGAATTCAACTTGGAATTCACTAAACAATATTAAATTTAAACATCTTTAATAAACTAAAGTAAACAAGATGGTTAATATAGGAAACAAAAATACATGCATTGGTTGTGAAGCTTTAAACACACAAGCATTACAACAATGATGATATAATTATACTACAGAAGTCTCATCTTAATAATAATGCACTTTATATATTTTACTATCTGCAATTAAAGACTCATGCCTATGTGATATGCCAACTATCCTTGAAGTTTGCAAACAATAAACTAAACATTACCATAATGACATAATATAAAGTATTAGGTTGCTAATTCTAAATTATTATCAGTGAACAACTGATACACTTGAATAAAGATTCTCCTGGCAAACCAGATTCCAGGATCAGACCATTGCTGAAGTTAAATAATAGGGTGGAATGAACTGGTTACCATAGATCTGCATCTCTATGGAACTAAATACTAAATGAAAGATTGCAGTATAAATGTGCAGTTATTAATGGGATTCAGTATCTCATAATCAGTAGCGTTTGACCATATGCCTTGTTAGAGTAATAAAAACATTTAGTTTGGTGTGATGGAGCAGCTGTAAATATGGTTCTGGACCTTGTGTTCCAGTTTTAAAAATCTAGCTGTCTGAACCAAATAATGAGGTGGCATGTCACCATGATATCATTCAAGAAAGCATAGCAAAGCATAATACATAATAATGTTTAGTAAAAACATATTTGTAATGCTTATAAATAATACTAATATATTAAAGGCAATTTAAAATGTGCTTAAATCTATAGCTTCATTTGGAAAAAAACTAACTTGATCCAGTTCTCAAATTAGCAAATCTTAATCATGCTAAGAGGGGTTTACAAATAGAAATCTAGTTTTAATAAATTAAATCTGTATATATTTGTTTATAATTAACTAGGGACGAAAAAGTATATTTCGGGCATTATAATAATCGCAAATATGCTTGTGGTGTCATCTCTGAGACATAATAATAATTTTAAACCTCTCTAACAAGATAATACATGTCTACTTAAATAAAACATATGTATATAACAATGATCATGCAGTGGTCTGTTGTTATATGTGAGAATATATTTCAAAGCAGCAATTTATGTTGGCTAAAAAAGCAATGACACAAATTACTGGAGAGCTTTTAATCATCTATCCCCAAAGGTTTTTATTAATTACTATATTCTTGGAAATAAAGACTAAGCATAGCACATACATTTAAAATGAAATCAAATAATTAATAGAAATTAGACATGGGCACAAATTATACAAAAAGATTAAATGATTAAATGATTTAGTTATTACAATTTAGAAACTTGTTTTAAAGTTACCTTGATAAGCAAGATTTTATAGTTACAATTATAGATTTTAAATAAAAAAATAATTATTTAAGAATTATGACATTATGAGCACTCATAGTTAGATGATTGAAATATTATAAATTTAATAGATTTATAGAGCTCTGTGGTAAATAATATTACTAATTTTTTCTAGAGGCTGAGTTGTCTGGCATTTGGAGTGGGCACAGCAATTTTCCTGGATATGTTGCTCTTTCTCAATGTCTTCCCTTGGCAACTGATGGTACTGAACTTCTCAGCCCTGGAATCAATGACAATTGCTGTGCACCTTGAAGGATGGGTTTAAGGTCACTATTCTTTCATAGGAAGATTGCAAAGTTGGGTCCCTCCTAGCCACTCATGTCTAATTTTCAATGGGTATAACTTCCTCTGGCAACTGCTTAGATTAATATTATAAAAAAGATAGCTGAAAATGGGTGTTTATATACTATATTTCTGATTCTCCTGTTGTATTTGCCTATAATCCAGGTTTTACAGTGCAAAATCCATTAGCTTGTTTACAACTTTTTCTTAATCTTCAAATTTAACATTCTTTTGTTCACTTTTAAATCAACATTTACATCCCAGTTAAAAACAAATGCAACTCTCTATTGGATAGAAAATAGTGCTGCAGGAACAGGTTTGTTTTAATCAAAGTGTGTTTTAAATTTATTATTTTAAGATTGTTTATTTGACCACCACATAATTCTAAATCAGAGGTGTGTTGTGTGATCTTTTTTATAAGAACAGTTTAATATTTTTAGAAACTAAATAATTTCTGCATAAACATTTTGTTATATATGTATTTTGGTCAGCTGTGGAATTGAGTGTATATATGTGATGTTTGGAAAAATGATGAATAAATTTATATGTACAGACTATATTAGATTAAAGATTTTTAATTATAATCACACTGTAATACATTTAAAGCAGTTTTATGTCACAGCTATCTCACATATACATAAGTGTGTCCACACATATAAAATGATGTTTACCCAGACATGCAATTAATTTAACACACACACACACATATATATATATATGAAAAACAAAAAAACAAGTTAAACTTGCTAACACTTGTATTTTTGATCAATAGATGGCATTTTACCAAAAACACCGTCAAAGCATATGTTTGTTTACATAAATGTCAGAGTAAGCATTCACTATCTCTATCATTAGTTCCACCTTCAGATCATGATTTCAAGCTGATTTTCTATCATCAGTGAAGGATAGAAATAAGAAATTAAATCTAAACATTAACTCTGAGCATTTATAAAACAATTTCTATTCAGCTTGCAAGCGTGAATTTTTTAGACATGTAATGTCTTCAAACTCAGCATAGCATTCCAGATATCTATATGGGTCTGATATCAGTTCAGTATCACCACATAGTAGAAGCCTCTGCAATATATATCATGATCTTCAGGTGGAACTAACGATAGAGATAGTGAATGCTTATTCTGATATTTATGTAAACAAACAGACTCTTTGACTGTGTTTTTGGTAAAACACCATCTATTGATCATATATATATATATATATATATATATATATAAATATATATATATATATATATGTAACCAGTTGGCTTACATAGCATACACTAATATAGTGTATGTGCATATATATATATATATATATATATATATATATATAATAAATATATATATATATATATTAATAAAGGAAAAGTAGAAATAAACACAGACAAAAATTATAGTAGATATTTTTTTACATTCATTGAAATAAATTAATAATAATAATAATAATAAATAATAACACTGATTTAAAATAAAAATTGTTTTATAAATTAAACTTTTAAAAGGTCTGAATAAATGTAAATATTGTGTTATTATCATTATTATTCTGATTTTGAAATTTAAAAACACCATACTTATTTTTGGAATTTTTTTATTAATTAAACAAATTTTTTATCTATTAAACATCCCCTAAATAAAAAACATGTATATAGGTTCCAAGGGATTAGAGAGATAAAAATAAAATTCTGTTTTTAATCAAGGTATTGTTATAACACCTCAGAGGATTTTATAAAAAGAGCTGATAAAAAATATCAGCTAGTCTGGATAGTGATATTGAAACAAACAGGTCAGCTGCAGAGTTGGTTACAATATTTTGTTGCAACTTGATGAAATGCAGCAGTTGGTTTTAGCTAACTGTAAAGTTAGCAGTCCATCTACCATGAATTGATATAGCTGAAGACAGGACAGAGGATTAGAGATGCTAATATTTTCCTTCACAGGAGTTTTGACTTATTTGAAGCTGGGTCACTTCTAAATCAATAGCCTAAAAAAATGAGGGCAAAATAGCTAGCAGATTCATACAGATCTCCTATGAAGATCTAAGGGAGTATAGTCCAGTAGCTAACTGCCTTATAGTTTACTGCAAAGTTTTTATTCATGAAGCCAGGGTCACTTCAAATGGATCAACTAGCTGCTTAAATATGTTCTAGAAGACAGCTTGACAATTGCTTGGACTACAAATGCAAGCACATGATATGGCAAATAATTACTTGAATAATTTTCCCTGATGATGACAACAAGCCCGAAATTATATTTTTTCTGATGGACTAGAAACCAATCTTAACAAGAGAAAGCATGAAGAAATTGATGTTCTTATGCTACTGTTTACCTATACATGGAGGGGACCACTGATAAACACATCTCGTGTATATACAGTGAGTTATTTTATCATAATATTTCTTAAAGTGACTTTTAAAATTATAAATTAATAACTTAAAGCAAAACAAGTAAATAATTTGCTTGAGTCAAATGTCTAAAAGAAAGATGATTTGATATATATTTAAAAAAATTGTTTTGGTAAATCTTTATTTTAAAAAATGACATTAAAAGAAGAATATACAAATGCAAACATAATTTTGTTTGAATTAAAATCATAAAAGCAACTCTTTAAATTGGTCTAAGAATGCTGATAATTAATCAATAAGTACTTGTCAAACAAAAGTTGACTTTATTTAGTTTGATAAAAAAACAACTTATAAACTGAAATGAAATTTTAAATTATGTATTTTGTTTATACACACGTAAATGTATGAAATTTGCATTTTTCAATTGAATTAATTATAAATATATATATAATTTTATAGTAATAAGTTGAATATATTTCATTATACTTTTTGTAAATTAATGTAACAATTTAAATGTTGAATAATTATTTAAATCTCAATGTGATCATTTGAAATTTTGTATTATAATCAAAATCAGAAAATTCACGCACATGTACATATGTGTGCGTATATATGTCAATTGTATTGTAAATAACAATGCTGTCAGATAGACACTTATGTGTAAAATTTTGATCATTTATCTAAATTAAATGTTAATTCAAACATGTATATTTTGTATCAAGCCACATGCCTGTGTGCTGAATGGGTTTTAAGCAAACTTAATTTATTAATCATGTAACTCAATGTATACTTTTCAAAATCAGAACCCTTATAAGACCTTAATTATGTTTTATTGTTATTAATAAACTTATTTATTTGTTGAAATTGTATTCCATCATCTCTTGTTCACATACAGTAATAGAGCTTGTGTTCCTGAGCTAGATTTGGACATGGGTAAATGGGGATGTGTTTAGTGCTCTGGGCATCCTGAGATGATCAATCATCATCCTGGTTGGCACAAAAGAGGATACTCTTTAAATCCCATGCACTATTATTTTTTATTTTACTTTAGTCTTGTTAAAAATTTAAGTTTTAGTTGGCCAGTACATTAATGGTACTAAGTGGTCAGAACATTGATGATGATCATCATGTTTTAAATGTACCAGCATTATTGATTTGATTTCTGATTATTGTGTATTTTAATGGATGGCACTAAGCTGGTGCATCCAAGTTATGTTTAAATAATTTCACAAGATGGAAAAGGCTCAATAGTTAGCCTGGTCTAAAGAAGACCCATTTCCAATCCAGTCACAATTTTGACTGTCGATTTTATTCTGATTTATTGCACTGATTTATTATATTGTGGATCATTAATGATGATGAATGGTATTTGAATTAAACTTACTATTATTTTATAATGCTGTTTGATGATTAATTATGCTTATAGTTGCTCTTCTGAGTTAGCTGACTGATCTCTCAATGATCTCACAATGCTCACAGATTTTTTAATCTCATTTTATTCTTAATTAATTTATACTTACTACTTTGCAAATTATTGATTTAGTATTTAATTTACTTGTGAGTGATGATGTTTTGCCATCACCCAATTTCAGTCATTTTTTCCTTACACTTATCATCCTTATACCACCATCCCATTACTATATATATATAAACATTACAAGCATAATATATATATATATATATATATATATATACACATAAATATGCATATATATATATATATATATATATATATACGATTAATGAAAAATATTGCATTGATAACATCAATAAATGCAATATTATATACAAAATGGTATGTTATTGTGGGTAGAGTTATATTGAGGAGACTAAATGTGCATTGAGAAAGAGAATTTGGAAGCTTGAATTATTATATAATAATATGTGTTATTCTGTAGATAGATTTAAATCTGCTTTTGCAGAATTTGCTGGCAGAATTTGCTGTGATTTCTAGTGAACAATTCTGCTTTTAATATTGTTTTTGTTTAGGATATGGAAAATGATTTAAAGAAAAGAAAAATTAAGGATTCATATTTTATAAATAGTACAGATAATGTGTTGGATAAATTGTGTAATTGCATTAGTATTCACAATTTATGGAAAGTTGGTCATTCATGTGGGAACATTACTGTTGTGTCAGTTTAATGAGCTTTAAATATTAACATATTGCTACTTATTATGGCAGAATATACCATAATCTGTCTAAAGCAAAGGAAATTAATTTTTAATTTTATACAGGTGTTTTTTTTAATTTTGAAAGAATTATTCTAGTGGATTATATATATATATATTGAGGCAGGTTTAAAAATTATTTCTTTCAAAATTAAGTGGATATATATATATATATATATTGAGGCAGGTTTAAAAATTAACTGAAAGTACTTCTGTGGATTTAAGGATTGTTTGTAATAGTTTGTTAACCGTTAAATTTATTTATTCAATTATAATTACAATTTTGTTTTTAATTAATGGACATTTTATTTATTTTACATATATATATATATATTGTGAATGTTCAAATTGATGATCCAGGTATATATATATATATATATATATATATATATATATATATATATATATATATATATATATATATATATATATATATATATATATATATATATATATATAAAACATAGTAGACAATTCAGTACAATATAAGTTTAACTAAATAGGATCGATATTATTTTATATATTTCATATATGAATGCAGTCACCATAGTAACATTATTATATACAGTTCAATGTTTTTTGTGTTGTGTATATGTGTTTATAAATTAATTTAAAAAAATATTATTATAAAAAAATATAGATATGTGTAAATTATTGATGTTTATCAATAATTTAAAAGGTTATTATATCAATTTTGTATTTTGGTTTGTAAAATAATAAAAAAAATTGTAATCGAATTTGGATTTAATCTTCATGTATCTTTTTATCCGAACTTACCCATAACCGCGCCAAAACAACTATAAGAAAATTGATAGAACTGAGTTTTTTTTTGAGTAAGATTGTGTGGTGTCAAGATACGAAAAACGTCAGAAAGAGAACATATAAAAAGGACGCGACAGAATATAACAGGACTCTTTATCATTTTGCAATAGTAAAGGATAGATCTATTTTCTGTGTCTTAACAAATAAATTTTTTCAATATTTTTTTTTTGTATGTAAAACCATAAAACATGGAAAAATAGTGGAATTATCTGCCCGTTCAATCATTTAGCGGGCAGTTGAAGGGTTCCCGGGGAAGCGGCAACGAAGTGTAAAAAAAAACAAAAAAAAAGAAACCTATGAAGTAAAAAAAAAAAAATGCTTTATAAAAAAGGAAAAAAAAATCGGCTATTTTTAATTTAATTAAAAAAAAAAATATGGATTTGCATAAACATCGTCTCACGATTAAAGGAACAGGAACCCACTGGATCAATTCACATCATAAAAGGGATAATCAAAGTGCACTCACCTCTTCGGACAAAAAAAGAAAACTTTTAATGAAGTATTGTAAAGTTTAATATTATTATTTCTGACAGAGAAACTTCTCTTTACACTATAACTGAAGTCAATCGATAGACCAATAAATAGTGAACGAACAGACTTATATATATATATGGTATGATTTTTTTTTATATGAAATGTGTATGTATTAATTTTTTTTTATATGTAATAAAATGTGATGTTTTTTTTTAATTATCTCTAAAAGTAATATAATTTATTAAATGAAAATGATCGGAAAGACTCAAATATATTTATTATTTCATATTCATTTATCCGTAATTATTTTGATAAACAAATATATTTTGATACCCTCCTATTTCACATTTTGGTATCGGTTATATGTAAATTTTTTTAGTAAAATATCTAGGAGCCTTTCCCGTCATTTACTCATTCATTTTTTTTTTTTGTCGTTATCGTTATTGCAACATATATATAGAGATACACATAGCAATTTGATCAGTTTATTTAGTCAACCAATCTAAAATATAAAGTTATTTCGGATGTATTTTATCATTAATATTGTCAATTTTCTTTTCTATAATCTAATAAATTGAGTTAATTTAAATATCAAGACTAGTTTAATTATTTTGTTTTATTTGGATTGCGTAAGACGGCGTAGCTACTTAAGTAACAGGATTCAAACTCAGCTTGGTAAGCGAATTGGAATATAAGATAAGGTATGTTTTGCTTATTAGTATTTTATTTTGTTTCTATATGAATTTCATATTTATATTTGCATTCGAATATTATATATACATATTATCATTTATCTTAGTTAATATTACAAAGTCAATCATTTCATGTTTGTCTGATTCCGTCATAAAAATCTAAATAGATTATACTTTATCGTTTGGTTCAGAATAATTCGTCTTGGATATTTTTCTTAAACTCCTATAAAATGAAGAGAATAAACTTCATTGACCGATTTAATCGAATATTGTTTTGATTTGTATAAATATCAATTATAATCATATGTTGCCAATCAATTTTTATTCAATTGTTTAAAATTTCAAACAAGTTGTATTAATACTCACAGGTGAATAAACATCCAATAGAAGCTCGATATATCTTTTATGTAATGTGGTTGGACATTGTAAAGTTAGAGATGAGCTAATAGAGTGTTGATATTAAACTCCAGTGAAGTACTCTATTTTAAAACCTAAACGAAGCACTAATTAAGCATCACTTTATTGGAAGATATTTATAAATTAGTTATAAATTATTTTGTAGCTTCTTAGTAAACCATAGACGTATATTAATTTATTTAAACATTTAAGTGAGTGTATAAATTTTCAAAGTGTTTATAAAATTATAATAAAACCAGTTGATACCCACAGAAATTTATTAATTAGAGATTGAAGTAGAAAGAATTGTATATCGCTTATTGACACGAGTGTTTATCTTTCTATTTAGCGTTCATTAAAATAGATATATGTATATTCGGGTTCAAGTATTATTTTTGTTTTGATATTTAAATAATGTCTATGTGCAAATAAATGTTTTGTAAAGTACTATTACAGGTACTTAGAAGCTTATCCATTAAGTTAAAAAGGGCAGCATTTTTAAATAATAAAGTAGATTTAAATTACTATAACAGTAACAGGCTAATAAAATATATATTGGAATCTGTTTTAGTTATCAATTGGATTTGATTTTGATTAGATTGCCAATCAAGTAGTTAGCCTAATCCTATATTATTGTTTAGGGCAATAGTAGTTGGTTTCACTGCTCTTTGCAATTTATGTTGTAATTGTGATGGATTTGTTGATGTCTGGAGCAGATAGTCTCATTATTTCTTCATTTCACATATAACTTAAGTAAATTAAACTTTAAGAGAGATTATTTGTGCTTTGTGATGGTTTATTACATAACGGCGACCCGATTGAGCTAGACCAGATTAATTTAAATTAGATTTTTAGATTTTTTATCAGAACAGATTGATCATCCTAACCATCACCTTCATCCATCAATTCAATCAGTTACAAATTGGCACCAACATTTTGGGCCTTCTTTCTTCAATTTAAATGGAATACAGCATTCAACAATTCCGACGGTTACAATATATATATATATATATATATATATATATATATATATATATATATATATATATATATATATATATATATATATATATATATATATATTTATTTATTTATTAACAACAAAATGATATATAACAATAGCTGTAATATAGTCATATAATCATCACAAATAAAACACATAAAAGCTCTTTTTGACAAATTTTAACTTTTTTGCCCTTTTCAATATGGCTTAATTACAAAAATAACATATACTGCATACATAGTAACATCTACTGGCTCTATATAAAATTAACACAAGCCTATAATTATACTTAAATATAACAACACATATTATACAATCCTCCATTCATTTTTCATTATCCAATTATTAATTAAATTAATTGATGTTTTATAAATGTTCATACAATTATTTTTGTTATAATTAATGTAATTGGTTTCATATATTTTCCTTCTATTAATTTCTCTAATATAATTTAATGGACTTATATTCTTAACACAATCTATTCTATGTCAATATTTTAAGTAGTGAACACATAATGTAGATCTGTCATCTCTTCTATTAATAGCATTATTATGTTCTTTAGCCCTTTCTTCTAATTGTTTGGCTGTATGTCCATAATAAACCATACTGCAAACCCCACAAGTAATTTTATATACTATAAAGTATATATATATATATATATATATATATATATATATACATCATATATATCCTGAAAATATTGGCTATATATTGAAATGGAAACCTCCAATCCCTTTCCGTTTCACCATCAACCTAATGACCTACTCGTCTGAACTAGTTTCGAACCTATCTTAAATGTAGAAATGTCATATGTAAAAATGTTATATATAAGTCGAGCGGGAAAACTTTGCTATAATGGCCGCTTGAATGGCATCATCCATTTACTTACGAAAACACGCTATAATTAGACAGGTTTGATAAAATTATAGCGGAGAAATGCTCATAAATTATTATAAAATGTTTTATAAATTTTCAGTCAATTTTTAATTATATTCGCTATAATATTCGTATGTGGATGGATAATTTAAACCTTGGAATAGCGGCAAAATGATTTATATATATATTTAAGTTAAAATAAAAAAGATATACTATAATGTAAAATGTTTTCTTTAAAATATATTTAACGGCTTTCTGATTTAATGTTTTACATATATAATTGAAACTAAAGTATTTTCTTTAAATTTGCTTTTTTTTAAACAAATAATTTGGTAAAAACAAATATGTTAAAAGTTATTTATTTCAGTAAAATAAAAATCCGTTTATAATTAAAAATGAGAATTTTGTGTAAACAAGAAATCAATTAGTGACGCACCCGGGTAAAAAGTAAAATCTAGTTTACTGATTGATTTTTGTTTGCACAAAAGACTTTATCATTAAATCAGAATACCGTTCTTTCTGCTAGGCCTTAACATTCTATAACACCTAAAAAGGAATTTAATTAATGAAACTGAATCAAATTATATAATTTATATGTTTTAATAATTTTTTAAAGTAAATTAAATATAACACCTCGGAGACGTTATCTGTTGCAGAAATTGGATTATATTATTTTATTTAATTAAAAGTCAATTGGTCCCGAGGCAAACGAAATTCCAAAAAGGTGTTAAGGTTTAGTGGAAATGGATAAATAGGCCTTATTTTAAGCGGGAAGATAGACTCCATCTTGCTGTTGAATAGCTGTTAATATCAGAAGTCAAAATTGTTTAATTTTACCATGTCTGGCTAAAGTCAGGCAAGAATTGCTGCAATTCCCGTGATGGAATGCCGAGTTCAATCCATCAAATGCCGAAGCAACAACCACACCAAATAAAAGATGTCATAAGCCGCTAAAAGAACTTGCCTTCGTTCCAACACCATTTTAAATCGTCTCGCAACTGAATAAGAACATGCCATAAGCCGCCAAAGAACTCACCTTCGTTCCAGCTCGAATATCTCCAGTTCAGCTATAGGAGAACTGTTTTAATATTATTTAAAATCGCAGAGCTCTGTGTGAATTTCAACAACAATCATTATTTCTTCAAAATCAGGTTAGCTAACCATATTATTGTAATTTCTTTCTAAATTATTTTCCAAATAATATTGTAAATTCTCTAAAATGAAATACTTTTGCAAACTTCTTTATTAATTCAATATTGTAAACTCTGTCTAAATCGTATTTGAAATCTATAAATGAAATATTTTTGCTAAATTTCTTTGTTAATTAATATTTTGCTATATAATTTAATCACTGCAGTTATATTTTGCTTTTCTTTTGCTTATTTTTAATTATTGTTAATTATGCCTATGTTTCGAAACAGCGTGCATTTAATTACCAATATGTTTTTTAAAAAGATATCATTTAAAATCTCCGTATTATTATTTATATAGCGTCATTTCGTGCGCTGTTTCGAAACCCAAATTCATATTTTTGTCATTTAGTAAATTAATTAATATAAATATAAAATGTGGCTTTTCAACCTTTATTTATTATGTTACTAAAGATTAAACTAGCCTGGAGTGCAATCATAAGTATATTTTTTTAGTTAAGTATTCGTAAGTCCCCTATTAAATATACTTTTCCCCCTTTTAAAAGTTGAGTAGTTATAGATAACTAAAGAGATTGAACGGGATAAAGTAAAGTTTGTATCTATATATTCCTGTCAGTAGCATATCGTATTTCTCATGCTACAGAAGAGTTGGCTCTTTTGATCAAGCTGATGATCTAGTGTTCATTTAATATATGATCTTTAATTTATAATATCCTTCGGCTTGGCGGATGTGGGATTTATTAATATTTTCTCGTTGTGCTGTTCTTTTTGATATATATATAAGATGGAGCCACGGCGTTGCCAGCACATCTTCTCTTATGGGTAGTGCAGTAGCGAAGTCTGAGCTACGGGCCAGATTAGCACGTAAGTCCCCCGCCTCTGAACCAAATAAAGGTTCCCCATTAGCAGCATGACGACCGGTTATTGGGTAAACCGTTGTTTGTCACAAAAACCCTAAAACTATTCTTCCATCCGCAGAGCCACTTTATTATTATACTTTACTTGTGCCTAGCATATTAGTAAAATCGTTATAGCCAACTCTTTCCTCCCTAATATGCAATCTTCGGCATTGAACCGAAGCATTCTTGAAAACCCGTTCGATCTTAAGCTATCTGGGATGCTTTATAAGCCCATAGTTAATATATAAATTGATTATAGTCAGATGTATTAAGTTTCACTCCAGACTTGGTTTGATTTTACGTAAAAGAGCCACTCGAACTGATTATAAAAGGACATAACAAATAAGTTAATGTAGTGATTAGTTGTATAGCAGGATATTTGGCTCCATTGAATCATAGCCACAAACCTATTTGCCAACATCAATTATTGTTCAAATAGTCTAGAGAATGTTACTTTATAAATGAAATGCCTGTGTGCATTTGCCAACAACAATTGTCAATAAATATATTTTAATTCATCATATATCAGTTTCTGTCTCATTATTAAATCAATCCAATTCACTAATTGCCCATAAGTATTCATTAGTAAAGCCCCTATTATTTAAATATGTTAGATTTTATCTGTGGAATGTCTAGTATTTAAGTTGTTTATATATATGTTTAAGTCCATGAGTCTTATTGTTTTCTCCGATTTGCTAGTGGGCCGGATGAAGAATTAAATCTCATGTGCTACCATTGTTATGTTATTCATTAGGTGTTAGATCTGGTGCTTGGAGAGTGGGTTCGAATCCAGGCTGGTCCCTGACCTAAATCTCGGGCTTGACTGGGTTTGAAGTACATTTTGTGAGTTCCAGCTCGTGTTAGATGTATAAGCATGTTTTGACTGGCACAATATATATATATATATCTTTTGTTTTACTCATATCTATTCTACATTCTCTCTGGGTTCAATCTTCTGGTCAGACCAACTAAACTACTAGAAAAGACAGTGAACTACCCTTTAACTCTTTTTTATACTTGTATAGTTCTTCAATCAGGCTACACTGGAACTATAGAACACACATCATAGTGATTAAAGATCTGAACAGGTGGGTACATAGCTACAGTTATTCTACTCCATAATTTTCCAGATAATTAGATGAAACTTGGTTATCATTTTAAGGAGTTTTTTACTGGATAACTTAATATAATCTAACAATTCATGTGACTTTCACAGTAAGCTTATTTTCCATGAAATAGATTTACATCTTCATTTTTTCCTTCTTAAATGTGATTCAATGATAGTATGACCAAAGTTACTGTATCAGATTTCCATTACAATTTTAACTATTAGAAACTCATCTCTGGTAATTCTAGAATTATACCTGCATGCTTCATTTCTTATTATTTTAGTAACAGCAATCCAAAATGTTTTTATTATTATTATTGTTGAGCTGCATACGATTAGATGATTTTCAAAATCATATGAGGGTTAGTAACTTTAATTAATATCTATGCAAACTGTAAAGAAAAACATTCAACAAAGTTTATATCCTTTTCATAACCAGCAGGTCCCATAAACATATATATATATATATATATATATATATGTATATATGGGTACAATATATATACATATATATATATTGTACCAGTCGAAAAACCCACCACCTGAATGCAAGTCGGATCCAAACTCAGCTGAACCAAAACTGAATTCAAACCCAACTCAGCAGCTCAGATTAGTAGAAATCTAAATCAACGGCACAGTGCTATGTGCCAAGAAACTAGCTCAATGGTTGGTGAGGATCAGAAACCACTGACCTGACATTAATATCTGATAGTAAACTGAATAAAATAATTTTAAGTCCAATCATATGTATATGTTTGGGTTGCCAACACAGACAGCGAGTATTCACATTAAAATAATTATAAAAGAATTAAGAACTAGTAAACCAAGTGTGTTTAGAAAATATTTAATAATAATAATTTGTTTGGTTTGAATTTTAAATAAAGATTAAATTAATTAATTCTAGTCCTTAAACCAAGTTTATAATTATAATCAGAGTGGCAGTCCTTATTATATGCCAATGAGTATTACTCAATATTTGAAAGTCTATGTCTATGCCCCCAACAAGAAATAAAAGGCAGATAAAGGTATTCATTAGTAAAGGAAATTATTACTCTAATTTTATATGAAAGAATGTGATATTTACTTTCACATTCGCAAATCAATTCATGAAGAGCAAGATACATATTTTAGGGCATAACTTTAATCTTTATTGAAAAACTTATTTACTTCGATTGAAATCACTTCATCACGAATTATGAGCATCAGAGCGGGCTTTACTGGAACAGAGAGGTAACGGTGCTGACGAATTATGAGCTATAAAGTGAAATTGAAAGACGATGGCTAGTCGATAATCGAAGTCCTATGGTGGCATGCATCTGACAAGTCTTATTCCTTTGACTAATATGAACAAGAGAGGAAGTGCTTTCTTCCTCGATAATTTAAAATAACAGAAATTATCACCAACCAGCCTAATGGAGTGGAAGATTGCCCTACATCAGCAATGTTGAAGATGATGACTTACTAGTCACTGTTTGAGAACTAAAACCCAATTATAGAATGCTCTACATGATGACTTGATCAAATGAATTAAAGTCAAATAAGATTTTAAGTAAAACTATTTTAAAGTATTTGTAAATCATATTAATTATGCCCCAATCACCGTGCCCTTCCTGATTCTTAATAGAAAATAACAAAGTTGAATTAGAATATATTTATTTGATTCCTTTATCGGTCCTTTGCAAAAAACATTTTTTTAACATTATGTTTGAATAAATACACATTAGTGAAATGAGAAAATAGCTTTTTAACATTATGTGGATATATAAACATTTGTAAATTAGATAGGAGCTGGGGACATAGGTGAGAAATGGAGCTAATAATTTATTATTAGCCAATTATAAAAATAACAAACATTTAATCATTTCTTTCAACTCAATAATTGATAGAACTGTATAAATCTAGTTCTAATGGATTAGAATTATTATCAGATTTAATATCATATTTTCTGCGTAAGGCAAATAGAACAAAGGAGTTTATCGAGTCGAAAGATTATTGGCATATAATTAAAATAACAACATTAATAAATTACACACACACACATATATATATATATATATATATATATATATATATGAACTGCCAAGTAAGAAAAGAGAAAGTTTAAAGACTAGAGGTTGAGAGAACTACGATATAAATTTACAGTAGCATGAATAAAACGTTTTATAAAGATTGTTACATTAAAGAATAAAAGAGCTCTAAAAGGGAGTGTAAAGTTCCAAACTGTCCAGAAAGTTTAAGGTTCATTTGAAATATATTACCCATTTCTTCTGGGTCTGGTTCTTAGTTTACATGTCCAGGTTGGTAAAAAAACATAGGCATGCATTTAGTCGATTACTTGAACAACATTTTAGTGGCTTTTCATAATTTTAGCAGCATGATTGGTCCAGAAAAGATTCAGCAGCTTCATTGAAGATTTCAGGGAACTTCAGGAACCGGTAGCCAGATTCCTGATGTTTAGCCCCTTACCATGATTGAAACACTATTTAAAATGCACAGAGTGTACTGCACTTCTCTACAACAAAGATGACTTCTTCTCTTTTCTCCAAACTTTTCAGAGCTATATATCTGTCCTCTGATGCCTTCAGGCTAGCACTTCTTTCATTATCAATGTTTTTAGCTTTACTGGTTGTTGTTAGATACATTCCTTCGATAAGGCTTTCAAACTCATTAACTTGAATTCATTTTCTAATTAGAAAATGAATTCTTAAAATCAGAATATGATTTTAATTAGGAAATCCTTATCTTTTTTCTAATTAATAAAACTTTAATTATTGTTTTTGAAAAGGGAAAATCTGAAAGCTTAGCAAAAGAATGTAGCTTTTAATCATTAAACTTTAACAAATTATTTAAAAATAAAATCAAACATTCCCAATGCAATGAAACTTTTAAACAATTATATATATATATATATCAATATTTCCAATTATATACGCACAATCCACACAGTTATAATATATAAATTCATGAATAATTCTATCATGAATTTATTAATAGAATTGATCAATTTAAATCTGAAACTAATTAATTTTAATACGCATTTGAAATAAGTTATTCTTTATAGAAATTAGCGTGGATTGAATGTATAAAGCCCCATTGCATTGGAAATTCAAGTTTAGTACTAGGGTTTGAAGTGGGCTTATGGCTAGATGTCATGAATCTAGGATCGAACTCAGATCCGGCTGCTTCATTTCTTTTCACTTCAAAAAATAACAATGAAAAAAAATATCTTTACTTATGCGTGATACATTCACATAACTGTACTCGACTAATTGTTAGACTCTGGGAGAGAGGCATGAGTGTGAATAATATCATCTGTACAAACTACAAAATTATACATGTCTCATTGCAATTATTTTTTAAATATTATCTAGCTTATAAATAGGTCCAATAATCAAGTCTCATTTTTCCTATGGTCGTGTCAGTAGGTCATCTGTATATATGTATCTGTCTCTTCATTTAATGTTTTATACTATTGTTTCCCTGGATCAGGTGGCACATATGGTTTTAACTGTCTGGCATTATAAACCCCCTGAAATCCCTTTCCCTTTAGCAAAAATGCATTGTCATGGCAATCCTTTATTATTTCATATGGCCCACTGTATAATGGTAAAATTTTTTTGAATTTTTTCTTGGGGGGATTACTAGTTCTTGGTGATCTTAACCATACTTGATTCCCAACTTTAAAATAGTAATATTGCACCCTACTTCATTTTATTCAACTCTGAGCCATCTGTGCTAGCCGCTTTCTGGCCATATCTTGGTCAGTTATTGGATTAATACATATTTCATCTTTTGGTAATAGTGAAGAAAAAATGGCCTGACATGGCTGCCCATAGTGAAGACGTGTAGGTGCGAAACCCGTTGACTCATTCATTGTATTATTAATGCAGTCCATTACATATGGAGCTTTATCCACCCATCTCTGATGATCTGTAGGTATGCACACACAAAAGAGTTGACTAATTTCTCTCATAACTCTTTCATATGGGTTGGACTGTGGGTTTCTAATTGATATCAGACGATGATTTACCTTTTGTTTTTTTATCCAATTCTTCCACTCTTTTGAGGTGAATGCAATATGGTCTCAGACATACCTACCTCAGAAAATTGCTTATCCTGAATGACCCAGATGGCATTTCGTGAAGTGGTGGTTCGAACTGGGTAAATTTGAACATACTTCGAAAAAATATCATACGTGACAAGCAAGTATTGAAAGGTTCTAAATTTGGGAAGAGGCCCATAATGATCTATAGTGAGGATTTCATTTGGTGTTCTGGCCATCACTGGTTTCATACCTCCTGCATATGATTTATTTGGAAATTTAGTGGCAGCACAGACATCACATTGTCTAATAGTGGCAAGAATCTGATCGTACATTCCTGTCCAGTAGAACTGGCGACACACTGTCTCTTCTGTTTTTCTTGGTCCGTAGTGCCCAATGATTTGATGAATATTTCTAAGTAAGGGTGGTCTCAGTCTATCTGGGACCATAGTTTATCATGGTGCACTATAGTCCCCTGATGCATTCAGGCTAGAGCTTCTTTCATTATCAATGTTTTTAGATTTACTGGTTGTTTTTAGATACATTCCTTCGATAAGGCTTTCAAACTCATTAACTTGAATTCATTTTCTAATTAGAAAATGAATTCTTAAAATCAGAAAATGATTTTAATTAGGAAATCCTTATCTTTTTTCTAATTAATAAAACTTTAACTATTGTTTTTGGAAAGGGAAAACTGAAAGCTTATTGAAAGAATGTAGCTTTTAATCATTAAACTTTAACAAATTATTTAAAAATAAAATCAAACATTCCCGACGCAATGAAACTTTTAAACAATTATATATATTTAAATATTTACAAATATATACGCACAATCCACGCAGTTATAATATATAAATTCATGAATAATTCTATCATGAATTTATTAATAGAATTGATCAATTTAAATCTGAAACTAATTAATTTTAATATGCATTTGAAATAAGTTATTCTTTATGGAAATTAGCGTGGATTGAACGTATAAAGGCCTATTGCATCGGAAATTCAAGGTTAGTACTAGGGTTTGAAATGGACTTATGGCTAGATGTCATAAAGCTAGGACAAACTCATATCTGACTGCTTCAATATATATACATATATATATATATATATATATATATATATATATATATATATATATATATATATATATATATATATATATATATATATATATGAACAGCAGGAGAATTTCCATCAAACTTCTTGGACTAAAAAAATATTCAGAAACCAAACAGCATAATGAGCCAGAATAATTATCCCCTACATCTCCTAGGTCGGTTATTATATATCTTTCAGTCTGCCCACAAGTGATTTTACCTCTTCCTTTGAGATATTGTGTCAGATGATTTTATTTTGAGTACATTCTTTTACAAATTTTGTTTCAAAATCTCTGTTTTTTTTCTTTTTTTTTTTTTTTTTTTGGGAATTTCAAACTCCATATTGGAGTAATAGCTTACACACATTCTTTAGATAAAACACTTTTAATTTTATTCTACAAATTAATTAAAACTACTCTACCTCATTACATACAAAAAATATAAATAGAAAGACAAAGATTGATTAAATCCACCCTTTTAATGGAAAATTCTTTTCACACAAAAAAATATTCTTAAAAAAAAAAAAAAACATTTTAAAAGTTATCAAAAAGAAAAATAATAATAAAAAAATTATATATATATATTGTAATATTAGCAATTAATATAATACACATCCTAATAAATAAACACAAAAAGATAAATACATAAAATATTCCACTATGAACACAAATGTTAACCCTCTTCTTTTGTTTATATAAATTTATAAATATTTTTAACCAAAGGCTATGCATTTATAGTATATTTATTCCAAAATAAACAACTGAGAGACTACATCTTCAAGCTAACTACATTACCACTAGCTCTTAATCGACTTAATTAGTCAAGTATCTGGCTAACTCAAGTACCACTATTTTCTATGCATTGAGACTCACACATTGAGATGCATCAAGACAAACACATGCCAAAAGCAAAGACTCAAACATCTGACTATCTGCATTACCACTTAATCAAGTTACTTTTTAACAACAACTCACTGTTCTACACTTTAACATATAACTAGCTCATCCACATATAAATAATACATCTGGTAAGGTAATACCTCATTTAAATAATTAATTTAATCAGTAATCAAATAAATACACAATTTAAAATTAAATACCTATCTCATTTATCATTATCTTAATTTAACTACTAGCTCTCTTAACTAACAAAATGGTTTGATAAAAGAATAAAAATCACTAGACTCATTACAAAGCAGTTAGTAAGGTATGCAGTTAGTTTAACATTAAGAACATACTCTGTAATATACATTCCCAATGGCATAGGAATATCACTCCTATTTATTTTTATAACCTATCAGCAATACTCCCATGACACATCTATTACATAAAATAAATTTTAATTAACAATTACCAAATTACATTACATCACTAACATATATAATCCTATTCTATTTAAAACAATAATAAATCAGGAAATAAAATTTCAAACATATACCCATCTTAGGTTTATCTTATTATTCTAACAATTATACATCAAATAATATAGCTACATATCATGAGGAATTTTTCATATATCTAGCTATACCATAACTATATTAATAAATAAAATATAATATTAAAGAACTCTTATTATAAAACACATCTGTTCAATTTTCCCATCAAGAGAAACAAAATTAAAATTATACACTATTGCAAAAATAATATTGCTCATATTAAAGAATTTTAAAATATTTTCAGTTTTACTATGCATTTAAGTTCTTATCTTTCTTTATGTTGCATCTTAAAAATTAGAAAGTTTTGTCAGACTGATAATAAATTGGCATTATGTCCTGTTCAAATTTAATAATAATAACATCTTCAAGAATTACAAACAAATAATCCCACTGTATTTTTCATAAATCATGTGTAATAATATGAATATATAATTATTTATTATAATACATGTATGGGGTGATGAAGATCAATAATAACTTAGATATAACAAGAACAGAAACACTTAAGATGTAATATTAATTTAAAACAAACATTATTTAAAAATTTCCAAAAAGAAATATTTACATAACTTCATTTGTTCAAAATTTATATATATATATTCTGACCTTGTAATCGCGTGTAGCTCCACTACACATCAGGCCAATCATGTTGAGGGCCATAATCTAACCGCCCCGTTCCCGCATCTCCACTTCCCCCAAAATAAATATAATATAGTGAAAATCACCTAACCGGGTTCTAGCTCTAATAATTAATGAAATATTCAATTAAATGCTTTACTAGCTCAAGTTTCTTAAAATTAACTTAGGTTCTGTTTTAAACTAACTCAAATAAATATTCAGGAATTCATGAGACTAGAAGTGGAAATACGGGTGACAAGGTAGATTACATTGAGACAATATCCCACAGGATACCACCTCAATGGCATAAGAACACTATCCCCCCTTATACTACTATTACACATAATAACTACATAGTATTCTTATGACTTCCGCAACTTCTAATCACTAAGACTCATTTAACAATTAAAGTATTAATCTTTTATCTCTAATAATAATAATAGTAATCATCTAGCTCAAATGAAATAATCTCAGGTTCTTAAATTTATTCATATGTTAATAAACATATGGTAGCAAAATATGATAAGGGATTTTATGTCATAATCTACTACTCTGCAATTAGATTAATAATAAAACAATAATAATCACAATCTTCATTGCTTAATCCAACTAGTACAGCTTTTCTTTCATCGCAAATTTATAACCGTAATAAATTAGTTAATAATCTAATATCCCCTTTTTTATCTTTAAGTAATAAAATAAATTAATAAGTGGCAGTGTTTAGATAATCTGATAAATAAAGCAAGTGGCAACTAATAGCATATAATTTAGCAAAATATTATGATAATGGATTGATGACCAGTAACGCAATGCAATTTTATAATTATTTAATTATAAGAACATCAATAAATATTTAAGATTAAACATACTTCTCTATTTATCTTTTGTGCAAACAATCATATACTTAGTTTAATGGTTGTGAACATACCCTGTGAATTCATGCAATGATGTAGAGAAAACAAAACTCAGACACAAGTTTTAATAAACAAATTTTAAAATTTTATTAACATCAATAAAAATAAATAAAACAAACAAATCCATCTACATCTATTTACAAGGGATATCCTCATTTTTCTTTACACTACAATAGCTGAATTATACACATTTATATTTCTTTTATCGTTAATTAAACTTATTATGCCTTTTAAAAGTTATTTATTTATTTCTCATTAGGTTTATCATATCACTTATTTTAACTATTTTATGGGTAACACCATTCTTTACCTTTTAATATTAAAGTTACTGTATTATAAATTATCTATGTGGATAAACATCATTTATAACATCATAATTTTACAATCAATATGGTTTTTAAAAGAAAATTACATTTTCTTGTAACTTTATATAAGTCACTCCGCATATTATTCAAATATTATTATTACTTTTAACGTTTGTTCTCCAATGCTCGTAAACTATAATACGTTTATTCCATAAGCCATACTCATGTATAATACTATAACACGGGTTTAATTATCACCTGTTACAGTTTCACATATACTATAATTATCGAATGTTATTGTATTTTTTAAATATGCAATACTTATATTTTTTAAAATATAATTAACAATAAGAAAACGTGAAATTATATTTAATATTTTTTGTATATTTCTATTTGGATATACTTTTATAAAATTATAGTTCATTTCTTAAAAGGAATTAAAATAATTCTCTAACTCCTTCCCTTCTTAGGATATCTGCATCTTTCTTTCAATAATCATAATCTACTCTTCGTTAACACTTAACTATTCTTATTCCAAATAATAGCATGACATACATTCTAAAATATCTATTGTTTCCCTTTTAATAGACTTATCATATAACGATGTAGTTGCAAGAAATACAGATAAAGATAGCGAAAGATGTATAGGATATCGGGAAAATAGATAGATAACTTATCCGCAATATACTTCAAAAATGTATGGAACAGTGTGAATAGGTCCGACATTCATTGTCTAATAACCTTGGCGATAAGCATGATGTGGCAGCTATTTACTCAGCTTTACCAAACATCTAGTACGACTCACAAGAAATATATAAAATACCACTGTCCAAGACAACATGTGTACCAGTCGTAGGGCTTTGTTAACTACGCTGATTAACATCTAAAACTACCTATTATTTCACTCCCTGTAGCATCCTAGTTTTTAATACATCCTCTTGGTTTCCGAATCACCACGTACTACCAAGTCACTACCCAAACTATCTCTCGAGATTTTTACTGTATCCAACATCGATAAAATACTAACTACTTTTTTAAAACAATAAACAAAATTCGCTAATATAAAAACATTTCCCTATTCCATAAGAACAATTTGTCTTGCTTTATTACACTGTAGGTTCAACATCTACGTTTTGTTAAAATAACATTTAAATATCCCAATCGGAAAATTAACAGAAAATATCACATAACCATCGGTTATATTGAACTATATTAATAACACATAAAATGATTATCGTATGCATATTTTTAAAAATCTAATCACATCTCAAAGTGTTTTAGAGTGTTGTTTTCAAAAATGCGTTTTACAACAATAATAACAATAAAACTTTTGCGCTACATTCATTCGATTCTCAGCTGATCTAAATAAATAAAACATACATTATATATCATTAATAATTATAAATGTTACCAAAAACAATCTTTATCTTCCTATCAGAGTTCGTAGTAGGTTTCTTTCTCTTCGAGCATCGCAAATATACAAATTTCCACATACATACAATTTTATTTTAAAATTCAAAATCAAAACATATTATTTCATATAATGTTATATCACGAATTAATGTATTTTGTTTTCCCTATCGCTATCTAAAACTTAATGTTTAACTTAGATTAGTAAAGAAAATAATTCAAACCATAATCACATATTTTTCTGACGGTAAATCTTGGTTAGTCCCATAATATTTATTATTTCTTCTTTTGTCCGAATGTTCTCCTTTATGCTTATTAAAGTTTTAAATAAATTAGTTCATTTAATAAACTGTTTAGACGATCTTTAGTTTTAGTGTTTAATCCAAAATTATTAGAAAACATTTTATTTAGTTATCCCACGAAGCTTTTTAATGTTCTGGCGAATATTACCTCGGCGCGTTGATGCATCTTTATTTCTAGTTAAACTACAATTATTTAATAATTACGGTACCAATTGCGTTTTCCATGGATCCAATATTTTATATTTCTCTTCTGTAAAATTTTTTTTTTTTCTTTAGGCAAGTGTTTTCCTTGGTAAACTTCACTTTCATTCATTATTATTTTATATACACTACTTTCGATCTTTAACTATTTTCTAGAGTATTTTCTCAAGTCATCTTAAAGAAAGCAATTCAAACTATTTCAATATTAAAATTCCTTTTGTCCATTTATTCTTATACGAATAATACTTATTTTTATTTTCCATTATCTTCATTAACTTTGCGCACAATGTCCTTTCATTGATTTTATACGCACGAAAACAGCTTTCATAGTGATACGCTATATAAACTATATCAACGAATAATATTAACATATTTGGAACATTATAAAATTTACAACTTGGTTTTAAGAATCTATCCATTTTCTATTGAAAACTCCGATTATATTTCGATAGAATCCACTGGCAGGTTACTGTAAAGTTAGTGAAACATTACTATGAAAAACTTTTTTTTTAAAACATTTTATTCTAAGATTCTCTTCGGATGATTTTTAAATTGTCAGTTGGTTTCTTTCAAAGATATTATTAAAATTATAATAAAATTGACTAATAAATTGAAGAAAAAAAAATTAGAGAGCTTAAAATTTTACCTCTGCTCTGGAGTCAACACATTTTTGTTCTCCCCCGTTTATACAATTAGTTGGCGCGATTTTGGTTGTCTGCCAAGATCTATTTTTTTTATTGGTCAATCCCTACTTGGATTTATAAACAATTTCTAAAGTTTTAAAATCATGACGTAATAGACTTAAATGTTAACTCATTATTATTTTTAAATCAATTATTATCTATTACAATTTAACTACCTTTAAAACAATTTTGAAACAATAATTAATAAAGGTGTATACTACTTATTTTTATTATGATGTGTGACAATTCCATCCACTTCTATAATATACTATTTAAATATTTTAATTATTAGTATTAATTTAAACCGGTGCTTATACATAGAATATTCCAGACAGTCACGTAGTCATTTCCGGTGTTTAGTCTAATTTTATCTGTCTTAATAAATTTGCTACTTATATTATATAAAATAATTATATAAAATTTTGAAAAACAATTTAGAAAAATATAGAATTAGATACAATTCTCACCATCACAATATTTATTATTAAATATATCATATTAATCTTTTACTGCTTAATATAATCTATAATTTTAAATACTATATAATATTAATTTTAAAATTTTTTAGTAATTGACCATTTATAACTATCATTGACCTATAGAAAAGGGCACAATATATATATATATATATATATATTATTTATATTTTAGTGTTTACCATCCGGTTCAATATATATATATATATATATATATGTATATATATATATTGAACCGGATGCTTTATCTGATTCAATGGTTTCATTGCCAAAAATAAAACCCTTTTATTTTTATTACAATTATAAAGTTCAAAAGTTTAAAACTATTTCTAAGTTTGTTTATAAAGAATACATGTATCAACACACATATTCAGTTATATTTAAAATAGGTCATTTAATTTTTTTATTAATTTGATTTTTAAAATAATTTTCTTTTATCGCTTGTGTTTACTTTTTTTTTTTTTATCAAATTAATTAAAAACAAACAAACTTTTTAATTACATTCCTGTTTCTTTTATTTTAATTATAATCCATTTTTAATTTAATTTTAAAAGTGAAGGTTTAATTGTATGTTGTTGTTTTTATTTCTATAAGTTAATCCCTGGATAAAATTATTAACTAAGGTTGAGCAGGAGTTGAAGATTTGCCCTGGGATAAGGCTTATAATTGTACAACAAGAAAGTTTATGTGGGAAATAATGTGGTGATATAAATAAACCCCAAACATTTCAGACATTCTTAAGTTATTATTGTCTGGAACAAGCTGCTTCAAAGTGATAGATTCAGTTTATAATAATTTCAATAGCCATTTTCACCCTTTGATTTTAGCCTGCTGAGATTTGTACTGTATTGTTGGCAGTCTGGACATTTTTTTTTAAAATTGCTATCACAGGATGACAAAATTTACTGATATGAGTTATCCAGACTACAACATGCCCTGCTAACTTAACTAAAGATTCAATACTGTTTTTTCATCATGCCATGAAAGTCTGAAGTAGGAAAAATATTGAAATATGCCTCTTCACTTGTTGCCATAAAGAAATAAAACACCTGAAAATTGGAACTTAAAATAAAATCACACACTCTTGGAAAAACTATGTGAACTCTGCTTCACTGTAAGGTAAACTTTTTCTTATTTTTTCCAGGATAAAAAAATTTATTTTAATTAAATCTCCATTAAGTTTAAAAAAAAACTGTGATATATAAAGTTTTAGTAATTATTTAATCCAATATTTTTATATGTTTTTTGCTTTTCTTTGTTTTCCTAGTGTCTTGGAATCTTAGTTTTAAGATTCCAAGTTTGTTTGCAATTTTATTTATCAGGGAGTGAATTGTGAGTTTATATTTCATATGCTTGTTACGTCTTCTTGTTTTATTATTAACTAGTGCTAAATTTTTTGGCAGACTTTCATAAATTTTAGTTTGATCTCCTGTCCCTATTTTATCCTCCAATAATTATTTAAATTACTGTGTTTGGGCTTTTTCAAAACCACAAATCTTTTGACTGGCAGTTTATCATGTTTATTGTTCTGGTTTTCGGTAGTTTCAGATTTTGTTTTTTTTTCTTTTCTAGATTACATAAGATCATAATCATATTTTCCTTGTCTTGTATGTGAAATCAACCATGAATTGCATTAAACGTTGTAATCATAGAGCTGTTCTGCCAGCAAAATGACATTCTTATCTTGACACATTATTCCGGTCAAGAAATGCTTGTCAGTGCTATTTCATTGATTTTCTACAATACCATATTTTTTATTTATCTCTGAGTTAGAAAACTAGAATGTTGTTTTTTATAAATGGTTAGCAGGATGATACTCCTAATTCACATTTAAATTTTAGGTGATAGAAAGTTTCTTTCTGTTAAGGCAATTCATGTTTTCATATTATTAACTCATATGCAATCTCTGATGATGTAGCGTATAAAAATCTAGGTCAATCTTTAATATTTGGTTGCTAGATTTATTTGCTCTCTTATTTTTTTGCTTTAAAGTTATTTGTCAGTGTGTGTATTGACAATTTAGTTTGGATAGTTATTTGTATTTTATTTATTTCACTTTTTTGATGAAGGCTTGAAAGGGCATAATAATTTTCTAATTAATTACATGTCTCCTTTTGCTACTTTTATTTATTATATCTCAGCTTAGTTTTGTCCAATCATTTAGTTGGTGATTCCCCAGTTTTAAATGTCAGTTTTTTAAAATTAGATACTTAATGTTTTCTTCATTTTAAATCAGTTATGCTGGAGTATTTTCTAAGTTTAATATTTTGTTAAATTTGAGATTTAAGTTTTTTCTCATTATATAATTCATACTCCATTGTATTCAATTACCATTTTTTGTGTTCTTGTATTATAATTATCCATGGAAATCTTAAACATGATTTTTCCATGCAGTAGTTCTGCAGACATTATGACAACATTAGTCAATAATCTAGTGATGCTCACCCATGCTGGTTTTGTTGATTCCTGCAATAAACTTTTATTTGCTTTTCATTTTAGACCTTTTGGATAAGGAAACCTGAATTGCTGAGGTGAATTTCCAGCTGAAAAAAAAATCTCTCCTTTTTAATTCTTTATTAGAAAATTAAGGTCTGCCAGAGTGATGACACTTTATTTTTGTGAGTATATACCTGACAGAACCATATTTATTGTGTGCAAATCTGTACTTTAAAATTTTATATTACTCTTAATAAAATTAAAAGACATTTAAACTTAATTCTGCTGAAGTTTTTCTTAGTGCTTTTATTTTTTAATTGTCTGAACAATATTTACAAGCTCTTGATTTCTCCCTGAAACTAGTCAGTTCAGACCATCATCACCATCCACTTTTAATCACAGTAAACAAATTTTACAGATACATAGTGATCTGGTGGTTTCTTCCATGATCAAAGGGGGAGTGAGTGACCATTGCAATACACACACACACACATATATATATAATATATATATATATATATATATATATATATATATATATATATATATATATATATATATATATATATATATAATATTATTAATACTATTTGCGTGATATTCCACATAGTGAAAAAGCTAAATGCTGACGTTTCAGTACAATATCAAGTACCTTCCTCAGAGCATCCTCTTTCTCAAATCATAAGAATGCATGCATACAATAAAAATATAGTAATAATCATCATAAACAGTTTCCAATTCTATTATTTATCATAAAGTAATAATATAAAGAATATATAGTATAATTCAATTGTAATCCTCTTACCTTTTCTAAAACTATAATGCAAATATGCATTATCAGAATTTTTATCCCAACACAAATAATACTATTTCTAGACAATGACAGATTTTTATAAATATTACCATAAAATATTTATCTTCATTATTCACATAGTTTATTTATATAACTATACATTAATAAAGAAAAATATATTCACTAATAGCAAATTTTCCACTCTATAATTTATAATACTGTACTTGTATTACATTCAAATATCAGCTTTTCAAGCTAATTGTGCATATGCTTTTGTGAGTGTTAATAATAATAAATGAGCATATATATGCATTTGAGTCATAGGAATAAGTGGATTCATTTTATTCCTGCATAAATACTATATCTTGTATTGGAGAGAAAGTATTCATTTATTATTGTTAACACTCACAATAGCATATGCACAATTAGCTTGAAAGGCTGATATTTGAATGTAATACAATTGTAAACATACGCTATATAAAATAAATGCTTATTTAAATACTGTACTTGTATAATAACTCTCTAACTTCACTACACTTAAATTTCCATTTTTCATTAAAATAAGCATATTAATTTTAATAGTATAAAATCAATTAAATATATGGTATTTGTTCATACCAATGTGCTTAATGTTAATACCATTCAGATTTCACTTTCATTCATACTTTCATAATTAGAATATGCATTTAATACTCTCTTGGTCTCTTTTAATATTAGAAATATTAAATCATTCCTTTAACTTTACTTCACATTAAAATAAACATCATTTGTGATAAATCATAGTCCTCTTGCTTTCAATAAATTCTAACAACATTTTATAAATTATAACAATTACAATGTAAGATCCAGTGATGATAAAGTGATTAAAGTAAGAGACACAAAACTATAATAACTAGAAACAAATAATAAAGTCATAGGTGCAGTGCTTAAGGCCACATATATTTGTGTCTACTTAAATTCTTATCATGGCTTTTATCTGACTACTTACAGATTTGTAGGGAAAATGCTACTGACCATGAATCACAAAATATACAGGACTCTATTAATTGTATCTAACTTAGCAATTCACAAAGCTATATTCATTAAATAATAATTCATGTTCAAATATCCTGATTTCACAGAATTTTGTTTTCACTACTACTAACCTAAATCACTCTTTATCACAAATAAATTATATCATCTTAATAGGAAATAATTTCTAAATTTCTTCTTTACTATACACTATAATAATAATAATAAAAAAACTAATTAGCCTTGCTCATATAAAAAAAAAAAAAAAAAACATAGAAGGACTCGGAGGATTTGAACCAACCATCATATATAAATATATCAAATTTCTACTATATCTTTCCTTTGACATAATAGCTCAGTTGGTAGAGCGTTTGCCTTAAATTCGATATTCAAGAATCTAAAGGTGTGAGTTCAA
>JAQFVV010006581.1:125977-333203 GCA_028023455.1 Epiperipatus broadwayi
GAGTTCAACTTCTAAGCGAATATTATCACTATGCATATAGGTCAGCAACACCCGAAGAAGAACGTTGTAAAATTAATAACCTGCATTTATGTGTTATTACTAACAAGTTGTTTGTATTTGGAAAGTTTAAATAAAGTTTAAAATTTTTTATACATTCAACATTCACTCATAGATGATGAAAATACTTTCTTTTTTTTTATTGTTAATATTGTTTTGGCAATGCGTATTAATTATATAAAAAAATTCAATTTATAGCAGAAAAAAAAAGTAAATATTTTTATTGCAACACTTTATCTGCATTTTTTTTTTTAAAAAAAAAAACAAATATATATATATGTAAATATTTTTTTACGTTTGTAACAAAAATTCCATTGCTTAAAAATTAATTAAACTTTAATCTGCAGGGAACAAAAGTATTTTTAAAAGACTATTGACATTTTTCTCTAATACACGTGTAACAAAAGTTTTTTTACTTTTAGAAAACGTGATTCAAAATGTCAAAGTAATTACAGACTTGTAGAAGCAGATGTTTGAGACTTCTAACAAAAACACTAAGAATTGTAACTGCAGAGACTCTTCTTTATCTTCAGTATCTGCCGTTGATTTTAATTTGATAACAAAAAATATTATAAAATCACACATATTTTTTTATATCTTAACTTATATAAATATTTAAAAGTTTATCAAATTCATCAAAATCTATTTTCAAAGTCGCAGTTAATTTGTTACTACACTGTTTGATTTAGCAGTGATAAAATAGAAATTCAAGAGTTGAAGATTTCTGATTGATTCCCGTCGAAAGAAAATGAAATAAAAATATTTTTTTGTCATCTATAAATAACTGCTGCATTTCAATATCACATGGCTCATATCAATTGTTATAGCTTATATAGTACATTGGGAAATTATACATTTAACAATACAATAAATATAAAAAAACGGGTTTTCACAAGATATAAACTTGTAAAGATTTATGACTTAATTCATTACAGATATTATAATATTAAATTACTATCGATTCATTATGGAATGAAGTCTATCTCAAGTCTAATCTTTTCCTCTGATTCATACTCTCTTTTTCATATTAAAACAGTCAAAACTCTCCTTATGTATTGCCACTCAGTGCAAGTCAGAGTAACCAATGATTGCCAGAGGCTTGGGCATAAAACCCCCATCTAGGGTCTACTCATCCAATATTCCCAGACTAGTTTCTGGCTTGTGGACTTTGTCAGTGAGTAGCCTTGGATCTGAGAGTACTGCACATAGATATCAGGATTGAATGCAACCCTCCAGCAGCCATCTTTTGTCTCTAAATAACTACAAAACTATGAGTCTTAAATTGAAAACCCTATATAATATTTTCAATCCAAGCTCATAAACTTATATAATCATGTAGGTCTTAACTCAGTTCAGTACCTATACATTTTGGTATCTTTGGCACTTTAATAACTTATAGTCATCATTATTCTATTGGACAAGATTGGTTTTAAGCTAATAGACATCACATGAGCAACCTTTCTTATGCTTGCTCATAACTGTTATTAAAAGAGGCAAAACTCTCCATATGTATTGCAACTCAGCACAAGTCAGAGTAATCAATGGTTGCCAGAAGGCTTGTGCATAAAGTCCCTATCTAGTGCCTACTCATCCAATATCCAAGACTAGTTTCTGGAGGCCTTCATCAGTGAAGAATCTTGGATCTGAGATCACTGCACCTAAATCTTAGGATCAAATGCAACCCTCCAGCAGCCATCTTTTATCTCTATTTAACTACAAAACTATGAATCTTAAATTGAAAACACTATAATATTTTCAATCCAAGATCATGAGTTTATATAGTCATATAAGTCTGAACTTAGTTCAGTACCTATACATTTTGGTGTCTTTGGTTTTTTAATAATCATAACCACCACTATCCTTTTAAGCAGGATTAGTTTTAAACCAACAAACATCACATGATCAGTACCTATACCTTTTGGTGAATTTTGTTTTTTTAATAACCATATTTACCACTATCCTATTAGGCAGGATTGGTTTTAAATCAATCTAGTCTGGGGATATTGGATGAGTAGGCACTCAATGGGCATTTTATGCACAGGCCTTCTGGCATCCATTGATTACTCTGAAGAGTTTTGCCTGTTTTAATAACAGCTATAAGTAAGCATAAGAAATGGTGATCATGTGATGTTTATTGGCTTTTTTTCATACCACATCATCAAACATTCTTATTTTATTCATCTCTCTCACATGATATCTCTTTCTAGATCTTATGCTATCTCTTAGAATCCAGATTATAACATCATCTGTCCATCTATTGTCATTTTTAGCAATATACCTATTAGAGTATTGTTTTAGTCATTCAATGCTCTCAGTGGTATTAATATTTATAACTCTTGTGTATATATATTGATGCTATCTTTCATTTTAATAATAGGTAATATGTTTTTTTTAATTAGTGAAATATTTTTTTTCTTTCTATAGCAAAATGCTATTCTTCAGTTGTTGTTTTTTTTTGCTCATTTGAATTTTATGTATATCATTATTATCTTTTTTTCATAACATTTATAAAATATCAAACACTCAATTTTTCTTAGTAGTTCATTTTTATATATTTTGGATCTCTTCTTTATACATTGCATTGCCTTAGTTAAAAATTTCCTGATGGATTTTCACTGCTTTTGTATTATCTTTCTTTATTGCAATTCCCAGAAAAATATCAGCTCTATTTTATTAATGTAAGCTGACTTATTTTCACAAACTATAAAATTTTATTGGAATGGTTTTGATGTTTAGACATAACAAATCAATTGTTAGTATTGTCTTTTCTATAGTTATTGCCTCTTTAGTTTGCATTAACACATAGAATTGCCTTTCACTATTTGATAACTTCTTTCTGTATTGAATTCTTTAATAACTTTACAACTTTGAAAAACACTCAATTCTAATACACTTTCAATTGGATGTTTTATAATGTCCATTTCTGTTTAAAATTATTTTTAAAATAATACAATTTTCTCTTTCTAAGATGCTTTTCATTTTCTTGCATTGTTTATATTAAATATATCTCTAAAAGTATATATTTTATATATGCATAATTTCACAATATTTTATTCAAATCTTTTATTTTAAATTTCAACAACTATCAATCTTTTTGGCAATGTTAAAGGCTTTTTATTTTATTCATTGAAGATACTTAACAGTTCTTAAAAACAGTTATTCACTTTAAAATATAGAAGCAGAATGAAGTATAAAAAGTGGCATATAATAAAAATAATTCACCCTTTTATAAATATATGCATTATACATTACTACTGCAATTACTGCTGCATTATAAAAAAACACAAATTGCTTGTGAATATGCACAATCCTAATACTAAATGACATATTTTTTATGAAGTTAGAGTATTGTCTCAGTAATATAATGTCTTTTTTATTCTGATTTATAAAGTTTATAAATAGACTTTTTGATTCTACTAATTTAACTTATAAAAAATCAAATGAAATATATGATTACTTTAACAAACTTTCTGGGACTATTATCACCACATTGCATCACTATAATTGCAATTGACAGTATATAATTTACAATGCTTATAAAGTTTGTAATATGAAATTTTTAATGGAAATGGGCACGTTTCAAAGTTATTTGTAATTTTTTTATCAATATAATAGCATCTAGATCATTAAATAACTAATAGGGTGTGTATTCCTTATATGAAAGAATCACAACCAGCATCTGATTGTATTTTAAAATGCTATAACATAAAGATAGCACACACTCTTTATTAAAAAAAATAGCAATTTTTTAACAAAGCCTAAATATTCAATCCCCCTTGAGGCTCTAGAAGTTTATGAAATTTCATGTTGCATTTATAAGTCTTCATATGTTGGTATGAGCAATTTTTACATCAGTATTGGAAGGGATGAACATGCTAATGCTGAAAAGCAATATTAATCATCAATATTCTCAATCAATACTATAGATTTAGGTCATATATTGATTTTTCTAAGACAAAGATGATCCACATGTGAAAACCTACACCAATGTAAGATCAAAGAAGCTATTGAGATAATAATAAGACCAAATTGTATCAACAAATGTGATGACACATACACACTTCTTGATATGTGTATTTTTAAAAAAAAACAAATTACTCTGAAGATTCTGATTTATTTACTTGTTTAATTATTATTATTTACTTTTCAATTTGTTCAACTATATTCATCTTCTTTTTTTCAGTTGTGCAAGATTAATGATTATTGTGAACACTTTTCAGTGCTTCTACAACTATCTTTATAAAAATTATTCAAAGCACTTTTTCAATTATATTGTATTTTTTCCCAGTTGAAAGGTTGTGCAATCAAGTTGAATGTTGGATTATCTAATTAAAATCTTACACAGATGAACCTACAAAATGTTTTTATTATATATTTCTTAGCTACATTATAAGACAAAATTTACAAATCCAAGGAGTCTTTTTGCAATTTTTAAAGCATTTTAAATATTATATCAATTTAAAAAAAATAATGTTACATTTTTATATTTATGAATACACACATGCTTAATGTCAACTGTTAAAGAAGAGCTATGCACTAATAAAAACTATATCATGTAAATGTGTATAAATTACTCAAAATAAAAAGAATAGAGCGATATTTATAAAAGTATACACTTATGTTAAAATGAATTTAATAATAACATAAAACTTAATGCAATATTTGAAGTATATTTCCATGTACACATGTTTATGTTTTTTTTGAAATTTTTTAAACTTCACTGAGTACTATCTTAAAATATATGGAGAAGTTATTATTTTAATAAAATATGATTTAAGTGAATTATAAATTAGCAAAATAAATAAAATTATTTTAATATCTATCATATAAATATTTAACTTTATGATTTGTATATTTATTTCTTTTATTGAAGTATATAATATTGTATTATTTTTAATTATTATATGTAATTTTAATTTCATTGCATTTTAATTGGTGACACAATTTGTTTAAAACTTGAAAAATTGTTTGCTTCTCTAGATCATTATAAAACTTTTGCATAAAATATTAAAAAAGTTAAGAATTTAAGTTAAGATGTTAATGAAATCATACACAATATTAATACATGTAAATATATAAAATTTATCAAGCATAAACAGATAATATTGTAATAACGTGAAAGCTAAAAACCTTCAACAGATATGCCTTAAACATGCTTACATGACAGCCAATCAGATGGAAAAATGACATCACATGGAACTCTCAATTCTCAAACACAAGTCAGAACTATAAGAAAAAGATGAAACCCATTTCTGATAGTTCTGACTTGTGTTGAGAATTGAGAGTTCCATGTGATGGTATTATTCCATCTAATTGGCTGTTACGTAAGCGTGTTTAAGGTGTACCTGTTGAAGGTTTTAACTTTCACGTTATTACAATATTATCTGTTTACGCTCGCTAAATTTGATTTTTGATAGTTCTGACTTGTGTTGAGAATTGAGAGTTCCATGTGATGGTATTATTCCATCTAATTGGCTGTCACGTAAGCGTGTTTAAGGTGTACCTGTTGAAGGTTTTAACTTTCACGTTATTACAATATTATCTGTTTATGCTCGCTAAATTTGATATTCATTTATTAATATCATTTCATTAGATTTAAAATATTGCTTCATAGTAAATCGAAAGATTTCACATTGTTTATTTATATTTAGTATTTAGTGAATTAAATGTGAAAGTATTTAAGCTTCGCATTCTTAGTTCAAAATGTTTGAGTCTGGCTTATTTATAGAGGCATAGATGAATATGGGTCCCATCTTTTTCTGATAGTTCTGACTTGTGTTTGAGAATTGAGAGTTCCATGTGATGTCATTATTTCATCTGATTGGCTATCACAAAATCATGTTTAAGGCATATCTGTTGAAGGTTTTAGCTTTCACGTTATTACAATATTAATACATATAAACATATCAATATGAGATAAATATTTCTCTTTTTATTTCTAGTTATTTGCCAGAAAACTTCACCAAAGTTTAAATTTAAGCATTTTGGCATAAGTGACTGTGATGATAAAGGTTTAATATTATTTGTTCCAGCTGAACAAATGTACTTTTCTAATCTGTCCATATAAGCAAAACATATGACAAATATATATCACAATAAAATATATGAACCAAATTATATGTGAAGATTATATTAAAATAAAATATTTTAATTATAGAATGATAATCCTTTACTTATCCATTTCCTAATATCCAAAAGTCATTTGCTCTTATAATTAAAGCAAATAATAAGATTTTGTATAAACACTTGCATATTGAATACTTTGTTTATAAATCAGATTTAAATTAATTGATCTTTTTTGTTAGAAATTTTCTTAAATAAATGATATGATTAATTAATTTTATACCCCAAAGTAGTAATTAATAATTATATACTCTATACCTAAATAAATTTTAAAAAAAAACGTATTTTCTTACCTGTTTAAAAGTCTATTTCATTAATCAGTTGAATTAAAACAAAATTTTGTCTTCATTTATTTTTCAACAAAATTAATTTTTATTTGTCAGCCATAACTTTACAATTAAATGATCTAAGGGTTTAACCATTTAAAAATTCTTAAAAATTTCACCTAGATATTGGAACCTTTTAAAGACTTTTAAGTGAACTTTATTAATATTTATAATTGTTTGTTATTTAAAAATTCTAAAAAACAGATTATGTGAGTAAAAGAAATATTATTCAGGTAGTATATATTAAATTATATTAATTAGTATTGATTTTGTCCTGTACAGCTGAAAGAGTTTAGACTAGAACTCACAAGGCAAGCTAAAAATAAAGGATCACAATTTAAGACAAAATGATGGTTCTGGTTTAGATTTTGAAACAGCTGTATCCCAAGCAGCCCTAGTGGAATCAACAGTTAGTCAAGCAATGCCATTATAAAAAAATTCTAAGTACGAAGTGCAAAAAATTGAGCATAACACTCGATCAGTCAGGTACTCAGTCAACTCAGATAATTGAGCATCAAATAGTCTAAGGTGTTGCTGTAGATGCAATGAACACATCTATACACATACCAAATACCTACACTGCTATGCCACATGTATGCTTTGCAAGTGAGTCAGACAAATAAAGGTTGCATGTCTGAAATTGAAAAGACTGATAGATGACATGAGAATGAAAATATCCATTCCAAAAAAAACAGCAAAAGCTATTATAAAAAAAAAAAACAAGTTGCCTGTATAAATCATATTAAAGATGATCAGACTGGATCTATACAGTGTATTATAATTAATGATACACCAGTGAGAATAAAACTGGACACAGTATCTACAGTGTCTATTGTTTCAAAAAAGATCTGGGCTATCATTAATAAGAATAATAAATATAAGCTGCATCCTAACAACAATCTCAGTCTATCAGGCCAATAAAGTAGAACTGTTGGGACAAACACCAGTTAAAACTACAGTGCCTAACAGATCTATACCCCTACTACTGGTGGTAGCATCAGGTGATTATATCAACTTATTAGACCATGACTTATTCAGTCTCTTATGTTTTGCAGTGCAAAAGTTGAACCAGATCACAACATTAACTAAATTAAAATTCGATTTATTTAGATGTTTTTAACAAAGAGATGGGTCTGTACTTAAGACAACTAATCTATTTACTAGTAAATAGAGATGTAAAACCCATTAGTTTTCAGTACAGATCACTTCCACTAACTTTCCAAACTAAAATAGAAGCAGAGCTGGAAAGTGGGAGACAACATAGGTTATAGAGCCCATATCCAACTCCGTATGGGCCACTACAATAGTACCAATAATCAAAGAAAGTGGTGATGTGCAGATATGTGGGGATTATTGATGCACAATCAAATCATGCTTTTATCCAAATAATTATTCAACTGCCTCAGTCAATCAAATCTTATCCATGTTATCAAGTGATATGATTTTTACTAAAATTGATCTAAAACATGCATCCTTACAACTACCAGTAGATGATCTGGCTGCAAGAGAATTTCCACTAATAACTCATAAAAAGTTATTCAAAATGAACTGATTGCATTTTGGTATATTGGTTGCCCAGTAAAATTTCAATCAGAGAGTTATGGATCAACTGGTTGCTGGAAGAGCAGGTTTACTACAATATTTTGATGATGTCTTATTAGTGATACAAACACCAGAACTCTGGAGTGCCATCAAAAAACTCTTAGACAAATTTAATGCCTCTGGAATTAAAATAAACTTGGAGAAGTGCATATTTGAAGTCATTGAGCTTGAATTTCTGGGATACAGAATAAATGCAAGTAATATTCACCAAACTGAAAAGAAAATAATGGCAATAAAAAAATCAAATCACCAGAAAATATAAAAAAAACTTCATTTCTTTTTAGGGCTCATAAATTATTACAAAGATTTCTTACCATAAAACTAAGACTGACAAACCACTAAACAGACTTCTCAGCCTGAAAGTGAGACAGTAAGCATGATAAAGCCTTCAATAAGATAAAAATAATATCAGAAAAAACAAAACTGTTACATTTCAACCTATGTGATGCATTACCAGTTGGAACATGGGCAGTGATGGTCCACAGATATAATGATAGAGCACACAGAATTATTGCCTTTGTATTATAGTGACTCTCAAGGACTGAGAGAAACAATGCTCAAATTGATATAGTGCCTCTGGTTTTGATCAATGGCATCAAAAACTTTTATGACTATCTATATAGTAAATAATTCATCCTACAAACATATCATAAACCCCTCTTGAAAATATTTGTATTTGACAGAGGAATCCCTCAGCATGACTCACCATGAATATTGCAGGGATTCAATTTTTATCACACTATGACTTTGCACTACAGCATGTTAAGAAAAACATTCCCCATGCTGATGCATTAAGCCTGCCTGCAGAAGTCACAGACAATCTAACAATATCTCATACTTCATTAAATTAGATTCATGCATAACAATGAACAGTAAGACAGTGGTTGTGTGGATTACTAATGACCCTGGATTACAAAAGCTACAAGAATGGATTCAACAAATTGCATTCAGCCTACTGGATTTATAAGCTAAACTTCTCAACTGAATAGGCTGCATTATCTGGGGATCCAGAGTAATGATTTTTCCAACTAGACATTCTGAGGTGATCGGTCTGTTGCACAATGGACATCCAGGGATAATCCATATGAAGATTTAGCAAGATCATATGTGTGGTGCCCTACCTAAAATGCTGATATTGAGACCATAGTCCACCATAGTTGGCAGTGCAAAAAGAATCAAAATATGCCAGCAAAAGACAAACAGCTCAGTGGCTTAAACTTGAATGGCCCTGATCTAGACTGCATGTAGACCATGTAGGCCCATGAAAAAGAAAACTGCTATTAATAGTATTTGATTCATACTCCAAGTAGCTGCAAGTAGTGGAAGTCTCATTACTTCAGTCCACAATCACAATATAAGCTCTTAGTAGGCTATTTGCAACACATTGTCCATTTAAAACATTAATGACAGATAATGGAACAGCATTTTAGTGAGCGCATTAAAAATGTTTGCTTCTAATAATAATATTGATTTAATGTACAATCCTCCATTCTACTGAGAAATCAATGACCAGATAGAGTAATTCAAGAAGCAAAAACTGATAACAAAAATAGATACGGGGAGCTGCAACACCAGGATTTCCAGAACCCTCCTAGCACAGGACTTCACATTGAGTAGAACAACAGGAAAGACCCCGATGAACTGCTTTTCAACAGACCTCTGCGAACTAACATGTAAGCCCTGAAACCTGATATAAACTGTGTCAAAAAGGAAAGACTATATAAAAATGCAAATAGGCCTTCAGGTGCTATGTATAATGTACTATGGATCCACAAAATGAATACCAACAGTGGTTAACTACTGAAATATCTCTACACTGTAGTAGTTCAAACAGCAGATGATTATCAACATTATCACCACCTAAACCAAATGAGACTTAATCATACAGAAACCAAAAACAGCAACAACCTTGGACAAGTATATCAAGTGTTAATGATGACCACCAAATGGAAGACAGAAGCAAATAACCAGGGACAAATTTAGCAAGCAAAAAAGATGAAGACAAGAACAACAATAAATATGAAAAACCAACAAAGCAGACAACACATTGCCCAGATCATCTCAATGACCACATTGTTCAGGTCTCAATTTAGAAAGGGGTAAAATGTCATATATGACCTTGCCTCCAGAAATGGACTACTCCAGAGTCCTTATATGATCAGACTGAACACTCATTGTTGCTAACCAATATGTAAACATGTACATAATCATTGTATAAACATGATCTAGGGTAAAAACAAGTATAGCCAATGTCTGTGTATAAAATCCTACCATTGGTTAAGCTCTCTGAATCCAACTGCTACCATTAAGGGAAGGAAGCTGGCAATAAATAATCAGTCATTTTATTGTTAAGATAGAGAACATCTGTCTACCTGAAGGACAGAATGTGCTTTCAACTGAAACAACTTCCTACAGTGAAGGTGCTTCTACTATATTCACTACCAAGACATCTACACAGTGAGGCAAGTCCAGATAGGACTGGAAGCTGCTATGACTTTGGCAGGCTCAAGGCAAACTGTCTATTACAGCTGGAAGACTCATTTAGCAAACTCAAGGTAAGCTGTCCTCTACATCTGGCAGAGTTTAGATTAGAACTCACAAGGCAAGCTAAATATGCAACTGGAAGTGAGTCTAGTCATTCAACATGACCAGCTCATTATTGACAAAATTAAACATGTCACGTTATATTGATTGATTGTATAATATATATGTATCTTTGTTCTAATAAATTTACATATAATAAATAGTGAGGGTGGACAGTTTTTAATATTATTGTTGGTTTGCATGTGAAACCTGCAATTCAGTAAAACACAGCAGTTGCTATATATATATATATATATATATATATATATTATATATATATATATATATATATATATATATATATATATATATATATATATATATATATATATATATATATATATATATATATATACCATTTCGAAGAGAGATTGTTAATTAATATTAATTTTCATCCTTAATTAAAACAGAATAGTTTATATTTTTCATATGTTTTATAGATTTATGAATATCAGACTTTTGTGTTATAATTAAATGCAATAAAGTATTGAAAACGTATGTGTACAGAACATATATATATAGATCGGATATCCATATATATATATATATATATATATATATATATATATATTGGAAATCAGTCAGTCCTTATAAATTTTCATATAGATAACAATCAAGACTTTCAAACTATTTTAAAGACAACTTTCTTTAGCAACAGAGGTAGAGTACCACCTGTTTTAATGGTTTCATATATTTATAAAGACACTAAACATTGCAAATAGACTACATATATTGAAATCATTGATAGAAAGAAGCTTAAATAAGCCTTCTTAAACAGGTAAATGTAATCTGTTCTGAATGCAGACTAATAAAGAGCCAATAATAACATTACAACCTGCAGCCAACGTGCTATGTAAATAATGAGTATAATAATGCTCAAAACTAAATGGTTTATTAGTAACCATTAGAATCCAGTCAACCTGTTTAAGGGGGTTTATTTGAACTTCTTTTTATTTAGTCAAGTTGCACACTATATAAATATATGGGGCTATTAATACAGGTGGAATTCCACCTTTATTGGTAAAAAAATTGCCTTGACAACAGTTTGAAATTTTTGATTGTTATCCATATTGGAATTGTCTAAGTGGTGACTGTTTGCTAATGGCTGTTTATAAATCCATATAGCTTTGATCATTATTGCACATATAATTATAAGTATACAATTCAAATATATTTTATATGAGTTCCCATTATGTTTTATAAAAATAGTTATTGAGAAGATTATATGAGGAATAATTTTCATTCTTATTTTCTATTTGTGGCAGTATGGTTTATGTAAAAAATAATAATATGGTTTAGTAGAGAAAATCCCATAATGACTTGTATTATATTCTATTTTTCACAAATGTTAGCTTAGAGAAGCATTTTATATAATGTTATATGTATCTAGAAAAGTTAAGCAAAGGAATGCTAAATCTATGAAAGGTTATGCTACACTAAGCTAAATATTATGTATGCTTAAAAATAACTAATGCTTATATTAGAAATTTACTTATATGAACGAATAATGAAGTTAGTGCACATAGATATCAGGTACAATGTTGCTTCATTTTGTTACTTAATATTTATTGATATTTACATTTCATTTATTATTTGCATACCAACCTTTTAAATGACTTGTATTTCTACACATCATATAAAATTAACCATATAGTTTATTAATATAAAAATAATTTAGATAAAGCTTGTATAATTAATTCTGCTAAAAATTATTTATCTCTGGAGTGCTGAGAATTTAATTTATTTTTATTATAAATATATTTTATTTCATGTATTTTTTTTCTATTTTTAGGTAGTAAATTGATTTTGAATTTATTAATTTATATGTTCTCATCTTTCATTACTTTCATTTTCATGATCTGATAAATAAATAACATCACATGATATTATAGTGCATTTATTTAAGGGTATATTAGCGTAATAATAATGTTATGTACGTTTATTTCTAATATTCAAACATAAATTAAATATTAATGCTTAATTAGCATCAAGCATAAAGATTTCTAAAATAATAATAGAGTTCAAAAGATTCTTATTTATTACAGTTAATATTTTTAAACTATGAGATATGTGAATCACAATAACTTTGAGTGAATAATCTAGTCAAAGATATTAATATTATTAGATGAATTCATTTTTTTATTTCATATATACAGTAATATCGTAATTTCAAAAAATTGAGACAGTATTATTTATTAGTACATATTTACTGTGTTTGTTACATATTTATATATTCTTTTTACAATAAAAAGTCTAATTTTATTGTAGTTATCTGTGTAGTAGAAGAGAAGTTAACATTTGCATTATCACAATTGAGGTAAGCTTACCATTTAATTAATTACAATATATATATATTGTGCACTTTTTATTAGCTCAGACTATTCTAAAATAAAATTTTAGAGTATAATTTTAAATTTTACAAATCCAATAATATTTACTTATTAAAAGAAGACAATAATGACGTATTAGATCATAAGATTTAAACTCGGTTTTAGCTAATGAAAATTTATAAATGATTTTAACTCAAAATACATATAGAAAATAACCTACAGAGTCATATATGTGCAGATGGATGAACAATTAATATTATTTGGAGTTTAAAACCAGTGAAGTTTAAATTGTAATTTTGTAAACATAATGCGTAGTAGGGACTAATAATTATTGTGGGTGCGCATTTGATTTTAAACATAGAAATTATTTATCTTCAAATCTTGCTATATTTAAAAGTAAATAAATAAGGTTTAATTTTAAAAATACTGATTTAAAATTAAAACAGTAAATTCTATCTTTATTTAAATTCTAAAAAAATATTGTAGTTTAATATTTAAAAAAAAAAAGGAAAATCGGTCATTTTAAAGTAATAAACCAAAAACTTTCAAAATAAATAATTGTTTCATAGAAAAAAAGTGGGAAAATATTAGCCAATCAAAGAGTTTCAAACAATCTTGGAATATGAAATTCAAGAGAGGATAAGAAAATAGAGCTTCTTGATCGTAAAGTTTAAGTAAATAAGTTTTTTTTTTTTGGTGATTTTTTTTTTTTAAAAAAAAAACAAAGTTGGATTAAAATTCTTAAAACCTTATGATTTACAACTCTATATTAATATGCATGGATAATTATAAGCTCTGTTGTTAAAATAATGGAATAAATTAATCGTTTTTCTACTGGGCAAGTCAATAATCGGAATTCCCAATAATCTCTTGAAAAGTAATAAGTATTGAAGAAATAATTGGATATGAATAGTAAACAAATATATTCACGAAAAAATAACAATAATTGTGCCATAGAGAAAATGAACTGCAGTAATACACAAAAGGAAATAAATAAACACCATAAATATCCAGTAAGGATAGATAAAAAAATAGTATATCTCTTGGAAACAGTTAAGTATATATATTTAAAATTCAATGGAACTAAATTAGTAATAAATAAAAGTGTTCATTATTATTCTGGATATATTATTTATTTTGAGCCATACCAGCATGGTTGTCAGTTTTATAAAGTTTTAGCTGAAAAAAAAACAAAAAAAAAACGTTGCACGACGCATTTTTAATTGAAATAATAAGTGTGCTTTTTACTATGGAGAGAAATATATATCATATAAAGTAAATAAAGCAAGCCACAAATAATTTTTATTTATTACTAAACAAAGAACAAAACAAGGATTATTTTTGTAGTAACTCAAATACCTAGCGAATCTTAGAATAAGCAGAATCTTCAAAAAATAAGGAAAAATAAAAACATTATGATAAGTTTATGGAGTGTGGAACAACTAGAAGATTTAAAATTGTTCTTATACTTTAGCTGAGAGTTAAAACAGAACTTCTTTCTAATGTTAGTATTTATATTTTTAATGGATGATTTGTTAGTATAATGGGGGGAAGGGAAAACTAATTTAATAAGGAATTAATTCAAGTGTTGTTATATTAATAGTTATTTAATAATTGTGTTAAGTTTAAAGATTATGAATCCTTTAAATAAATAAATATACTCGATATTTTAGTATGAAAGGGTATTTAAAATGATATATACATACTCCAAAGAGCAGGTTATATATACATGTACAAATGGATAAACTAAAAAAAAAATGATTTTGTTTTTATGTGAAAGATAAAAGTAGTAATTTTGTTTGCTTACCAACCTCCAGAATTATAACCCTATATTCTCATTTATTTTTTGTATTGTTACTTAATCATCAAGTACTACTATTATGTAGAGGTTAAACTAATGAACCAGGAATGGAAAAAAAATGATTGTTTAATAAACTAAATATGTGATATATACTTCACATACATAGGGATAAATACCTCAACATATAATGAGAAATCATTAGTTTTGTTTGATAATAATACTCTAAAGATTAATTTTCTGTTGTTATTATTATTATAATATATATGTATTATTTTGTTATGTTATTTTAAATTTGATATTAATGGAAATGTCAATGAATATGATTAAAATTATTGTTTTAAAAGTTTTATGAAATTACAATTGCTGCATATCTTTTCTGGGCTCATTTTCACCACATCACACAACTCAAAATGTACAGTCAAAATTAAAATGAAAAGTCAATTCAATTTAAAGCAAATTTAACAGTTTAATAAGCATAAATCTCTTAGTAAATATTTTTTTTTACTTGTTACATGCTGCCTTGATCCCATAGGTCATTGATGACATTTCCAATTATTAAAATGTATTTATTAATATAAAATTAAATGATACATTAGTTATTAGTGAAAGTATTAGTGTTAATCACAGTTTAGTTAATAATATTATTTTAATAGTCAGTATTAAAGAACATACATATAAAGCTTGATTATGAATTTAAATTATAAGCCTTTCTTACTTTGTACACTATCCAGTGAAATCTGTAAAATCCCTCTTGATATTCCATAGGTAGTATGAAGAATTAATAAATCAATGATTTTCCTGAGATCTCCTTATTTTAAAGTTATTCTTGTGATTATTGCCAATCTTAATTATTAAACATAATATGAATCAAAGTTTATCTGTAATTATCTAACAGATTAATTTAATGAGTGATTGAATTAAAACTTAATATTTATAAATATAAAATAATATATTATATATTATTGTTAGTCATGAGAGTATGTAGATACTTAATAAGGAGGAGTATCTGGGTATTCTTATGCCATTGAACAAGTATTTTGTATTTGTTTAATGTTAAGGGGATGTGATCTGTTTATAGGTAAACGAGTCTCATATTGATTATATTTAAAACATATCATATTTTAGAAATGTTAACTCATGTCAAAGTAACATGGGATAGATATTAATCTTATCTAAATTCAATTGTTATAGTTAAGGAAAATGGTCGGGATATAATAAATTCATTAATAGAAACTAACCCGAATCCAAGTAGGGCCTAATATAAGGGACTTGGAAACTCTGCTTAGGGTCATACCACCTATAGACAGGCCACAATATATATATATATATATATATATTGTGACCGGTCCCTTATTCAACCGTTCATATAGGGATTGAGAGCTCCGAAACAAACATGATATAGCGTAAAGCTTTATTTATTTTCCTATATCGATAGTTGTTCATTATCAACACAAGGGGGCGCCAGATACGATGATTTAATTTACAATTTAATTTCTCGCATCACCTTACGTCATATCAAAACGATTTCGAAGTCTAATCCCCGCCCATAAGCTCAAACTCCCAGCATGGACCAATAAGGGTCACTCAGGGTCGCGATGAAATTGTTTCAAGAATATCATTCTGGCAAAAGACACAATAATAACCAATGGAGAAGAAGCTTGGTTGATTTACAGATCGGTCCAAATATTGGACCGGGTCATTGGTTATTTGGCAACTAATACGAATGTTTGACTTATGCATCCTTATATAAAAAATTAGAAGCTTATAATATCATCCCCCCGTTATCATACAGTCCAATAGAATTATTCATACTAGCTTTATTGACATTTACTTACACTTATTAATAATAGGCCCTCCCAACTCTTAAACCTATCTTAACTACATAGTAAATAAACATCGCGACTTACGGCACGATGAAACTTAAAGAAATAAACAAAACAAAAAAATAAGAAAGACAAATTTAAAAGTAAAATAATTAATCGCATGAATAAATGCTGATTATAATACTTAAAATAACAAAAAAAAAAATATAGATTTACTTATAGGAAATGATTTGAGAAATGCTCGACTTGTTTAAATTATAAAAAGAAATTTATTGAATATAAAAAAAAAAATGCAATATTGATTAATAGTTTTATTTACACGCACATACGTGCATTCACGCACTCGCACAGAAAAGAACATATTATGCATAATAAACATGGATGATAAAATACATATTTCCTTTTATATTTTGAAATTAGGTGTGTTATAGCTTAGAAGATAATAATTAAGGTCAAAGTTCATAACTGAAAAGTCCTAAGATTTAAAGATGAGGAATTGCATAGCATGTGATTTACGAAGATTAAAATAATAAGTTTAAATATGAGGAATTACGGATCATTTATAGTTTGTTTTACGAAAAGTCGAATTTAATTAATTATGAGATTGCCTTTTAAAGTTTACGTAAAGAATGAATGAAAACATTATAAAATAAAGTGTTTACCTAGGATTTTTGCTTAGTCTTCCGCTGCTTCTACTTTGGTGAGGGTTCGAACATGGTAGATGATGTTTTCCATAATACGAGGTTATTCATTTTTTTTAAAGTTCAGCGTAGTAGGTTTGGACGATTCATGTATTTCAAACGGAACAACATTATTGAACTGGTTGGAGCACTATTTTCGGATGGTACTGTTGTTGATCATTCATAGCTGTGGAGATGTTCTGGCGGCGGAGCGTCGATCAATCACTGAAGGGTTTCCTAGCCCATCATGACGATCGACGCTCTAAATGTTAATTTCATAGTGATCATATTGAATAAACCGGATAGCAAAAACAAAATAAAATGAGATTTTTACTGAATGAATGAATGAATGAATGACTGATTGAAAGAAAAAGCTCCACTTCTAGATTTCGCTTGATATTTATATGGGTTGGGTATTATCTGAGGATCGAATCTCCACCCAGAGTTCACTATTCTTAGAGTTGTCGTTAGGGTCCGTGTCCTACGTAATGTTCACTCAATCCATATGCTTGAGGCAATCTTAGGTTTAGGCAATCTCATATTGCAATCTCAGTTAAAAAATTTATACTTATTCACACCTTTGATGCATACGTGTGTGCGTGTTTTAAGAGAACAATATAATTTACATTAGTTTAAAAGTCGAGCATTTAATCTTTCTCAAAAATCATTTCTATAAGCTTTTAACTTTTACTACAGTTATAATTTAAAATAAAACCCCTTTTTAATTATCCCCGCGGCATATACAAGTAAAAATCACTTATTGAGATTAAAAAATGGCATATTAGTAATACTTTATATTTTATTTTTAGAGGATATTGTTTTAGTAGATTATATGAAAGCCTTAAACTATTTAATCAGAAATATTAACATTTTATTTTACAGTGTATTTTATAAAGTATTGAAAGAAAACTATATCTATTTTTCATCATAAGTTGAAAGTGAGAAAAAACAGAGTGTTTACATTGCTTGTGTGTGTGCGTATATACATGTACCGACTTTGTCTCGGTATAATATATATATATAATATTATTATTACTATTTGTGGGATATTGTGTGTAGTAAAAAAGCTAAATGCTGATGTTTCAGTACAATATCATGTACATTCCTCAGAGCATCCTCTTTCTCAAATCATAAGAATGCATGTGAGATTTAAAATCATTTTTATCGTTTTCTTTCTCCTCATATTTAAATTATATTGGTTGAGAAGTTTAAAATTTATTTTCTCTTCCAATAGCTTCTTCCAAATGTTGGAAGAGAAAATTTAAAACTTCTCAACCAATAGAATTTAAATATGAGGAGAAAGAAAACGATAAAAACGATTTTAAATCTCACATGCATTCTTATGATTTGAGAAAGAGGGCGCTCTGAGGAATGTACTTGATATTGTATTGAAACATCAGCATTTAGCTTTTTCACTACACAGAATATCCCGCAAATAGTAATAATAATATGACATCTTTTATCCGTGAAAATATTAGAATTAATATATATATATATATATATAGATTCAAATATTATATTATTCATCCTATATATATACATATATATATATATATATATATATAAAGATTGTTATTCATCCTATATATATATATATATATATATATATATATAGGATGAATAACAATCTTTGGATCAATATATATATAAATTGTACCAGTCAAAAGACCCAACCACAATGACATGACCTAACCGCAAAGTCGGATTCAAACTCAATCAAACCAAACTGAATTCAAACCCAACTCATGAGCTCACATCGAATCAATGGATGTCCTAAGTTGATGGTTCATGACTATGCACCAAGAAACTAACTCAATGGATGGTGATGATTTGAAACACCTGATCTGACACTAATAACGTATAATAAAATAACTAAAAATATTTCTAAGTTAACTTATAGATGTATATGTTTAGGTTGCCAATACAGACAGTGAGCATTAACTCTTTGCCCGCCTCTTATGAGGCTTCTCGTCGACATCTGACATCACTCTAACTCAGCCAGTTTTTATACGAAAATATTCGTTAAACACGTATTGAATTCATTTTTAAAAGTTCTGTACGATGGTGACATCTTCCGATTTATTTTACAAGTAAAAAATAGAAAAAAAACGCATTTAAACCTAAACAAAGAAGGAACATTATTTGTGATTGGTTCTTAGCATGCTCTCAGCCGAAAAAGACATTCTGATTGGCTGGAAAGAACAAAGAAACTGCCTGATCAAAGAAAATAAAGAAAAACGCTGAGATTTTCATTTCGAATACGATTTAATTATTATAAAAGAATATTTTGAGAAATTAAAATTATTTTCAGAGAGAATAATAAAAAAACAAAATTATTTTCGAAAAATATTGAAGATTTAAGTAAAAATATTGAAGATGTAGTAAAAAGAAATATTTACTTTTCTATAACGTAAAAGTCGATCTTTTTGTTTACATTATAACTTTTATGTTGCCGATATTGAATATTTTAGAATAAATAAATAGCAATTTATTTTTGAAAGAACTTCCGTTCTCTTCATAACCTGAAAAATTAATAATATACTTTTTATAAACGTATCTGAGTTGAATTTAATATTATAGGCGAATATGTTTTAACAATAGGCTTTGTCTTCAGTTTGTGAGTTGGCCAATTAAAAGATTTGATTTTTATCTGATACAACCAATGATAAAATTAGCGGTTAAAAGGTTAATAGCATTAATAATAAAATAACTATTGGATAAAAAGAAAGTTAAAAACCAAATGTGTTAATAAAATGTTTAATAATAATAATAATAATTTTGTTCAACTTTTAGATTATGATTATATAGGTTACCTCTAGTCTATAAACAGAATTTATAATTACAATAAGAATGGCAGTCCTTATTATATGCCAATAACTATTACACAATATTCTAGGAGCATTATATATGTCTATGCCCTGACAACAAAATAAAGGTAGATAAAGGTATTTGGCTGTGACAGAAATTATTACTCTAATTCTAAAGGAAAGAATGTGAGATTCATTTCCACATTCGTAAATTAATTCATGAAGAGCAAAATGAATATTTAAGGCACAAGTGTAATATTTAATAGAAAACTTACTTAATAATAAATGAATTAGAATTTGTTTGACTTTAATGAAAATCAATTCATCATGATTTATGAGCATGAGGGTGGGGTTTTATTTGAGCTGAGAAATAAATGGTACTGACATCTTATGAGCTATAAAAATTAATACAAGAAATAATGGCTTGTCGGTGATTTAAATAGGAGGGTGTCTTGTGTTTTACAAGTCTTTATGCCCTATCAAGGAAACATGGAACATAGGGAAAGCCAGGTCGGGTCATAGCCATGAACCTTTGGTGTTCCAATATAATAAAAAAACAAGCAAGTGGAGGAAGTGGTTTCTTCCTCAGTAATTAAAGTAAAAATAGTATCACCAATGACAAGCCTATGAATCAGGAGATGGCTCATGCCAGTAATGTTCAGAAGAATGATAATTTGGTAATCATCATGGTTAATGAATAAAACCCATTTATATAAAGAATGCTGTATGTGATGACCTGATCATGGAATTAAAGTCAAACAAGCTTTTAACTAAAATTATTTAACGTAATTATAAAATTATATTAATTATTCCCTAAACATCATGCCCTCCCTGAATTTAATGGAAAGAACAAAATTTGAATAATAATATTTTGACATTAATTCCTTTATCGACTCTTTTGCAAAAATATTTTAAGATTATGAATAAATAAATATCTCTAAACTAGATAAAAGAGCCGGGGACATAGGCTAGAAACTGAGCGAATAATTTATTATTAGCCATTAATAAAAATAGCAAAAATTGTATAAATCCTTCAACTCAACAATTAATAGAACCATCTTAAATTAGTTCCAATGGGCAAAAATTACTATCAAACTTAATATTAGATTATTTTCATGAGCTATATGTAACAAAAGAAATTATTGTTGAGTTGAAGTATTACTGGCATATAATCAAAAATACATGACATTAATAATTACTCAATAAATATATTTAATACAGTTAGTGAAATGAACCACCATCATGATAAAGAGAAATTTAACAAAGTATTAATTTTAAAGACTAGAGATAGAAAAACAAGAATTATTTATCCAGACTAATACATTAAGAAATAAGAAGAGTTCTTAATTTAAAGGTAGTGTAAATTAAAGTTTGGAAACTGGACAGAAAGTTGCAGTTGTTTCAAGAAAAGTATTACCGTTCCTCCATGGTTGGTTCCTGAGGTTACACATGACAAAGACTGATTCAGTTGAAACATAGGTGCAAATTTTGTAAATTATTTGAATGACTTGTTGATTGATTCTTTCATATTTTGGGCAGCATGACTAGTGTGGAAGAAGTTTGGTTTAGCAGCTTCATTGAAGATCTTCCTGGGGACTTCGGGCTCAGCAGTCAGACTCCTGAAGTTTAGACCCTCACCATGATGGAGACACTATTGAAATTCATAATTTAAAGACACACATAGATTATAGTAAAAAATGTTAAAAGGAAATGGACATGGAAGCTTCCAAATAAAGGTACGACAGAATTGTATTATATTTTGTCTAACCAAAAATACGAATTTCAAGATTTTAATGTTCTTAATAAATTTAACACAGGAACTGATCATCGATTAATAAGATGTAACATACATGTTAATGCAAAACTAGAGAGACAAAAATTATTATGAAAAACAATATTTACAGTTGATATTACCAATCTTCTGAAACATTCTAATGAATTTAAATTATAACTTACAAATTGGTTTCAAGTATCAGTAGATTTGGAACATGATTCAGATTTGAATGATATTAATAGGAAAATAAGTGATACACTTTTAAAAACTGCAACAAAGATAGCTGGTAGAAAAAAGCAGCAATTGACCAATAAAATTTCTACTGAGACTAGAGAATTTATGAAGAAAAGAAGGAATATGAGAATATATAACAATGATGCATTAAAAAGAATTGAATATCTCGAATTTTATAAAATGGTGTGGAAAAGAGATGAAAATGATATAAGAAAGTATAATTGTGAACTAGCAAGGAAAGCTGTGGAAGAGAATAAAAGTCTAAAGAGTGTAAAACAACCTTTTGGTATTGGAAGGAAATTTATATCTGCAATAAAAAAATGTCATTATTACTAAAAAGAGAGATGACATCATAAAATGTGTAGAAAACTTGTATCAAGAATTATATAGTAATAAAGAACAAGGGCCTCCTATGCATATTATATCTTCTGAATTGCCCAGAATTTTAAATGAAGAAGTGAGACATGCAATTAAATTTATGAAGAAAGGGAAGGCTCCAGGAAATAATGGAATTATAATTGATATATTAAAAGAAGCAGGTGAAGAAATAGAAAAAAAAATAGCAAAGTTATATACCAAATATCTAAATGATAAAAATGTACCATATGATTGGAAGAATGCAGTGTTAATATTAATATTTAAAAAAGGTGATAAAGAAGATATTAGAAATTACAGATCTATCAGACTTTTATCAGTTTTATACAAAATTTTTACTAAGATAATTACAACTCGTCTACAGAAAACACTGGATTTCCATCAACCAAGGAAACAACCTGGATTTAAAAGTGGTTTTAGTACAGTAGACCATATCCAGGTATTGAGAGAAATTATAGAAAGGACAAATTAATATGGGTTGCCATTATGCTTAGGATTTGTAGACTATGAAAAGGCATTTGATTCTATAAACATTTCTTCAGTGATTAAAGCATTGGATCACCAAGATGTAGATCCAGGATATTGTCATATTTTGAAGAATATTTATGAAAATGCAACAACAACAATTAGATTACATAATGACAGTAAGAAAATCAACATTGAAAAGGGTGTACGACAGGGTGACTCCATATTTCTAAAAAAATTTACAGCAGTGCTGCAAGAAGTATTTTGTGGATTAAAATGGGAAGTAAAAGCAGTGAAAGTAAATGGAGATTATTTAAGTCATTTAAATTTTGTATATGATGTAATTGTTTTTGCAAATAATGCTTTAGAGCTACAAGAAATGTTGCAGGAGTTATCAGATGAAAGTAGGAAAGTAGGACTAATGATTAATGTTAAAAAGACTAAAGTAATGTTTAATAGATTTTCTCATAATATGAAAATAAAGATTGATTATGATGAGTTAGAAGAAGTTAACAGTTACATATACCTTGGTCTGATTATTAATACAGATGGAAATATAATGACAGAAATTAATCATAGAATTAAACTTGTTGGAGTGCTTTTGGTAGAAATAACTTGATACTAAAAGGAAATATGCCTGTGTTTGAAAAGGAAGGTTTTTCATAAATGTGTTTGCCAGTTCCTACTTATGGATCTAAGACTTGGACAATTAATAAAAGACCAATACAGAGACTTCAGACAACTCAAAGAAGTATGGAGAGATGCATGTTGGGAATAACAAGAAGGGATCGAAAACGCAATGCATGGGTAAGAGAACAAACAGGTGTTACTGACCTCATTGAAAAAATTAAAAGACTGAAGTGGAGTTGGGCTGGACATATTGTTAGAAGAGATGATAACAGATGGACAATTGAAATTTTTAACTGAATTCCAAGAGATTGTAAAAGATCCAGAGAGATACCATATGTGAGATGGGTGGATGAAATAAGAAAGTGTGCAGGGGTGATGTGGAGAAGAGAAGCTAAAGATAGGAAAAGTTGTATTGAACTTGGAGAGATCTTCATCCTGCAGTGGATTGATAATGGTTGATGATGATGATGATGATGATGATGAATGGAATATTGATTATAATATGAGATTATAATATACAAATTTTAGTATGCCTCAGAACTGAGGTGTCATTCATAATAATATAGATATTGCCTAAATGTGGAGTGCCATTTTATAATAGCCGTAAAGTTGACTTGGCATTTTATAGTAATTGCCACCTATACATGATCATCATTGCCTAGCATTGGTAGCTACTTTGTAACAATAAGAATCGATCTTCTACCTTACTATCTCTACATTTATTCAGTCAACATCTGTCATAAAATAAAATAAAATTGACTATAGATTTTTGGACAACCACTTATTACTGACACAATATGGAAAAAAAATCATGAAGAACTGCCCTTATGGTTTAAATATTATTGATATCACATCAAAACATGCATCAATAAATAGTAAATCTGTTATAACCTGTGTAAAATTATCTAGCTCAGTCATTGATTACACTAGGCAATAACAATATTTCCAATACATAATTATTTAGATTGCCCTCAACATTAAAATGAAATACTAATGTCAATCATTATTATAATCTAATTTATTCAGATAGAATTTAAAACAAAAGAAGGTAAACAAGATCATCACTTCATACATCACCAAATCCATTCACTATTCCAAAATACACTGCAATAAGCAGTGAAATCATATATCATTGTCATAAACAATGATGTATGCCTAAGATATCTATTTAATTTATTATTAGAAGAAATCAAATTCATAACAGTAAATCACTAAGTTCTGGTATACTTTTACTAATCAACCACTACACATAGTAATGTAAATCTCAGATATTCTATTTAAATCAAAAGTTTCTAAATAATTATAATAACATTTTGGGAATGTTTTCTAAACCTACCCAATATTTATAACATTTAAATAAAATAAACATGGTTTTGTATCTAATTTAATGAAACAGTAAACATAATATTAATATGTTCCTCTCACTTTACATTATAATCTATATGCAATTATTGCTTGTTTTAAAATGAAATACTTTACAGAATTCATCATCAATAAATGTATTAGATAATTTTGAATTTGTCTATACACAATCACATTATACATAAAATATGCCATAGATTTCTATTGGATATTTATTGACTTACAATCATTGATATTATTCATCGACTTAAATCTTCAATCAATCAATTATAAAATGGAATTTATAAAAAATTAAACAGTATAAGACAATTATTTGCAGTTGTCCAAACCAAAGATAGATATTAAGATATACAATTTAATAAAATATATGATTCACACTTCAAAGAAGTTTAAAAGTAATTAAGACAAATCATTCTGACTAATACCAGAACAAAATCTATTAAGATTTTTGTAACTAGACAAGATAATCAAATAAATAATCAACCATGAACTAAGGAAATTGCTTTTACCAGTAAGTTGACTTAAATAAGTAAAGACATATTTAAATGTAATAACAAATATAAAATGTATATCTCATCAGACTTAATAATAATGTATCAGAAAATATACATATATCTATTTCTATTTCCCTTATGAAAATTGTTTTCATCTTGGATCAAACTTTAAGTACCAAAAATTGCCATGCACATTCAAAAAAAAAAATAATTAGACAGATTCCCGATTTTAATCAACTAGAAAATTATTTGTTAATAATATATATATATATATATATATATATATATATATATATATATATATATATATATATATATAAATATATAAAAATATATATAAAGAACAATAACAAATGAAGTAAGCAGTAAACTAAAATCATAACCAGTTAAAAAATACAATACTATATTTCTTTAATATATAAGTAAATAATCATCTATCATAGTATAGAATCAATAAGAATAGTAATAAAATATGTATATATGAAACTCAAAAATGTATTGCATGACAATAATAATATATGTAAAATGGAAGGGGATATTTTAAATATCTTCCTGAGATTTTAAACAGCATATACAACGATAAAAAAATGTGATCAAATGAAAGTGGTTTTTATTCATTCGTTAATGCAATTTCTAAATATATAAACTAACATAAAAAAAATGTATTGCATTTAATTAAATCCTTCTCTATCCAAATATTCCTGAATAACCCACAAAAAAATAAACACTTGTAAACATCTGGCTATAAATTAACCCATATCAGTAAGAGTTTAAATAATAGTAACAAAAAAGAATCTCTCCAACCTTTTATATATTTGAATCCTAAAATAACACATAACTCATTTAAAGCTATGTTTTAAAATAAAATATGAACAAAATATACACATTTCCCCCCTTTTTTATTCAAATGAAAAATGTATACACATAGATATCATAACACAAATGAACAGTCTCATTTCTCCTTTGATCCATTAGTCCATCATAGCTCTTGGTGCTTTGTTTCTTATCCTAATGTGTTGAGACAATTTTCCTTTAAGTAGAGAAAGCAAGTATGAATGGTAACTCTTGTGGATTTAAATTCAGTTACTTTCATGTTTAAATTCCAATATTATCTTTAAGCATATAAATGTGTTTAAGTTTTTAAAACAACATATACTTAGTTGATGCAAAATCACACTTCACTTAATTATTTTTCAGAATCTATTTATTTATTTATTGATTTATATTTTTCTGAAATTGATCACTACAACTTTATGATTTTATGCTAATATTAATAGTAAATATTATTATTTTAAAATTTAAGGTTGCCATAATTATCTAGTTAACATTAATACTTCAACACCTCCATTATCCATAGATCAATTGAAATAAAAATTTAACAAGATCAACAAACGTTTTTATTATTTTTTAAATATTGTGACATACAGCACTAATCAGGGCACTTACTATATATATATATATATATATATATATATATATATATATATATATATATATATATATATATATATATATATCAACAGATGGCGTTCTACCAAAAACACCATCAAGCGTATGTTTACATAAACGTCAGAGCAAGAATTCACCATCTCTAATTTTAATTCCACTTTCAGATCAGGATTTCAAGCTATTTGCTATCATCAGTGAAATGGTGTTTTTGGTAGAACACCATCTGTTGACATAAATACAAGCGTTAGCAAGTTTTTAACTTGTTTTTTGTTTTTCATAAATGTACCTTTGATGTCTTTATAGCAATGATATATATTTCAGATGCTTCTACTATGTGGTGATGCTGAACTGATATCAGAACCATATAGCTATCTGACTTGCTATGCTGAGTTTGAAGACATTATGTGTCTAAAAGATTCACACTTGTAAGCTGAATAGAAACTGTTTCATAAACGATAAGAGTTTGTGTTTAGATCTAGTTTTTTATTCCTGGAATAACTTGAAATCATGATCTGAAAGTGGAATTAAAGTTAGAGATAGTGAATGCTTGCTCACGTTTATGTAAACATATGCTTGACGGTGTTTTTGGTAGAACACCATCTGTTGACATAAATACAAGCGTTAGCAAGTTTTTAACTTGTTTTTTGTTTTTCATATATATATATATCAAGATTAAGCTCAACTTTTTAAATATTTGGATGGTCACTTTAAAAGACTTTTTATAATAATCAAATATTTATTTTGAAAAGGCACTATAAAGAAGTGTATGTTTAAATGATTATAATATATATCATGGTTGTACTATGACTTAAATTATAACTGCATTGTTACAAGAATAAATAATGCTATATCATTCATATTTTAGGCTAGCAAGTTTGTTTTAGGCTTTCATATTACATAAATATTATGTAAATTTATGTTGTGGTTATATTATTAAAAAAAGTAAAAAACTACAATTTTTTTAAAAAAACTACATCTTTAAAATTATTATTTTTGATGTAATTAAGAGTAAGCTTTTACAAAAAATAAACATTTCTGATGAAGCAGCATATTTTAAAATAATTTTTAATAATTATATAATTATGTAAACTTAATTATTTATAAAATTAATATATAATGAGCATTAACAAACTAAAGATAAACCAGATAATTAACAAAATATAAATAATTTATTAACAGTAATTAATATAAAAAAGTATAATTAGCAAATACAATAAAATGTTCTGTACAAAAATTATAAATATTTTTGTGTTTTTAATTATGAAAATGATTCCTCTTTTATTTCTAAGTAAATGCGTTTTGTATATTATCATGATATTTGAAAAAAAAAAAAAAAAACACTTTAGTGAAGAAATTTGTTAAGCATAATTTCAAGTGACTTTATTATAAATAGTGAACAAAACAAAATAATTTTATTGCATTTTTACTTAAATAATTTCCGGTTTCTCTAGATATCTGATTTATAAATTTACATTTCACAAGAGAGCAAAATATTAATCGTAACACAATATTTTTAATATATGGATTTAATAAATCTGTTTTAATAGAGACTGTGTCACTCTATATGAGTTTATCAAGCTCATATTATGAGTGAAACGATAACACAACGGTGTCAAGAGTTTAGCTTCATTGATTAATATTATTTTTACAAATATCAGTACTACAAGTGTAATGGAATGAACGATATCTTTTTTATAAAATCTTGAAAGTTTCTATGTGGATAAATAAGAAGGGCGATATTCATAAAATATTTCAACTATACTTTTTGGATATCTTTAATTATAAAATCATATGATTAAATTAATAGATCAATAAAACATTTTAAAATGTCAGACATTATGATTTATCGCTAAACAACTATTAATTAATTTTAAATATTAACAACCGGTCTTTTAATAAAAAAATCAATAACATATACTTATTTCAAATGATAATCATAAATTTAAAATACTATCTTAACAAGGTAACTATGGATATTATGATAGTTAAACAAATTTGAAAAATATAATACATTCTTATAATTTAAAATTAATTCAAAATACTTCTGATGCATTCTTTTAAAATATTTGAAAGAGATTAAAGTAAAATGTTCATAGATGGCAGAAACAAAATTTAATCATTACAATAGAATAATTAATATCAAAGACTGAGATTTTTGAGTACAATCAATTATTAGCAAGTTGAAAATATTCCAATTTAACAATAACCATTTTATTTTAGAAACCTTTGAATGTAATACTAGATAGTTGAAAATTATTCCATAAAATCACAAGTTTTGCTAGGTGTGAGACATAGTTATTAATTTCTTAAAAGATGGCATTCGTAAAATATAACATTTCTCAAAATATTTATGAAAATAGGTACATTACTTTGAACTTTATTATAGCAAGAATTACTCAATATAAAATTGTTTACACAGATAAAAATAATATTCATTAATTAAAATTCATTTTTAACTACATAAACTAGTGTTTATGTAGAACCTTTAGGTTGTTATAGTGAATATAATATCAAGCAAAAAAAAAAAATGGAGTCAAGATAAGTTAATAAAATGATTTAAATAAAACTATCATTTCTATATAATTTTAAATGTTCATATTTTTTTTTTTTGTTTTTTGATAATTTTTTAAATGTTCATATTTAAACCCAGGTTTAAAGTTTAATTTCTTTTATAAGATAATTAACATAGTTAGATATTTAGTTATCCATTAAGAACAGTTTTGAGCTACAATTCCCATTAAGGCAAATGTTTATTTGCTTTTCTACTGTATTACTGTAGTGTATCAAATTGTCAATATGAATAAATTTGGATTTAAGTTTTATTAGTCATAAATTATCCAAAACCAGTTAATAAGGAAGACTAAACAATTCTCAATATATATTTATGTTTCGGTCATATTATTAATGAGATTATTATCTCCATTCAAAATTTTCACTCTTTTGACTTTTTACAGGAAATATTTATCATTGTTGAAGTTATAAAAAGTTGTAGCACCATATTTGTAATGAAATTATTTTAAAATTAAATACATTAATTAATAGAAATAAAATACATACTATCATTTTACAAACAAATATTATATATTGGGAAGATTAAATAAATGATGTTACTTTATTTATTTTTAAGCTGTCAATATAATTAATCTTTTATTACCAATAATAATAAAATTATCTAATTCTTTTGCAATTGTTCCCTTTTAAATTTAAATGCATTTAACATTTATAAAATAAACATTTGTGCATGCACACGCATATATTTAAATAATACATTATTTTTTTCTTATTCAATGTAATTTTACTTGTGTACAATACCAATATTATTTTTAAATAATTAATTCTTATTTTTGTAAGTGTTATGCCTTTCATTACATATATTGCTCTTCTAAAACTAACATTATGTGTGTGCGTGCTTTTATATCTAAATATAAACCATTATAAAAAAATAGTTACACATATTCAAAAATGTTTTATTTATTAAATTAGTACAAAAGTATCTTGGATCAGTTTAATAATTCACTTTATAAAGGAATTTTTTTTTTAATATTATTAATATACTTCAATAATAGTAATTGTAACCATAATGACAATAATTTTAATAATTAATAAGATTTCAATATTAGTTATATTGGTAATCCAATAAAATTTGTTAATGCATATTTTGGACAGTATCCAATTCTGACTGTTGCAGATATTAAAACTTTTTAAATTAAACTTAGTAAAGCTAAAATAGGAAATAGTATTTTATTTAATTTTCACAGCCTTGTAAATAACATTAAGCACTACCTTATTTAAAAGAGTATTTTTTCAGTGATGTGCCAATTACAATTTTTTTTTACAATAATGTTGTGTAAATAAGAAGAAAATATAAAAAAAAAGTAATACAACAAATAAATTGTTTTCTCTCATTAATAATTTTATTTCCCAATTTTAAGCATTAATGTTATAAAAAAAATAAAAAGATAAATATTTTCCTAGATCAGTAATTTGTTAATTTCATTTTTTTTTACTAAAATAATAATAATAATAATAATAATAATAATAATAATAATAATAATAATAATAATAATAATAATAATAATAATAATAATAATAATAATAATAATAATAATAATAATAATAATAATAATAATAATAATAATAATAATAATAATAATAATAATAATAATAATAATAATAATAATAATAATAATAATAATAATAATAATAAAGAAGATAAATAAATCACAGTCTATATACTGTTTATAGAGTTTTTACAATTAAATAAAAAAAGTTTTAATATTTTGATAAGACATTTTGTTTTAATTAATTAAAATTGTTTTTTTATTAAAATCTCTAGAATAAAAGTAACCAAAAACACTTATTTATAATTGTTTAATAAAGAACATGTAAATGAATATAAAAGTTTATAAGCTTAACGTTTTTGAGGATCCATGCCTCATAGTCATAGCCTTCATAAAATGTATAGTAAAATATATGCAAATATTCAAATAAGCTTTTTGTGAGTTTTAATTCATTCAAACATTGTAAATAGTAATTTAAAGTGAGTGGTCTATCCTCACACTTTCCTTGCCAGTACTTCAGATTTGCTCATATATAAGCATTTGAGTTGTAGGAATAAGTGGATTCATTTTATTCCTGCTTAAATACTGTATCTTGTATTGGAAAGGAAAGTATTCATTTATTATTAACACTCGCAAGAAGAGCATGCACAATTAGCTTGAAAGGCTGATATTTGAATGTAATAGAAACAAACTTTGTAAGTATATATCAGATATAGAAAAAAATATTGAAATTTATATGAATGAATTGTTAAATATTGGATATAAATATCATCTTGTATATAACACTATTACTAATTTTAATATGAAATATAAAAAATAATAATAACATTGATTATACTACTAATAAAAATATATGGACATCAATACCATATATTTCAAATAAGCAAATATTTTTTTAAGAAAAATGTATAAAGACATATGTGAAATTGCATTTCAATCACCTCCTGAATTAAACAAAATAATAAATAATTCAAAAGCTAAAATGTTCTCAAATCAAAATTGCATCATATATAATTGAAGATGTAAATGTGCTAATGAATATATAGGGGAATCATGATAAACTCTTGCAGTTATTAAAAAGTGTTAAAAAACTCAAGAAAATTGTAATGGAAATGAAAATGTTTCAACATTGGTCTTTATAATTATAAAGAATCATGTAGGTATGGTTTAATTTTTGATTATAATAATGTAAAAATATTACAAATTGAAAGAAACAATAATAAAAATAAAATAAAAGAAGCTATGTTAATATATAAATATAAGTATAACTTAATAAACAGACATGCAGCAAATGTAAAAATCAGTGAATTATGGGAAAGTTAGACTTTGAAAGTTTGTTTAAATGTGTTAGTTGACAAAGAATGTGAAGTTACATTAAAGTGATTTTAGGTGAATAAATAATTTTAAAGTTGTAATATATATATATATATATATATATATATATATATATATATATATATATATATATATATAAAAATATATATATATATGTGTGTGTGTGTGTGTGTGCCTGTGTGTATGTGTGTGTGCCCTTGAAGGCTTTTGTGATGTAATATGGCTTTAGCTATTAATATATGGTGAAACTGAACTGTGTTCAGACCCATATAGCTATCTGATTTGTAAAGCTGGATTTGAAGAAATTTACGTTTCTGAAAATTTTGAGTTTTCAAACTGATAGTAATATATTAAATAAGTGCTCTGAGTTGGAGTTTTAGATCTAGTTTCAGAAATCCTAACACTTCCCTGGGATGAGCCATTAAGTTTGAAACCAATTGGTCTGGAGATGAAGATAATCTGATAGAGATTTTGAATTCTTTCTCTATTGGTACTTATAATTAAAGCTTGTTTGGAGCTAGTGGTAAGCTCCATTTACTGAACATTTTAACCCAAGCATAAAGGCAAATTGCACAATTTGTGATTTGCTTTATTAATTATTATAAGTGTACCCTTGAAGGCTTTTGCAATTTAAGGTTTCTTTAGCTATTAATATATGGTGAAAGTGAACTGAGTTCAGACCCATATAAATATCTTTATTAATACATAATTATATTTATTGAAGCAATAAAATATGTCATACATATTTTGCTTTACTGTGTGTTGATACTAGTAACATTAAACTAGAGGTTCAAACCCATCTGTATACTCGTTTAATCATCAGGGAGTGTAAGTATGCATATACACATGATTATCCTCCTTTTTGTAAATTGTCAACAGTTTTTTTTAAACAGACATAATATTTATTTAAGTTGTAATTCGAAATATTTAAAATTTTGATAGCTTTAAATAGTCATGTATGTGTGTGTATGTCTTACAGATACTAAAATCAATGTTTATTCATTTATTTAAATATATTTTGTATGTTATTTATAATTCATGTATTATTAGAAATCTGATGTAATACCAGAGAAGGTTCTGGAGAGTAATTAACATAAACTAAATTTATAAAACAAAATAAGGTACCTTGTTTCAATTTAAAATCTTGATAAGTTTTAAATTGTGCTTTATGCAAAAAAGTGAAGCTTATTTATTATTAGAAAAGAATTATAAAACTTAGTGCTTTCAGAGAATTTAGGTCTCTATATTGATAGCCTATCTTGGGAGTTTTGGCTTACATTGAGATTTTAAGTGAAGCTTAGCAGTAATTTATGCAAAATTTAATCAATGTTTTCTTCACAAAAACCACAAAGCCTGATTTTTTTCCATTTATTTCATAGATGTCATTTGCAATAAATCATGCATCCTTTATTTTTCATTTCATATCTTTATGTTTAGTGCACAGTGCTCTTGCCATCGTGCATTTGAACACATGACATATTGTTTTTTGGTGTTCAAAGAATATAGATTTGTTTTTAGTATCATTTAGAGCTTTCCTGTATAGTGATGTTAAGATATTTTGGTGGTGATGTTGGCATGGGTCTTTACATAATATGCTGCTCTACATCCATTGGTTGGGCATAAAATTTTGGAAACTGCTTGGGCTATTTGATCAGCAGATATTTTGTCTTTGGTATTGTTTATCATTCTGTTTGTTGAAGGTGGGTGTTGAATCCTAATTCAAAGGACACAATAAATATTTTATAATATTTCCTAGAAATTGATGGTATGTAAGATAGTAGCATTCTTGGTTTATTGTTTCTAACTGTGTCAGTTTGTAGTTTAGTTTGAAATTGCCTAAACATTTTGTACATAATGTTGTGTAAAAATCCTACATTTTCCAGTTTTTTAATATAATAATCACCACCAGAACATCTCTACATCACTATTTATACAAGAAAGCTCTAAACAATACTGAAAACAAATCCACATTCTTTGAGCACTGAAAAACAGCAAGCCTTGTGTTCAAACCTACTATGGCAAGGGCACTGTGCATTGAATGGAATGATATGAAATGAAAGATAAAGGAGCCATGCTTTATTGCAAATAACAACTATGCAATAAACCAAAAATAATATTGCTTTGCAATCTCCAGAAAATGGTCTTTGTAAAAAAACACTTTGAATAAATTTTGCATAAATTACTGCTAAGCTTCACTTGAAATATAAGCTAACATCCCCAAGATAGGCTATGAATATATATCATGGAGACCTCCATAATGGCTGGTCATGCAAGGTTTTTAGCTGCTTAAATTTGATGAGAATTAGGTGATATGAATCAAAATTAAAAAAAATGGGAAAGAAGAGTAGAAAAACCCAAGATGTCAGAGTGAGTATTCAGAGTGATAAATATAATATAAAAGCTTTAGTTATTAGTAATCTGGAAGAAAATAAAAATGACACAGATAAAATGTCCAATAAGCCTATTTTTAATGAATGTAAACTAGAAAAAATTAATGGCGGTATTGAATTAAATAAATTTAGAGATGAAAGTAATTGTAATAGTATTAGCATTAAACTACAGCCATTGCAAACAAAAAATCATGGGAGTAAGCCTTCAGTCATATATAGAGAAAACACTAGAACAATACTTGATGGAGGCTTACATAATAACGTTGGATTAGAAAGATCAGAGTGGGAAATATTAAAACAGAGTAAGAAAAGAAAAATGGATAATGATAAAAGTTATGACTCGCTGGATGAGCTGAGTATACAAACTACTTAAATAAAACAAATCAGAGCAAGTTCAAAATCAATAAAAAAAGTTAATGGATCGGATAATCAAAAAGAATTTAATTAAAAAAGCAACAACAAATTTTGCTGAACTTAATGATAACGTTTCAGAAAATAAAAGTACAAATAGACTTACCACTAAATATTTTGCTACTTTAAATTATTATTGGAAAAAAATTTTTTCATAAGCTGCATGTCACCAAGTACACCAATTTTTAGTTTAGTTATGCAAACAAATAACACTACAGGAGAACATGTGCTTGACAAACCAGATCTTAATGAATACTTAAAAGCCCTTGATGCACAGATATTGATTAGCATGGTTGAATATAGGCCTTTTTTACCACTAGAGGGTTTGTTTCGATAGAATCCTTCAATAAAGAACAAAAAGAAACAGCAGAAAACTTAATACAAAAAAATTACTATGTAACAAAAGATCCAAATCCATTAATTTACGGAAGAATATTACACACTCCTCCGAGTTTCAATATTGAATGTTTTAAAATGCAGATAGGCAATTGTGCTGAGATAATAAATATGGAAAGGGAAATAATGGCAGATGTAGCCTTTCAAATTCCATCAAATGCATGGAGGGTAGTGCTTAAATTGAAGAAAGGAGTAATGAAAGAACAGCTTCTGCATAGGTTATTAAAGGATCAAATGCACATTTTCTTAGTTATAAGGGTAGACCACCTTTGTGTTTTAGATGTGATAAAGTTGGTCATATTACAGCATTGTGTGATATGGGGAATTGCATAAAGTGTAATAAATTCAATCAAATGAATCACCTATGTAATAATTTGTCTATAAAGACATGGGCTAATATAGTTAATAACAATAGAGAAGAGGATCAATTGTATGAACCAGAAATATATAATGAAATTAATACAGATAAACTACCTGAAGCTGAGCATTTATCAGTTAAATCTGACACATATGCTGATAGTAGTAAACCTCTGAAGATGATTATGACACTGACTCAAGGATGGAAAGTGTGGTGGAAGACATGGATATCGTAACTCAATTGGTAGATTCTCTCAAACAATAAGTAAATAAAAAGGAAGGCAGAATAAATTCAACATGGAAGAGATTGCTGAAAAGGTCAATAATGATACTAAGCTGGAAAATACTGATGTGCAAACATTGCCTTTTCAGGAAAGATCACCTTTAAATGATGACAATAATGACAAGGAATATGATGAAATAAAAACTAAAGGAAAAGAGGATAATTTGGAGAGTAATATTCATATAAAATGGCAAATCTATTACCAAATCATGAATAAATCACTAAATGTAGTATCAATTAATGGGAGAAGTATGAATGGAGGTGGTAAACCAGATAAAGTTTTGGATTACATTGCATCCCAGAAATATGATATTATAATTTTGTCTGAAACAAAGATTAATGATAAAACATCCCCATGGATTATTGAAAAACTCGCAAAAAAAAATTATTGCTGTACAAACCTAACATGAAATCATCACAAGGAGTAGCGGTGCTAATAAATATGAGTGCAGGTATAAGAAATACACAAATAATATTGTTACAAGTAAACTATGTATTAGTGTCTTTTGTCATTTTTGACCAGCTTTATTGCATAACTGCAGTGTACTCAATTTCCAAGGGTAATGATATATCTAACATGATTCATAGTGTTCAGAATAAGTGGTTACAAAAGCCGGATATTGTGGTGGTGGAAGATGATTTCAATTGCACCTACCAGAATATTCCCAAACTCTTAGAACAGAAATTGGAAGTAATTGCAGTATACCCGCTGAAAATGAAATATGGCAAAGTTGCTTATTCATTTTTTAACAGTAGATACTCTTCACTGATTGATTTGTTCTTTGTATCCAGTGCTAAAATTAAGGACTCATTTATTGATACTTCTCTGGTAGCCTTCTCAGACCACTTAAGAATATCTCTCCATATAAAGAATTATAGTGTAATAAAAATAAAAGATATGCCTTTACTATAAAAAAGAACATTAGAACTCAGATATACTTTTCAGTCGATCAGATAACTAACATTATCATAGTGTCGAATTATTACAATCAGATTTCAAACCTGCCTCCATGTATTGCTTGGCATAAATTAAAAAAAAATATTTTAGACTTGTGCTGTGATAGTTCGAATAATATGATGTCCCAAAATCAAATGAAAAATAGAATTATAGAGATTAATAAAACACTGAGTGTCATTTCTAGATTAGGAAAAAATGAAGACTTGGTTGGTGGACTACAAGAAGAATACAATAATATATATAGGAGAATTCAAGAAGATACATATACATTAAGACTAAGGAAATTAATTCCAGGGCTTGGACATATATTAAAATCAACCATTAATTATGCAAAAATTTATATATCTCACACAAATGGTATCTCATCTATGAAGACAAGTGGAGATTCTCTAATATCAGGTGATGAGGTTGATGAATATATGGTTGAAAGACTGAAACAGACCATGGGTAATTGGGACATTGATGGTGAACAATATAGAATAATGACAAAGCAAACATTGAAGAAATATATTTTGTGTCAAGAAATTACAGAAGAAATTAATAGATTGAAAATGCAAACAGTATTTGTTAATGATGCAATTCCAGCATCAGTTTATAACCAAATCAATTATATTTTGATAGGGCCTATGTTAAAATATTTTAATCAGATGTGCTCACAAAGATTTGAATGGCCCAGCATAAATAAAAGAGTAATCTTTAGTGTTAAAAAAAAAGAATACAATAATACCTAAATTTGAAGACCTAAGAAATATATCGATTGAGGATATTGATTCTAAAATACTGGCTAGAATCTTACAAAGAAAATTGTTTAAAAGTGTCAGTGACAAAATTTCAATAGCGCATCATGCTGTGAAAGGTAAGAGAGTGATAAATGCAGCTCTTAAAATACATAAGAAGCTAACAAGTATGCCAAGGCCTTGAATCTGACTCAGTACTTTGCATTGAAAATTGACTTTAAATCTGCATTTGACTTGGTTGACTAGACTTATCTCTTTAATGCCCTAAATGGGCTGATAAAAGATGATCAATATTTAATAAATGCAATAATTATATTACTAATAATAACATTTCCTATAAAAACATTATGAGGAGGTTGGAATTCTTCATCCCTGGTAAAGGTATCACTCAGGGTTCACCATGTTAAAGGGAACAGAAACAATAATTAACTGTATCTACCTGCTCCATTTGGGAGTTTTAATAAAAGTCACGGCCTTTATATATGACATAATAATAGTTTTCAAAAACAGTTATAATATTGATATAGTTATGAATCAGGTTAGGAAATTTCAACAGGCTACAGGATCAGTAGTACAGTTTGCTAAGTTGGCAATTGGCAACAGGGAAAAGAATACAAAGTGAGTTTTTAGCTCAGCCTAAGTCATTTTGGCCTCTCCCTGTACTTATCCAAAACTAAAATGAATCGTCAGTTAAATCAACTCGTAACCAAAAAATAGAAGAAAGAATTAATAGTTTTTTATATTTTAAATTTTTTGAAGTGATTGGAACAAAGATTTTTAATGCAATTGCAATAGGAGTCCTTAGCTATTATGGACCTTGGTTGAAACTATACAACAAAATGATCCTAAAGATTATACAGATGGCAAAGAATTTCACATGGGGAAAGAAATCTAGCCTCCTCTCAACCTCTGTACTACAACAACCAATAGATAAAGGTGGGATTAATTTAATTGACCCAAAAGCTTGTGTTAATTTTATTACTTCCAGGGCTTATTTTAACGTAAAGAAGGATCAGTCCTTTAGTCCCCCTACTGGTGATATAAGAATCTACAATGAAATGGGAGCTGAGAGAAGAGCACATTTTGCTGTCATGTTTATAACATACAAAGATTTACAAGATGATCTAAATGTCGAAAGTCTAGATGGAATTAAATATATATATTTAACAAAAGGAGATTATCAAAAGGAAAATTCTTGGTTGGGGTGTTCAATGAAAAGTGATCTTAAAAAATTCCACTTGATATATATATATATATATATATATAAAAAAAAATATATATATATATATATATATATATATATATATATATATATATATATATATATATATATATATATATATTACCTCAAACATCCATGAAATTTATTTTTAAGCTGATAAATGGAATTTTGTTGACTACCTCCTACCTTAATAAAAGGCTGGGATGGGTTTGGATGAAATGTGTATTTTTTGTAAGAAGAGCAATGAAACATTTATGCACCTGCTAGAAGAATGCCATGCATTCCAGGATCTGAGATCAAAAGTCTTTCATATGCCAAGAATTAATCTAAAAGACCTGTTATTAGTTTCAATCTGCATAATTCAATGGTAATAATCCATTCATTGAAAACAGTATGAGTAATTAGATGCTCTTTGGTTTTTGACAGTAAAAAAATCAATTCACTGAGAGAGCTAGATAGAGATTGGAGTGATTACTTTAATGTATGATTAAAATATTGGCCTAAGAATACTATAGAATCGGTGTGGGGAGGAACTACCCCATCCACATGTGAAATATGGTAGAAAAACGTCATTTCCAGTCTAAGAATGTATTAGTAAAGTAAAGAAAAAAAGTATTAGGTAATGAGAAAAAATGCCTTGAGTATTATCACAGTTTTGAAGAAATGTTGTTAGACAAACTTAATATAACCTTTGTAATTATGTAAATGTCATTTGTGTTTAATAAAGAATATTACTTTAAATAAATAAAAAAATGTTTTCAAAAGAGTATCATTGAACTCATAAAAAACGGTCCTAGACTTATGAGATGCCTAACTAAAATTCTGTCATAAAAATCTCCAGAAAAACTTTCTGTCTTATGTTGATGATATTGTCATTGCATGAAAGAATGCAGATGAATATCTAGAATATTTGGAAATTTTTAAGAATGTGCTCGGAGAACATAAAACATTAACTTAGAGAAAAGCTCGCTTGGTCTTAAAGAGATATCATTCTCAGGTCACCTGATCAGCAAATAGGGAATCAAGGCTCACCCTGATAAAATTGAAGCCATAGAGAAATTTCTATAAACTACAATCTGTAAACAAATCAAGTCATGTTTTTGCAAATTTCTATCATAAATTCTAACCCAGCTTTGCTCAAGAGGCATCTAACACAATTGACTTCACTGCAAAATGGTCAAAAATGGGATCAGAAATTCAAAAATATCAAGATAAAATTTCTTAACTCTGTGATTCTCCATCATCCTAATTTTCACCACCCATTTTATGTCAACTGACAGCAGCAAAAAGAACCTGGGTTCAGGGTTATTTCAAGTGGATAATAATTGAATGCACTGAGTGCTATACTTTGGTAGCAGAATATTAAAAGGAGATGAGAGTTACTACACAACTACTCAACAGAAAACACTTTCCATCATATTGACCTGTCAGAAATTTCAGCAATTTTTCTTAGGGTCTAGCATTTTTATAATTACAGACCATAAATGCCAGAATTCCTTAACAAAAGTTTTATCACTAATAATTGCCTCATAGTATGAAACCTAACATTACAAAAATTTAATTACAGGGTCATTTATGGTACTGAGAACATAGTGGCAGATATACTTAGTCAGAATCCTATACCAATGGCACCTCAGAATCCAGAACTTCCAGAACAAACTCTCAAAGTAATGGTTAATAATTAAGGATATATCTATAGAGTCTGAGTTAAAGAACATTTGATATGGCAAGATAGGAAGTCTCTTTACAGAAAAATAATTTTGAGTTTTTCTTGGCCAAGAACGAGAGAGTATGTTTTATCCCACTAACACTAAAACATTCCAATTCATGCTTAAACATGGAATACTACATATCAAGACCAATGATTTAGAGAGCCCTTGGACAATTATGGTGCCCAGTAGGATGAGGGCTAGAATAATTGAGTATATATATCAAATCATGGGAGATTATGGGCCAAGTAGGATAGAATGTACAATGAGGCATGTGTTTTTGGGTGGGGATATATACTCAGAGTTTAATTATATTGAAAATATATACCATGTGTGCTCAGTCAAAGTACCCAAATAAATCCTATGCAGTGGAAACTATTCCAAACATGGCTACTAAACCCAATGAACTATTATCTAAAGTTCACTGTGGCCCTCTTCTCATACAAAGGCTTTCAATATTTACTTATTACATATGGTTTTTTTTTTCAAATACACCCAGCCATATCCTGTAAGGATAACTGACTCCAGAAATGTGATACAAGCCTTGCAAAATAAAGTTTCCTGAAATGGCTACATCTAAAATTATTTTATCAGATAACACCTCAGCAATCACTTCCAGAGGATGGATAGCATGGATTCTCTGACAAGGTCTCATCTACTGTCACACATTAATTAGAATTCCACAATCTAACAAATGTGTGTGGTTATTGAGAGAAATTAATTGATTATTCTGAACATATACTTCAATGAACCACATAGAATGAGTCAATTGTACTAAAAGTATTATAGATGTCATCAATCAGTCAGTTAATTAATCTACTGGCTTTACACCAAGGAAAACCAAGGATACTTCATTTTGGCAAAACATGTCCTGAGATTTTTATATCATTGCTAAAGGAAAACATCTGTATCATTCAGAAGTCAGATATAGAAACTGCCTGCTTATGATTGGCTTACATTGTAAGAATCAGGGTGTGAAGGGGACATGCCCCACACCACCAATTATATGAAAGGGAACAAGTATGGCCCAAGGTTTCTCAATTTAGTTATATCATGCAATAAGAATTTCAAAAGTTCTTCCCTATATATAAAGGGCCCTATATGATGCAGAAAATTTTGTGGGGAGAATGTATTGCTGTTAAGGTATCAATGTGACATTAACAGAATCTACAATACATGCCATTTAAAACAATATATCCTGACTGATCCAGGAAAAAAATAACTGGGGGTGATTACTGAGAGGATAGACCAATTTGGTAAAAAGGGACCAATTAAAGTTTAAAAAATAACTAAGTAGGAAAACTTTTTCTTTTTTTTTTTGTGTAGTAAAATGTATTGGTTTACTACTAATAGTCATTAATTATGTGAAATAAAAAATAATGACAGTGTTAAGTAAAAAATTTATATATTATAAATTGTTATTCAGGAATAAGAAATAATAAACCATATGTTCTTTTGCCACTGGAATAAAATTTTTTAACTGTGAAGTAAAATCTTTTTTTTTCCATTTCCCTAATTAAAAGAATATGAAGCAGTAAAATCTGCATATATGTTTTTCTTTACTGTCTGTTGATAGTAGTAATCTTAAACTAGAGATTCAAACCCATCTATATACTTGTTTAATCATTAGGCAGTCTAAGAACACATATAAACAACATTATCCTCTTTTTTTAAAAAAATGTCAACAGTTATTTTTAAACTGAGACATAATATTTAAGTTGTAATTCAGAAATACTTAATTTTTCCATTGCCTTAAATATTCAAGTTTGTATGTGTAAATATTACAGATACATAAAAAATATGGTAGTTATTTATTTAAATATATTTTGTATATTATTTAATTTATAATTCATGTATTATTAGAAAGCTGATGTAGTACCAGTGAAGGTTCTGGAGATAATTAACAACTTAAATTAAAAAAAAAAACAAAATAAGATACCTTGTATCAATTTAAAATGATGTTAATTAAATGAATGTTAGCAATCTTAAAATTTAATGGAAAATATATCTCATAAATCTATTTCCAATTTAGAAATAGAGTAGAACAACACTATCCAGTACTTATCTTATTTTCATCTTTCATATGTAATTTTAAACTATTTTAATGTGGAAAAATTTATTTTACATTATTATAATTATGTACTGTGATTAATTTGATTTTAATATGCTAATGACTCAATCTAGTGAACCTGTATTAATCTGATTCTCTGTCTCAATATTATGGAATAGTTAAATATGTAAATGTAAGTCTTCTCACAAAACTAAGGTTTTCTTGAATGAAATATATTGTTTAATTGTAATATTTGCTTAATAGCAGACTATAAACTGTCATCTTATGATATCAATTTTTTATGCCACTTAGCACTATTGATTTGATTATATTTCATTTTCTTTAAAATAAATTTAACAGCTTTACCTACCTGTTTAATAATCAATCATTTACTTGTTATGCCATCAAGCATTGTATTTGGCTATGCAATGATTTACCTGTTGAGTGTAGTGTGTTTATTTAATGAAGGGAACTATATTTTCCTCTTTTATATTTTGACATTCTAATTACTATTCAAATATTATATATGTATTTTTAAGAATGGGTTACATTTTGTCATGTCATTAGGGTGGATATTATTAATTTATGAGGGCTTTAGTTAACATATCAGTGTCATTAAGAACCTGAATATTATTTAGCATTGCTTACTTTTGATAACATTATTAAATTTGTATTTTTACTTTGTCAAAATTAATATCCATAGACTCCTGGAACATTTCTTTTCATGGCTTGTTCCAAAGTGTGGTTTCAAAACACTGACTCCAGAACAATGTTAGGTTGTAGTGAGGCTCTGCATGGACTAATATCAGAAAACCTGGACCATAGTACCCCCTACCAACCACCTATTCATGTACCTCCCTGTCACATGTGCATGTGGAATTTCACATCTATTAATAATTGATGAACCCTCTCATCACAAAGCAGACTTAATATTTCCAGTGCTTTCACTTCAGTCAGCACCACAAACTTTATGATTAATATTTTATATTGCCCTATTATATATATAAATCATAATGCTATGATTATGTACACTATTCTCTCTGTATTATTATTGTTTATTAGAAATGTCATCTTAAAGCTTATTTACACAACCTGCCCTCTCATTTAAACAATCGTTAAATACTCTAATAAACAACATTTAGTGGTCCTGTCAAATCAGAATTATGTAGTTAATTATGCAAACAAATGTTTATTCACCCCAAATGATTGATGTAATGTATAATTATTGACTGAGTAAAGTTTGTAATATCTATAAATGTATCTTCAATGTATTGCCATCATAAACCATGTTTAAAATATGGTTTATATAAATATTTCATGTATATGTGTCTTAAAGTCATTAACTCCCATTTATGTATCATGGTATTAAGATTATAAATCTGTTTTAAAATTGATATCTCTCTTCATTAGCATGTTAAGCTGCATTGTCCTGAGTATAAGTCATACAATATAGCATTAAATATTTAATTACTATTTGAGTATTCTTCCATCATTGAAATTCGTTATCTATAATGTCTAGTAACAATACATAACTTGGAATATGCAAATAATCACCAGTAATTATATCAAGCTCAGACTTTATTAATTTATATATCACATGTAAATAAATTTATCATTTGTATTTATTAAATTTATATTAATTATTACTTAAATATTTGATTTCTCATTAATTTATTAATAGATTATCAATAGTTCATAATTAATTACTATGTGAATAATTTTTTATCCCAATGTTGTTGTATGCATACACGTCATTTAAAGGTGGTGTTATATATAATTCCGCTCCTTTTAACTTCATGCTAGTTGGTTGTATTTTACCAATCTTATCTTAACATCATTTTTATTCAAGATCTCTTGTTTTTCCGCTGTGTCTCCAGAGTGGCATGAATAAAATTCTTTTTGTTATTATGGAGATTATGTTCATAATGTTAAAGCTTTAGCAAATGATCAAATAGGGCAGAAGTCATAATTGCTCTGGACCTGTGTATCTTGAGCAACATTTGTTTCAGGGTACTTTTGCTCAGGCTCTAACTCTTTTTAAACGTACATACAAGTCTGACTGGTACAATATGCACACACATTGCTATGTTGTTGTAAATCATGAAAAACATAACTGTCTCAAGACAAAGTTACATAAACAATAGTAGAGGATATTATGAATATTGAGAAATAAAATCAGAAGAACTAGGAAGAGTAATAATTCAGAACACTTTTTTCTTTTGGAATATAACCTCTCCATATAAAATAGTTAAGAATTAATATGCAAGTTTTTATCTCATTTAAAATATGTTCTGATTTAAAGTATTTGGCTTTAAATAAAAATAATAAAACCATGCTGACTTAACATAAACATCACAGTTTTTTAATAATATTTTCATTTTTGTATAATAGAAATAGCCTCAATATTTATCTATACTACTATAAATAAATTAATGTAAAGAAAAATACAGGTTTACATTTGACTACTAATGATTAATAATGATGACTTTACTTAAAGTATTAATAAAGAAGAATAATCAGAGAAATAAATAAAGATAATAATTTTTATTCAATATTTTTAAGCTTATTTATTGGTTTTAAAAATTTTTTTCATATTCGCATAAGAGTAAACAGAGTTTTAAAAATATGTTGGCAACTTTATAAAAACAATTATTCACTCTTAGAATCATCTTTAATAAAACTACTGTCAAAATTTGATAATTCTTTTCTAATGCTCAATTTATCATATGGTATCAGAATTTTCAACTTTATTTATTGAATTCATATTACTTAGTATATTCACACACAATTTATTTTTCATTTTTTAAAACTTCGTTATCTGTTTCCTCAATCTTATTTCCAGTCACCTTTCATAATTGTATTGAACTTATCACCTTCATTAAACATGAGTACATGTATATTTTCATATTTAAATATCAAAGATAAGATAAAACGATAATAAGTTTATAAATAGACAATAAAAATATTTTTACATTTTATTTTATAATAAAATAATGTAATTTAAATTAAGAAATTCTGTATAGCCCTCAGACAAAAATTATACATGTATGAAGAATATTGTCTTGTCAAATATGGCATTAAAAATTAAATGAGAACTTTTTTTATATTTAATAATAGTAACTTTGACAGTATTTTGAAACTATCTTTGAATATAAAGTCAAAACAATGCACATATTACATATACCCCACTCTCAGACTTTAAAACAGTTTATTTAAATAAAAACAATATAATAATTACATTTTTATTCATATTATGGAATAAACATGTAGAATTTTATATTTTGCATATGCTAAAATTTTAAATATTTAAAACCATAAATGTTTTAGATATGACTCTTATAAGATGGGTATTTTAATAAATTGTTAAAAACTTTATTTTTTATTTTTCATAATTCAGTATCAAGTTTATATTAAAGATAGCTACTATGTACATATAATTATAAAATACTAACTAGGAGATCATTTCCATGATTAAATATATTGTAATACTTTGATGCAATTTCTTCCAGTGTTAAAGTTCTAATATAATAAATGAAATAAATGTATACATTGATTTGAATTTCATTTAAATGGCAATACAATTTATTACATGTCATATAATAAATTAGAATTTTAAATCCTGCAGGGCACTGAACTAAAATATCAAAGTGTACTAAAATAAGGAAATCATCTGCACTAGGAATTTTGAATCTTTGGATCACAAAAAATATTTTATGGGTCATGAAATAATATAAAAATTGTAAAGCCACATGTAATTGGTGCCGATATTTGATGAATAAAATTAAAAAAAAAAATACAATAAATAAATATCATTAATTTTATTTCTTAAATATTCTGCTTTTGTTTTTGGATACAATTATAATATTGATAATTATGTGTTAATTATTTTCTGCAGAAGATTAAAATAAATATAATTCAAAAATTGTTTAGTGATTCTTATTTTTTAAATACTTTTATTTAAGTTAGAATATCTGTTTGTTTTATTTGATGGCAAACTTTTGAATCACTTTTAAAGTAAAAATTATAAATTCAATTGAATTGCTTCAAACTTGGTATATAAGTAATAAATACAAGGCAAATCAATATGGACACTATACATTTAGGTTGGTGATCTAAATTTTTAGATTTGGAACAGAGAGTGGAAAATATTGAATATTTTGTTATTAAATGTAAAAATTATTCTTACAACTTTATAATATTCTAAGTAACAGCTGCAATAGGGTGGTATAAACATTTTCTTTTGTGCTTTCAATTTATTGTTAAAATAACATATTTAAGTTGAGTAGATTCAAATTCAATAGAATTGCTTCAAACTTGCTATATAAGTTAAAACATAATGCAATATTGAGAGCATACAAATAACTCTAACAAGATTTTATTATTAGAGATATTGAAATTCTTCCTATATAACTTTTTTGTAATGCAAGCTTAAAACACAAAGTCACATGGTATATGACTTCTTTTATTGATTAAGTTAAAACTTAGTAGGCAAATGTATAAGGGACATTAATGTTTTTTGTCGGTCATCTACTTTCTTAGATATAAATCTGAGGGTAGAAAAATTTTAAATAAATTTATATCAAAGTTAAAGATTGTTATTAGATCTGTAATACATTTGAAGCAAGACTCATAAAAGGGCAGTATAGAGATTTTTCTTTTGCTTTCAGATTAAAATTTATAGTAATATTTTTAATTTGAATTTTAATAGAAATAAGTTCATTATAATTTGTTGAAATTTTGTAAACTTTTACAAATCTCTACCAAAGTGATAATAAACAACAATATTTTAGACAGATGACATACTTTTTTGATATGGAAAAGAGATGAGTAGGTGAGTCTTGAATATTTTGGTATCAAATTTAAAATTTGTTCTTAGAAACTTCATGCATTTTTTCATTTATGTTAAGTTAAAAATAGTTATTTTATACAATATAGCTTTTTAAGCACATTTTTTTTTAAATATTTTTTTCAAATAAAAAAAAAGAGTTCAACAATTTTAAACAAAAAATATGTTAGTTAATGATTTATTATAATGAACACATACTAAAGGTGATATATTAATATAAAAATACTTGAATACAAAAATATAAACAAATATTATAGATAACAATATTTGAATTAATAAATAATAAATTTATTTACATCAAATCGATTTTCATTCAAAATGATCCTTCTCAAGATGTTAGAATAAATTAAAAACTCACATGATTTATATTAAGTTAGTATACACTTATTGTTCAAATTAAATTTTAAAAATTATTAAAATTGTTAATGTTTAATTAACGACTTACAAATCAACTTCATGGATTCTTGGAGGAAAAATTCAGAAACTTTGTATGCTTTAACTTTAATAATAAAACTTTCATAAAATTATGACAAATCAAGGACACAATTTATAAAATTTACTAACAACAATCAGAAGACACTGATCACACAAAATGTCTGTAGAGTTGAAAGAAATCAGATGGTATATCTTCAATATAGCAGTTTTCTTAATTTTGTTTATAAAAATCTTTAAATAAATTAAAATATCTTATATCCATTGAATTATATAAAAACTTGTATTTTTCTTTAGTAGATCAAAATTCTAAAGTCGTTTCGTTCTTTAACATAAATATTTCAATGTCGTTCTAATTTAAAACCATTTCTAATTTTCTTCAATAATATTTCATATGATGAAATTAAAATCCATTATGTTGCCTTTATAAAATACTTTAATATAAAAATACTTGAATATAAAAATATAAACAAGTATTATAGACAACAATATTTGAATTAATAAATAATAAATTTATTTACATCAAATCGTTCAAAATGAACCTTCTCAAGATGTTAGAATAAATTAAAAAGTCAGCTATTTATATTAAGTTAGTATACACTTATTGTTCAAATTAAATTTTAAAAAATATTAAAATTTTTAATGTTTAATTGACGACTTACAAATCAACTTCATGGATTCTTCGAGCAAAATTCAGAAAATATTGTTGTCTATAATTTATGCACTATTGGCACATTTGAATACCAAAGAATATATCCTCTTTTTTCAATATTTTTTATTACCATACAATAATCTGATTTATTTTTATTATGAGTAACTTTAATATCTAAATATTAAATTGTCATTTTTCTTCAAAAGACTTACTCCATTTTAAACCTTCTAAACTATTTAATTCATTGAATAACAAATTTATCATATTTAAACTTTCACAAACGAAAACATCATCAACATACCTGTAATAAATTTTAATACCTTGGTAATATATATTATTATTAAGAATTATATCTTCATATCTTGATACTACAAAACTACATATTTTATACTACTTCTAATTTAAATAGATTAATAAATATTTAAAAAAAAATAGATGTAGTATTTTAAATCAAACTTGTGCAATATATAAATGGCTGTGTGTTTTTGGAAAGGCATATATATGTGAATCTCAATGTACATTGAAGAAAAAACCAAAGGAGCATTTGTTGTTATATAAACGACTACAAAAATCAAGATAAGAGAATGTTAGAAATGATGACATATCACCATCAGTATTTTTTGATCATAGTGCAACATGTAATTATGTTTTTGATTTTGTTTTTAATAAAGTTAAAATTTTGTTTATTGAAAGAAATAATAATAAATGCAAAATTAAAGAAGCTATGTTAATAAAAAGTGAAAGGCAACATTTGATAAACAGACAGGCTGCCAATATAAAAATTAATGAATTGTGGGAAAATCGATGTATGTCGTATTACTTTTTGTTTACATTTGTAATGGTTTTTTGTAATACAATTTGAATCTAGTTGATAACGACTACATAGATAGTTGAAAGTACTTCTATTAAATTGTGATATATTTGTTTTTTAAAATATTTTTTACTATATTAATTATTGTATTGTTTTGAATATATATATATATATATATATATATATATTCAAAACAATACAATAATTAATATATATAAGTGTTCAATATCACATTTCTTTAAATGTGTTATACTTTTTTTTTTCAAATTTTTAATTTGTAGAAGAAGTGTGCATTATAAATTGGGAACACAATTTTTTAATATTTTATTTTTGCAGATCTTTGTTTTACACTATACATGCTCATATTATGATGATTGATTATCTGAGTAGAATAGCATGTTAAATCTTATTAATCAAAAAAAAAAGATTTAACATTAAATGTCAACATTTTTTTGAATTAATTTTGTAAATCTTTTTAACTCTCTCAAACTGCTACTTTTAACATTATTTTTCCAATTTTACAATTTAATTAAGAAAATTATATTGATTAATATTTAGAATTATTTTACAGCTAATACATCTGTACAGTAATGAGATAACTGTCCTTTCTATTGCCTTGATTGGTTGTTTCATGTTGTTTATACAAGTGAACCGTTGTCAATTATTTTGACTGCTCTGTAATTTTTGTTTTCATTTTCAAATTAAAAACATATATTGTAAAGTCTTTTTTTAACATTTAAGATTTTTTCAGAAAATATTTATGAAAATATTAATGATTAAGATTTTAAGAAAAAAAATTACTTTCACATAACAGCAAATTAACAAAGAAATAATAACATTCTGTTGCAATTTGTAATTGAATGACAAACAAGTTTTATGTTTGTTGCTATCGATTATTTTCATCAAATTTAAATCAAAAAATTTTAAACAATTTTTGTTTACTTTAATAACTTGACAAATTATTAATTTGCATTTTAGAAAAGGTTTTTAATAAAAAAAGATTTAGCAATAGCATTAAATGTTGATACCATATTTTAAATCTTGTTTTTTTTTCCTTTGAAAGAAAAAGTTAATATTTGCACTAAAAATGTCCTTGTAATACAAACAATATACACATAATTTTGAGTGAAGTTTTCAATATTGAAAAGATATAACTGAAAAAATTATCAAGAAAATATTTGTTAAAATGTTACATTGTAAAGGATTTAATAGGCCTGAACATAATATTCTCTGGTGGAACATTGAAGATGGGATATCACATTTTATAAATGAAGATGTAGAATGTGAAAGTATGTTTGAATAATTTTACAATAAATTTGCTGAGATTTTTGTATTTATATTCGTTTCTATTTAAGTAAATAAATTTTTTTTATTTTTCAATAATATCATTTAAACATATTTTTCCAATTATCTGAACTTAAAATCCTACTGCATCTTAAATTTAGGGCATTTTATATTTGAAGTAATACATAAATTATTTTTTCAACCACAATTTGGATTTTTGGATTTAACTTAAAATAAAAGCATGTGGGGTTGAGAAATTAATTATGTCAATCCTTTGTTATAAAAATATGATTTATATAATTTCTGGACCCCCTTTACTCTTTATTTAAGTATAATGTAAAATCTCTAGTTGTTGTAAAAGAAACACATTTTTTAGTACATTGTAAATTGTTATTTTTCTCTTTTATTGAAATGATCATCTTTGCATTAATATTGTAATTATTTTATTTGAACAAATATTAGCATGGACACAAACAGCACATTTTAATTATAAAGAGTTTTATATTGTTGGATTGCAAAAAGAAACTATTTTATAATATATAGGTCATTATACAATTACAAACAAATTTGTTGGGTTGCATTGTAAAAAAAAATGATTGATTCCTATCTTCTCAGATCTTATTCAGTTGTGCTATATAACCATTGGAGGCTGAATATAAATGTGATAGACTAGTTATTTTTATGAAGTCACTAAGTAAAAAATAAAAGAATGCATAGTTTTAAAAATATTTTTTAATTAGAAAAGAAAATATTTACATGTTTCAAATAATACATCTTTTTTTTTTTTTTGGTCTTTTATACTTCATTTGTAGAATTATGTATTCTGCTCAATGAATAATAATAAGTGAATATTATGTGACATCAATTGTCTATGTAAGCTTTTTGGTGACTGCATTATTCTGATGAAAATACTTTCCATGTTCATCATGGAGTTTTCCACAATTAATATTTAATAATATGTATGTAGTTCATGACATTTTGTAATTCATTTTTTTATATACTGCTTACAGATCAGCAAAAGCTGATTGAAATGTTTGGATTTAATATTTTTTAACAAATTATTTGGATTTTTTTGAAAATTTTCTGTATTTTTTTCCACTGATTTTTAACTCCAAACCCTCATTTTTTAAAAAAATATACAATGTGACACCAATAAATATCCTCTCTTTGATTTTCTCAGTAGTGATCTTTTGAAAAATATGTAAATCCATCATTATTGCAATCAAAACATTTTGTAAATTGCTTCCTGAGACTGAGTTGGATATGTAGAGGAGATAGGTTGACTTCTTCTGATGTGATACTGATGTACATCATTCTTCTAGCTTGATATAAGTGATGATCAAGATGATCACTCATATTATTGCAGTAATTTAATCTGTATTAGTGGTGCTAGTCAGGTAACAAAAACAAATGTTTTAATCTTGGTGTAGTATCACCAAAATTGTGATAAATATAATGTCATAACATGCATCTATTTATGATTGATGCACTATATAAATAATTATTTCCACTGTGTTCACTTCTTTAGTTTGGATTATATGTGACAGTGGAATTGAAATTAGTATGATAACATTGGTCAAAAACATTACTTTCAAACTGATATTTTTATTATGCAGGTATGGTATGTCCAAAGCTGCCATACCTGCATTGATATTCTTATGGAAAGTTTGAGATCAATTTATGTATAATGGAACTGTATGTATTATTGTTGTTAATTGTGAAAATAAATTCTTTTAGACTACTCTTTCTAATGTTTGATTTTTTGAACCCAATGGTTCTACTTTATTAATCCTCAGGCAATTCCATATTCTTAATAACAACAATAATTTCTTTCTATATTATCTTGTCAATACTAAGAAACATTTTATAAAAATTGAGATTAATTGATGATGACCTTGCCAATTGTTAATTTCTAGATCACCTACATCACTTTTTATTCTACCTTTTTAAAGTTCTGGAATGGAATTCTTAAATGTGTCATATACAAGTCATATTTAAACATAAATTAGAATAACTTATTATAATCTTTTTGTTCTTAGTCATTTCTTATGCAGAAACAGCCATTTGCAACATGAATACTCATTTTCATCTAAACTATTAAGGCTTTAATTGATATGACAAATCTTTATTTATGCTTCTATGATCATACATTTAGTGATCAGGTGCTTTAATAAAAATGCATGCTTATGGGAAGTTTTTATCTTCAACATTACAACCAAAGTATAAAAAGTAGGGTTTCTGTGATTGTTGTCACATGACATTGACAGAAGGGAAATGTTACTTTGCCAACACTGTAACAAAACTACTTTGCATTAGCCCCACTTATATAACATATTTGCAGTGCAATGGATGTACAATAACATAACTAAAGTTACCTTTAATAATCAATATGGATATTTACTCTCACACAAATAATTCATAATCAAATGCAAATGTAAATTAAGTTTCTTTTCAATAATTTTATGCATTCTTTTCCCATTTAAAGCTCTATTTGGAGCTCAAACTTAAATGTACACTATACTTTCTGTGTTAAACTAATAATAAAAGATAGTCTAATGTCAAAAAAGAGAAATGGAAACTGTATTTCAAGATAAATACTTAAAAAACTTGTATATTAGAGAGAATGAACCAAAAAAGTCAAGCACATAATCATATCTTGTTAGAGGCAACTTAAAAACATCCAAAAGAAATCTATACAAGTAATAGTAAATGTAAATATGAAGTTAAGAAAATAGTACAAATATAACGGGAGAAATACTTTACTTTCTAATCATACTATAACTGAAAAATTATAAAACAAATACAGAGATAAATATTTAAATTACCAAAAATATGGCAATCTTCCAACTGTTTAGTATTATTTTTAATTAGTTTTCACTCACACATTAACAGTATTATTTTCATATTCAGTATAGAAAAATTATATATTAATTTTATTTTTATAGAATATTTTTTTAGTACAGCTTAAGTTATTTTTATATGAATGTGTGTATGTGAGTAAATGTATAGAATATAACAGGAATGTAGTATATAAATTCTTTAAAAGTGGATTTTTTAAAATCACTAATGTGTTCAGAAATCAAGAGAAAGTAGATATCCTTAACATAGGCCCTATTATTCAAATTAAAATATCTATTATCTGTTCAGAATTTTTGTGAAACTTTGAGTTACTAAGAAAATCAATGATAACTTAAGTATCAGGTTATACAAAAGGTTCATCATTTATAAAAATCTTAATTTTATTTTCTTTGATTAAAGTCCACACTTTTTGCCTTGATAATATAATAATTATTTGGAAAATGAGTTAAGAGAAAATTAAAAAAAGATATAATACATTATGAATTAAAAATATTAAATAAATAATTCACCAGTAGCAAGGAAAGGTACAAAATTATAAATTATTATTTAAACTTTATATATAACTAAAATGTAACAAGTTCTAAGGTACAAAATTATAAATGATTATTTAAACTTTATATATAACTAAAATGTAACAAGTTCTCATTATGAAAAAGGTTTGAAAATTTCATGGAAAATTTGAATAGGCTATCAACTAACAGAGTTGTTAATCGGTGCATTAAAATATAAAATATGTTCGTCCAGCCAAAATTAGCTAATTTTGTCGTTTACTAATATTTTTAATGTACATTAGAAATAAACATAAAGCTGTTTTTTGTAGTGAAACTGTTTTTCTTTAGCTCATTTTAAAAAAATTAAATTTCTCATAGATAAGTCTTAAAAAATATAACATCGATTAAGTCTTAGTATTTAATTTTCTTGATGTATTTGAAAAGATCATTAACTTTATTTAAAATGTAAACACATACTTTCTTTCAAAGGCTAAAAAAACTTTATACACTCACATGCATATATAAATAATGTTCTCGAAATATCTCATTATTTTTAACTAAACTATGTTTTTTTTCTTATCTAAAATAATAAACTATTATTTTTCTTTTAAAATGTAAAAATATATTGTAAAATTTTATGAAAATCATTGTATGCGAATCGTTTTTGATAAATGCGATCTAATTACATCCAAGATCATAAACTAAAAAATGAAAAGATTTTTTACATTTTTTTTTTAAATAAATTTTTAGTAAAAAATAAATATTTTATAACAATAACAACATGTATAAATAAAATGTAGAAAGTCAATTGAATTTTATACACATAAATAATATAAAAACACATGCAAATCTAATTAAAACAATGACAAACGCTGAGTACTGCCATTCAATGCAGATCACAGTAAGTTCTAGATGTGTGCACAAAATCATATCTAGCATATATTTACCCAATATCTCTAGACTAATCTTTAGCTTATGCCTTTCATTAGTGATGACCTTGAATCTTAATGCACTGCACATAGACCTCAGGGTGTAATGCAACTCTATAGCAGCCACATTTTATATTTTTAGTTAACCTATAAAACTATGAGTTCAAAATACATAGATACTGAACTAAATTTAGATTTATATGGCTAAATAATGAGCATGGATCAACAACATTATCCGAATTCAATTTGCACATATAACATATTAATTAACTTTTTTAAAAAAGGTGGATACTTAAGGGTTGCATTACATTCTAAAATCTGGGCACAATGCTCTTACATACAAGGTTTGTTTTATTGATGAAAGTTATAAGCTAGAAATAAATAGAACTAAATAGGTATTTTAAGCACCAATCTTCTTTCATTCATTTATAACTGTGGCCTGTGTTGGGTAGAATTCCTGTTTGATGAGTTTGGTACTATTTTAACAGCTTATGTAAGCAAAGGCAATGGTGATCAAGTGATTAAATAAATAGAACTTTAAAGCCTTTCCTTTTTTTTTTGTGAGCAAAGTGTATATTACCATCAGATCTCTGACTCATGCAAGTATTATTGTTTTCTGTATTGTTTTAAATTTTACATTTCAATGAAATATACTTTGTATATAAACTGAGCATTGATTACATATATGTGTGGGAAATGATTTGAACCAACTGATGAGTGCTGGTTCACAAGAAATATATATATATATATATATATATATATATATATATATATATATATATATATATATATATATATATATATATATATATATATATATATATATATATATATATATATATATAAGAGATCATTTTCACTAGTGTGTGATTATGTAAATCAGTTGTATAAGATATATTGGATAACTGAAAGGAACGTGAAAGTCTGGGTTCAAATCCTTTCTCTCTATTTGTATATGTATATGTATTGTAATAGTATACACATATGCCATTACATCATTTCAAAATGAAAATATAAAAAAGATTCATAAGTAAAATGGATATATAAACAAAAAAAATTAAAATAATAGTTATAAAATTGCACAGATGGAAAACTAGTTAATAACTACTTAAAAGTTAAAGTAAAAAAAAATTACAAAAATAAAAGATTGTTATTTTTTTATGTAATGTAAAAAAAATAATTTTAATTAGTTTATATTCAAAAATTAAGTTTAAATCTTAGTAGAATGGAAATGATTGTTCTATTAAAGTGTAAGAAATGTTAAGCAAACAAGCCTTTGGGGCACTTAAATGATTGAAAGTTAAATAAAAGACAAAAAAAATGATTATGGTGTTTCCCACTTAAACTGGCCAATGCAGTTACCAAAAAAACACACAGTACTGAAAGGAAAACTATCATGTCCAATAAGATTGGTGCAACATCAGTAGTGATCAATCTGAAAATTTGGTGATAAGGGAGGGGTAATACTATAAAAATAATAATTGATAATTGAAGAACTATTGATTGATTATTGATTAAATGGATGTGACTGTTCTAAAATATTTTGCAGTTGTATTGTGGACTCTGTGATGTAGATATCTCACAATAGATTTCATTTTTCTTATTTGTGCCAACATTGTGGAGTCCATGATATAGACATCTCACAATAAATTTCATTTCCCTTATTTGTGCCAACAGATATGACTTCCTGAATGATGGTTACTGAAAGAATGGCAAGCATCAGTTTCATCTCCAAAAATAATAATATACAAAGCATGATATCTAGGATGGACTTCCACAACCTGCAACAATCTGGAGGATTCATCAAGACTTACTGGGAAGTATAAACTTTTGTATGCAATATAAACTTTTAAATAGATATTTTAAACAAACTTTCAATTTGTAACTTAAGCACAACTTTTAAATAAGCTATTATCTGACAAGTAAATGAACTCTAAATTAATTATTAATATTTTTTTATTTATAACATTTTCTATCAATCATTTCTATTTCTGTTAATTAAATTATTATATTTAAAGTAAAGTATAGATGGCTGCATAGATTCATTAAGTTTAGATTAGATTATGTGAGATTAATTTTGTATTATTTGTTTCATAATTGAACTGATGCTGGTAGAGGGTTATACAGGGTGTTATGTCAATGTACTCTGAAACATGTTAAAATACAGGGCATAGTACCAAAATAGGAACCCATCATATTGTTATTGGTGATAAAGGTATTCCCTACACCATTTGATTCTTATACTCTATGGATAGGGATTATATGATGGCAAGGTCTGTTCTCCCTCCATATGGAGCATCTTGTTTTTTCAATGTTTTTAAATATGATTTCTCAATCAGACAGATGTACATTCATGTACTGGATGAAGATTACTTCTTTAAGAAAATCGTGCTGCAGATGCACATTCCTGACAGCATGGTTTTATGTTAACATCTTCATATTGCATTGGTTGTGTCTGTATATCAGGAAACAAGCATTGTTTTGACTGAGAACTTTTAGCCTGAGGTTAAATGATTGGAAAATCTTTAAATAGGAATTCTACGTAATCTCTCCGTGATTATCATTATAAAATATTAAATGGTATAAAATTTCCATCTGTGCATATTAAGATAAATATAATTTAAATCTATCTAATAATGTTAAATAATCTATTCCAATTTTTTTATGTGTGTAATAAATGTTTGTCTAATAAATACTGGCAGTAACTTCTTATTTTATCTTGATTAATAATACTTTGAAATATATGATTAAAATAAGTTTGAAATGTTTTATTAACCTTATCTCCTCCATAAACTAGTGGCTAGGGCTATAGGTCAATAAAGGTTTAATTTTATCCATATTTATCTGCCTGCTTTATAAGTTTTCTAAGTTCTAATAGCTTAGTGTTGCCCTGTTATGGCAGATAAGTTTGAAAACATCCACCTGACCATTATAATATATATATATATATATATATATTGTACCGGGTTTGAAAATGAGACGTTCAAAACACTGGTCTCTTAAACAGAGAAGAACATACTTGGAGAGTATTATGTCCAAACGAAAATATATAACTAGTGTTACATTTCCAGGACATAACTTCTTCTTGACTGTTGAATTCAACACCATGTTCAAAGCACTTTTTTGTTTTGTATAAACACTGGCACCAGTTAATTATTCCAAGAGGATAAATAATGCACTTTAAACAATGGCCACTAATTCAATGCTTAACTACCCATGACTAGCTCATTATATTTTTAATCAATAACAAATTATTGTTTCATAATAGTGGTGAAGAAGATTGATAAAAGGAATGGATAAAAGAATTGGTAAAAAGAATTGACCCACAATATAAAGCTTAAGTTTAAAGATAATTTATTAAAATTAACATTTATATTCTAACTTTAAATATTTTTATAAATCTTATTTACTAACATAATACTGATATTTTATATATAATAATCATGCATAGTTTCAACTCATACACCAGCATATATAATAAAGCATTAAATAATATTTGATATTTAGAACACACAAATTAATAGTTCATTTTTATGTGCTATAGAGTTCATATAATTCGACGCCAGAGGCTTGATGAATTTTTATGAATGCAATGGCTACTTTAGAATGAATATAAAAAAAATGTTTTACCTAGTATTTTGAATGTGGATGCATCTTGCTGTTTGCTGTTTCTAATGAAATATCTCTAATTGGTTAGATTTGAGGTTTCTTGAGGAGGTTTTATGTTTATTCATTAGTATTATTCTTGGAGACAATTAAACACTGATGAAGGATTTCTAAACTGTTATGCAAACATTATATTCACAGGCAGGTTTTGTTCTTTTACTGGAATTCAGGATAGTGATGGCCATATGTTTTCTATGATTTTAACACTGCATTTTTGATTGATTTGATTTTCAACTGCATGATCTAAATAATACTCTTAACTCTCTGAACTGAAGTGACTAACCCAACTGATTGTTCGATAAATATTTACTATTTATACGTAAGGTATGTTTTTGTTTTCATGTCCACCAGCAATATCTGTTGTCAGAATTCCTTTCTTAATCCTTTAACTATGTGTTTTTGAGATTGTGTAATTAGTAGCCATGCAAATGTGTTGTTTTTATAATTTTAATTAATTGCTATTGCTGTGTTTTTTAATGATAATTTTCCATATTTTTTATTTCATTTTAACATTTATTACACATACATTTATTATATTTACAAACACACTTATGTATTTTATTCTAAAGTCAACACTAGTTTTAAGATGACTTTTCTTTCTTTAATTTAAATAAAAAGAGATTTATATTCTTTAAACTTGAACATCAACTTTCAACTAATAATAATAAATGCTTTACTTCTCTTTATAAAACTTTTAGTTTAATTTTCTAGTTCATTAATTGCAACTTTTATTTTTAATGACTAATAATAGGAAACTATTCGATTTTTAATCTTGTGTTTTGACAGAAAACTGCATTTTGTTTAATAAAGAAACTCTAGATTTTTATAACTTATTTATTGATTTGTTGATTTATTATTTTAACAATTTTTTGATAAAATTATTATGTACCAACTACAATCTTGGTACTATATATATATATATATATATATATATATATATATATATATATATATATATATATATATATATATATATATATATATATATATATATATATATATATATATATATATAGTAACCCTCTCCCAACACCTCACCTGCCTTTCCTAACAACAAATAATCAGGGGTTCCAATCTATTGATCATAGAATAAACTACTAGTCTGATTTTGCCTTAAAATTATTAATGAGGCTCTTAAATGATGTTTTACCCTAGCCTAGCTCAATTGGGGGGTACATATGTCTATAAGGTGTAAAATGTATATTAGATGTTGGAGGAAACATTATGATTAATAGGAACAAAACATCTAATAATTTATAAAATAAATGAATTAAAATTGGTAAAGGACTACCATTTAAATTGACATTCTATAGTCTATATTTCATCTCTTCCCATCATCCACATGCACTGAACAACCTCTACTGTGTTAGAAAATTGAATTAATAAATAAAGATGTAATGCTGATTAACTATACTGCATGGTAAGTTATAGTTAAACATAAAATAAAATATAGTATTACTTAACTTTTTAATTATACAGTAATTTAAACTAGTTAACTGAATTAATGTCTACTTTAGATAATAAGTGGATATCTCAGGGAATTAATTTATTGCATGAACTTAATTTTAAATCTATATTTTTCAACGACTACTAATTACTATTATAAAAAAAATGATACAAATTAAGCAATATCCTAACAAAATAATGGTAGTTAGATAATGAAAAAAATAGGGTGTATTTTGATTTCAATTCATCATCTAAATAAGAACTGAATAAAAAAATTTTCAGAGAATCACTAAATAATCAACATTTCAAACAGTGTTTGGATCAAGGATAGCAATATCATCAGATCTGAACATGTTCATCATTAAATTATGGAATAGTGCAATCATATCATATTAGATATGTAAATGTGTGTGCATGTGTGGAAATATAAAATACCAATGCATGTCAGAGAAGAATTCTGAACACAACTTTAAATAAATAAAACATTTATTTACAAAATAATTTAAACAAACATTTGGTTTTATAATTTACACATATACATGGTTTGGCCATTTCTAACATCAGTGATAAATGGTCTACATAAGAACAAATAACATAAAGAGAACTCTCTATATTTTATTTAACATATGCCAGCTATCAGTGCATTCTGATAGACTTATGGAAGAAACATTATAATTGCAGTATTAAAATAATAACACAAAAATAAACTTCCTGATATTTTACTTGCAATATTTGCAGAAGCTCACTTTCTGATAAACATATGACACAGAAACATTATACTACTATACCAAGGTAATTAAATATAAAATTATCTTGCATTTGGTATTTTATTTTCAATACAGTCAAGTTATCAATTACTTCTGATATGCTTATGAAAAATAAAACACTGTTTAACACTGGCACTATATAATAAGATGAAACTAAAAGTCCTGGCATTTTACTTCAAATGCACATTTAATAAAATGAGAGGAGTTTTAATCTAAGAGTAAGAATAGGAATAAGAGGTCAAAATATATTTGACAAATTAAATGAATAATTCTATTAATTAGCTACACTCTGTCTTCTTTGCTTGCTCATTCAAATGAGGATGGAACATTATGAGAGTTGATGGTATGAAATCTAAATTATTAATTTAAAATGATTTAAAACAGTAATTAAAGAGTTACACATTAATAATGGATTTCTCTGTATGCTCCAAATTAATAATTTATGCATGTGTCACAATTATGCTATCAGTTATAAAATAATTAATATTACTAAATCCGATTGGTTTACTTATGAAATAGGGAGAAATATCATAATACAGATGATGTCAATGGCCAAACAAGTTTTAATACAAATTCTAATTTAGCTGTTCTTTGAGAAAAAAAACAATTCTACCTTTATTTTCTTTTTTTATCAACAAATTATTCTACACTTGGCTATGAATAAATGATGGAAAACATTCCATAAGGCACATGAGGGATAAAAGACTTTCCAAACTCTATTCATTTAAATAACAATACACAATAACTCCCAAGTCTAATTTCTGAGACTTAAAACAAACTGGTGTGGACATGGTCTAATCACCAAAATAAGGGAAATATACTACTTGGCTTCTTATACAATAATTCATAAAATACAACTACTAAATCTGGATATAATCTACTACTAATAAATACTTCAATAAACTAAAGAAGAGTTTTCTCAATCCCTGACAATATACTATATAATATAAATACCTTCATTCTGCATAGCCACTAAATACATTTCAATCTAAACATAATAAAGAAATAATAAATTCACATTTAAATAAATCTACCTTTCAACTTCTCTTGGCACATTTTCATTGTCTGAAACCTATGGGCATTAAATTATTTTTACTTTCAATTCAAATGTTATTATAGCTGGATTCAATAATAGACATGTATATATAAGCATAATAACACACAAACAATTTCAAATTCCAATAGACAAAGAACTACTTTAACAATATAAATTAATAAATTATAACGGTAATAATGAATAAATCTCTCATTTCTGACAAGTATAATATTTTAACTTGGAAATATACCAATTATTATTAAATAAACAAGACAAAATAACTTCTAGTAAGCAAATACAAAGTAATTCTTTAGTGCAAAATTGGAATAAAAGTTTGGTTTAGAATAAACAACAAATCTTTAAATTCTGAGTAAACAATTATTAAGAAATACTTATTTCATAACTTACTGAAAAACGCAAAAATACACAATAAATTTTATATAATGAGCTCTTTTCAAATACAAGCTGTTCATCCCTTAACAGCGAATGGATATATCATTGCTAACATGCACATATGGAAATACAAGCACATAATAAAACTATAATAAAATAATACTAATTACCTTATAATATTTTTCTATATTATACTTTGTGAGATGTTCTTGGAGAAAGCAATAATAATATAATACATATAAAATCATACGACATCTTTTTATATCTATCTAGCTATTAAATGCCAACAAATAATAATAATCATTAAAGCTCTTTTTTTTTTTCTTGGTGGAAATGAAAGTTTATTTCTAGTTTGTAAATGACGTTTCTTAGTCATGTACTAATCGATGATGGTAATTGGTATAAGTATACATATTAACAAACACACAAAAAATTCCTGCAGGGAGATAAATATTAATTTGGATACAGTTTAGCAGCAGTTCAAAGTTTTTTGCAATAGCTAATGAAACCGCTGGCAATCTAATAAAAACAACTTAATTTGACTACACCCCAAAGTCAAAAATGAGATATTTTTACAAATTAATTTAACATTAAATAACACTTTAAAGAACTCATCATTCTTCTAATAATAGTCATATTAAAATTCTTACATAAACATTAATTGTCCATAAAATCATTTTGTAGAGCAATTAATTTCTATTGAAGATTATTGAAGTAATATTAAAATGACTATTCAAATTTTTTTTATGTATTACATACACCAAATATAAACTTGCATACATTTTTTTTTTTACATTTTCTATATTCAATGATTTTAATTGTCATAGTATTGGATGAAACCATGTAGCTTGTTAATTTATAAGATGGATAGATTTAAACATCATTCACTTACATTACCATGCCAAGCAAGGAGAAAGGTGTTATTTAATCAGATAGATATGTCTTGATTTATGCTTTTGATTTGACAAAGATGTATTAATAATGATTAATTCATTTACTTTAAAGTTGTTGTGTTCCATGACAGCACTTCAGCCAAGCTAACTGGAGATAATATGCCAAATATCTTGAGTGAGATATTAATGGAGTATACCTTTTTTTTTGGCTTTCATAGGTTTAATAAACTTATAAAAAAACAGCTTCCAAAATGTATTTCAGAGAGCTATTGAATGTGAATCATTTTGGTTGTAATAAAACCATTAATGCTCTTTTCAGTCAAAAAAAAAAATAATAAATAAAAAAACAAGGTTTACATGTTTCATTTTTCATATTAAAGGTCAAAGTTATACTACACCTATTTCTCTTTAGGATTTATTTTAATTAGTTAGACACATTCTTCTTTTGAATGCCATAATTCTGGTAGTTTTACTCTTATTCTTAACCAGGAGCAGTTGATCTTGTTTTACTACTGTCCTAAGTAAATAACTTTTTAATTAAATAATTATAAGCAGATAACTACACACACTAAATATTTCCACATATATATACATACTCTATTTTTAGACGTCATCTTTGCTTTAATTTTGAGGAATAATTGTCATAAGAATGACCGTAAAAATTATGTTGAGAACTAAGTCTATTTTTCATTTCCAAATCCTATTTTTTTTAAAAAATGACATCCACCAGATTGTGATGACAGGCTGGGAGTAAATTATCAGATTTCATATTTATTTCCTTAAAAAGATTAATGAACTATTTTCAAGTTTCATGGAATAATTTTAAATCTCTAGTTTTTTTAAATCAACAAATATTTAAGGAATATTTTTAATAATTCATTTTTTGAATGTGTTTTACAAATTATTTAAAAATGTATGTATCTGTAAAAAAGTTCATTATGTTAATTTTCAATTAAAAAAGTTTTTAATGATGTAAGTTTCATTTTTAATGAACTTATAACTATGAAATCTTAAATTACATTATATTAAAAAGTTCAGAGTTGCAAATTATCACAAATGAAAAAGAGCGAATAGAAATGCGGTACTTATTAATGAATCAACTTGTCTTTGATTACAGTATTTAATTTTAAAATACTGGTTTGATTGAAATTAAATTGAAATATTTCAGCAACATTATCACGTGATCAATAATATTGGTAATTATAAATATTCAGAAGTCATTCAATTTAAACTGCACCTTTTTTATATTACTTTTTGTATTAAATGCAATTTGTAAAAGACAGTATAGGATTACAAAGATTAATACATAGAAAAGCATATTAAATAATATATAAATGTATATACTTCTGGCTCAGTTTTCAGACTTCTGTGCACACTTTTATCTTCATGATTCTTCGGTTTATAATCCTATCGATTTATTTTGTATTTTACTGTTACAAAGTTCACCTTTTTCTGCCATCATTAATTTGCTTCCAAAAACGTTTTACTGATTGTAATCTGTATGACTTTTTTTATTCCTTCCAATTTTAAGTTTTAATTGAATAAATAATTCAAAACAAAAAAAATAACTTTCATTGTACATTTAAAAAAAAAACAAAAACATTACACTAACTAAAAAAAAATAAAATTGCATCTTTTAATAAGATCGCTAAATTTACTTTTTATTTTAGCTTTTATCAAATGCCAATATATTTGTACCATATATAAATAAATGAAACAATATATAACCATTAGAAACCAGTCAACCCATAGACAATTTCAATATAGGCAACAATCAACAATCTCAAATGGTTGTGAAGGCAACCAAGGGGCAAGCAAAAATAACTGAAATTTTGTAAAAAAAAATGTTATATATATGTATTAGGTATGATATATTAAATCTTATTCAGAGCATTGCCATTTGAGGAACTGCTCAAGTCTAATTAATTTTTTCACTTATGAAAGTAATCCTGAAACTCTTGCAAAGTGATGCCCTTTATCATCAACTTTTTTCATCCGTATTTCCTAGTCCACAGACATTTTTGAAGCATTTTTTTTTTTCATTTAGGAGAAAAACAAGTTTCACAAAGTGAGCTTTAGTGAATATTATTGAAGAATAAGCTGGGTCATGCTGTTTTTAAATAAAAATTGTACCACCTTAAAGGCTTTATGCATTGGGAAATTGTCATGGTAAAGCTGACACTACCCAAATTGCCAGAAATCAAAATGTTTTCATATTTACTGCATCATTCAAACTTTTCAAAACTTGCAGATATGAAATGTGTTTATTAGATATGAATTCTGAGTAAGAAATCCCATTTGCAAAAAAAAAAAACAACCTGTATCATCTTGATATTGGATATTCTTACCACAATCCACACTTTTTGGGTTGTTGTGAAGTTGACATTTGGATTAAACAACTCATAAACTTGTGTTTTTCCAGATCAGCTAGCTTGGAAACTTTTCTGTGCATTATCACTGTTTTTCCTGTTTCTTTCTTTAACAGAAAACAGATTTTTACATTATTGCAACATGTTAGATACACTTATCAAAACATTTGCCATACTACAACATGACTTTTCTCAAGGATGATAGTTGGATAGAATAGTGCAAGAGAGTCTACAAAAGGGATAATCATAGTAGTAAAAAATTCAAATAATTACACACATAATCTCAAAATAATTTACAGAATTTGCATTTTATTAAATTTAGGCATGAAAAAAAAAAACTATTTTTAGTTTTAATTTTGAAAACGAATTTTTTTTAATGTAGGAATTTGATGAATTATTTATATTCATTAAAACTAAAAGTTCTGCTGTTCATTATACAAAAAATGACTGTTGTCCTACTGATTGCAAAAAAAATTGAACAGTATAAATAATGAAGAAAGGTGTATATCTCACAAAGTAAAATATCCAGATCAAATTATTTGAATATAGTTATAGATTTCAAATGAGAAGAAGATTGTAAATAATGAAGAAAGGTATATCTTTCACAAAGAAAAAAATTGAAAGCAAATTTACTGAGTGAGGATATATATTTCAAACTTTTATGTAGTATATTAAATATAAATTACTGTTTTTTTTACTATCTAGACATTGTATAATTAATGAAACAAGGTGTGTATCTCACAAAAAATAAATATAGGAAAAGCAAATTCACTGATTTTTTTTTTTTTTTAAAGTTATTTACTAATTTCATTTCATCATTTTTAAAAAGCTGTCAACAAATATTTTTACAAATATTATCAGAAAAGTTTTGTTTCGAGGTTAATATTTTAAAAAGCGAAAATAATATTATTTAATATAAATAATAATTAAATAAAAGCCTTAATTAAAATTAATTATTTTGTTTCTGTCTTCAATATGAATAACAGTAGTACTAGCAGTATTAAAGACTTGATCACATGTTAGAAATGTTACTGCCATTACTATTATTGCTAGGAGATTATCTTAATGACATTTTGTCATAAAAATGAAATATATAATTGAAATAATTGTATTTTATGAGATTCTAAAGATAAATATGATAGCATGTAGGATGGTATGATAAATTTTATGAAAGGAAATAGTGTACAACATATTGTAAAAATTTAAATGTAATTCCTTATTTTTTCTATACACATTTAGTATTTAAGTCTTTTAGAATATTAATGTTGTAAAAATTAAGAATTTGAATAGAAAATACTTATTTTTTTATGTTTGAACAACCATTTTTATAATACACTCAGCAATATATCACTTACATAGAAAAACACTAAACTACTATCATATTAAAAGTTTACATTTTACTTTACTTAATTTGTTTTTGTTGATGCCATCCTCATTATTGTGAACCAATGCAGGGTGAAAAGTCTCTCTAAGTCCAATCCATCTTCTCTGGTGTTTAGCCTCTCTTCTCCACATCACTCTTACACACTTTCTTATTTTATACACTCATCTCATATTTTTTTCTGAGTATTTTACAATTTATTGGAATCCAATTTAGTATTTTAATTGTCCAACTATTATCATTTCTTCTAGAAACATGTTCAGCTTCACTCCACTTCTGCCTTTTAATCCTTTCAGTGATATCAGTAACACCTGTTTGTTCTTTTACTTACATATTGTACTTCAATCTCTTCTAGTTATTTCTCACATGCAACTCTCCATACTTCTTTGCATTGTCTAAAGTCTCTGACTAGTTTCTATTAGTTGTTCATGTCTTTGATCCATAAGTAAGAATTGATAAAACATGTTTATTATACACTTTTATTTTCAAACACATAGACATATTTCATTTTGCTACTACATTAATTTTAACAAAAGCACACTGACCAAGTTTAATTCTAAGATTAATTCATCCATTATGTTGACATCAGTAGTACTAATTTGGGGAAGGTATTTATAAATGTTAACCTTTTCTAACTCATCATTATCAATCTTTATTTTCATCTTTAAATAAAATATATTGAACATAACTTTAGTTTTTTAACATTTACCTTTAGTCCTACTTTATTACAATAACCTGACAACTCTTGCAACATTTCCTGAGGTTTAAAGTATTATTTGCATAAGCAACTACATCATCTGCAAAATCAAAATGAGTTAAATAATCTCCATTTATTTTATTCCTTTAGCTTCCCATTTTAATCCACAAAATACTTTTTGCAGCTTGTTTGTAAAATGTTTTGGAGATATGGACCCATCCTGTCATACATCATTCTCAATGTTAATCCTCCTAGAATTATTATGTAATCTAATTGTTGTTATTGCATTTTTTATAAATATTCTTCAGAATATGACAATATCATAGGCATATATTAATGATCCATTGCTTTAATCACTGAAATGATGCTTAAAAAATCCAATGTCTTTTAATAATCTACAAATCCTAAGTATAATGTCAACTCATATTTATTAGTGTTTTCTATAACTTCTCTCAACACCTGAATAAAATCCATTGTAATAAAACAACTTTTAATTCCAGCTTGCTTTTTTGGATGGTTAAAATTCAAACTTCTCTGCACACAACTTGTATTTATCTTGGTAAATATTTTGTATAAAATTGATGGGTAAATGATAGGTGTGTAATTTCTAATATCTTGTGTTATGTCCATTTTCAAATATTACTATTAATAACACATTCTTCCAATAATCTGGTACATCTTTATCATTTAGACATTTGTTACATAACTTTTCCAGTATTTTTTCAATTTCTTTGCTTGTATTTTTTAAAAAATATCAATTATAATTCCATCACCACCCTAAGCTTTTTCCTTCTTCATAAATTTAATTTCATGACTCACTTTTTATTTAATATCCTGGGAAATTCAGAAGATATAGAAATTGTTGAATGTACTTATTTTTTATTATTGTATAATTCTTGATAGAACTCTTCTATCCATTTCATAATGTTATCTCTCTTTTAGTAATGGTTCAATCTTCTTTTCTTTTTCAGAAACAATTTTCTCACCAATACCAAAATGTTATTTTACACTCTTGAGACTTTTATTCACTTCTATTGAATTTCTTTCTAGTTCACAATTATAATTTCTTACCGCATTATCAATTGTTTTTGAATCCATTTTAAAAAAATTGAAGATATTCAATCCTTCTTAATATATCATTTTTAAATATTTTCATATTCTTTCTTTTCTTCATAATTGCTCTAGTCTCAGTAAAAATTTTATTGGCCAATTTCTATTTTTGTTACCAGGTATCTTTGTTGCTGTTTTTAAAAGTATATGAGTTATTTTCCTATTCATTTCATTCAAATGTTAATCAGGTTCAAAATCTGCTAACATTTGGAAGCAATTAAAAAGTTCTAATGAAATATATTAGAGTGTTTATTAATATTAGAATTATCAACAGTAATTTTTTTTTTCTTAATAATTTTTGTCTCTCCAGTTTTGCATTAACATGTATCTATTATCTCATTAATAAATAATCATGTCCTTTGTTGAATTTATTAAGAACATTACACTCTTGAAATTTGTATTTTCTGTAAGTGAAAATATAATCCAATCTGGCTGTACATTCATTTAGATGCTCCCATGTCAATTTTCTTTTAACATTTTTTTATAAAAAAATGAATTCATAATATAAACTTTTTCTTTTTTGGTAAACTCCACAAGTCTATGTTCTCTTCCATTTTTATTATCATCATAACATTTACCTACATCACTTTTATCTTGCAATTGTTTACTAATTCTAGCATTAATATGTCCCATTACAATTTGAAAATACTCTTTGGTCTATTCAAAAGCCTTTTGTCTGTGCTATCATCAGAATGAGAATTTGATGATGCATAATCCTCTAACTATCTGCATTTGGTATCTGCTATTGAAGAGAATAACTATTCTGGCCACAGTCTCAAAAAATCAATCTCGACATTGCTGTTTTTTCACTATTTATTTATAATAAATCCTATTCCACTCATAAGTTGTTTTAAAATTCATGGCTACTTTTAAAATCAATCATCTCTTCATCTTTTCTTCTAACTTTCTAATGTTCAATAATGTTTCATTTATTATGAGTAAGTTTTTTCAATTTTTGCCTTTTATCTTCACTTGAAAGTGATCTGCACTTAGAAGTACATAAATAAAAATTTGTCATCAAATGACAGTCTTGGTGCACAATCCAGAGATTCTTAACAACCTCTGCCTTCGACCAATCATTGTTGCCATATCTGGTGAGTTTACACCCTCCTATGGATAGAAGCTATGATTTATTTTTGTCTGTCATGATTATAAATATATACTAAAAATTCATTTACAAAAGCATTCATTCTGCCTTAGATGCAGCTGAGAAGAAAGTACACAGTGTTTCTAGATTTGAAACACACAGGAAAAATGTCAATAAACATTCCATGCTGACTAATGCATGTTGATTAGCAGGCTATCCATATTTGTATCTATATAAATATTCACATAGTAGTAACAACTGTAAACAGTAGATTGTATGAAGTGGATATTAGAAATTTGCCCTATTTGTTTTTTTAAGGCCTTCCAGAGAAATCAAAGTGCCTTCTATCAGTTAACAGCACAGCAATGTATTTATTTATATATAAATATTATATACTATTTAAATAAGATCATGTTCAGTGGTGTCTATCTGCCATAGCCTAAATTTGAGTTTGAAAATTACTGCTAAAATCCTGATGTTTTTTTAAAAGATGTAATTTATTTAAAACCATTCAAACGACTTAATCCATTACCGATATATAGCTCGAGTGTAAAATAGAGATACATTGTGCAATTGAAAAGTCCAATAAGAAATTCATTTTCTCTCAAAGTTTTTCTGTATGTAATTGCTTAAGAAGTATTTGCCCTGCAAAAAAATATTCAAAAAAAAGTATTACATTGTAATCTATATTTAACAAAGATAAGATTCTGTCATTTGTTTAAATTTTTTTATTATCTAAATGGAAATTTACTTGCCTGAAAGTTCAAATTCATCTCAAATTTTAGTGGAACATTAATTTTCAGAACGGATATATATATATATACATTACTTTCGTTCACTGTTCTGAAAATTAATATATATATATAGATATATATATATATATATATATATAATATACATTACTTTCGTTCACTGTTTGACCTTGAATTTAATAGATTAATTGTATCAGATATTTACAATATATATATATATATATATATATAAAATATACCAACCATCATACAATTACAAATAACCAGTAACGCCCTCTGTTTAAAGATCTATATCTCAATAATAGCAAACCTCAAAATGATACCTATATATATATATATATATATATATATATATATATATATATGTAGATTTCCCCACATATGATAAGTTACACCCACAAAAAAAATTCTATAAATTACATTACTCACATTATTTTTTTCTAACACATCTTTTGAATTATTAACCATTCTATTCAAAATACCCGATCCATAAAATGAAACATTATATATACTATTATAACCTTTTTTCATAAATTTTACTTGATTATTATTATAAAAAGGCAAGGAAATCCACTTCTTACTCTCAATTTTTTCATCACCAATATTTCTGTTAATTTTCTTACTAAACTGACAAACCACCTGATAAATTTATTTTATTTTATAACCCACACTTAATAATTCACTTACATATTTTTCAATATTTTTCTTTTTATCACATGCATATTTATATAAAATATTATTTCTATATAAAAAACCTAAAACCAGCCATTTTATAATTATGTGGCACTTTAGATAAATACTGAATATACTTTCTTGTTTCAATAGGTTTAATAAACAATTTATAGTCAATCATATTATTGTTCCTTGAAATCATCAAATCTAAATATTCAATACTATTATTATATTCTTTCTCCATAGTCCATTTAAGACCTTTTAATTTATAATAGTCATCAAAAATTATATATATATTGCAATGATCACATACAAATTTTAATCTCTCAGATACAAAAATATATATTTTTTATCATAGCTTATGTCAGGATTCTATGTATTTTCCATTATACATTGGGCTTTCCTTATTATTCCAGAAAAAATTGAAAATTGTCAGATGGTAGATGCTAAGGTATTTGAATCAGTGTGGCAAAACTTTATGAACACTGTTTAAAAATAAAGAAAATGGAAACAATAATTTCAATTTTCCTCAATTGCTTCATTTTTTATTTCTAGATTTAAAATAATATTATAAACATTTATTTAAATTAAATCAATCATAAAACTATATAGTTCTCAGATATTCCCTTCAATTAAATATAAATAACTCTTTTAATGAATGCTATTATTTAATAAATATTTTAGCAAACTAAATCAATTCAAACTAATTTTACTAAATCTAAATTGAAATATGTACTCCTGCACACATACACATAAAATATATAATGTAAGATCTCTTCGTTTTATTTCTCATGTTATTTAAAGTATAATTTTAAATATAATTACTTTTATTTTAAAATACTTCAGTTTTGTGAATGTTAAATGTATAATTCTATTTTATATTTCTATAGTAAATCGTTTATTTTGTGGGTTAGCATTTCCGTCGTTTATACAATTTGATAGCTTTGTTTTTAATATAACTAATGGCAAAATATAAGAGTACATATTTATATACAAACATTAACCATAAAATCTCCTTGAGAAGCCAGGTTTAAAAACTTTATAAAATTATATATATATATGGGGGTAACCAAAAATAATTAAAATTTTGTAATAAAAATTACATAGTAATTTTTTCTTTGTTTTTTTTTTTTTTTAAATGTCATAGCATTGGCCGGGACGCGAACCTGCAACCCGGGCAACTGCCTGCAAGTGCAAGGCAGCAGTCGCGCTGACCTCTCAACCACCAATGCAAAACATTTTTTCATTGTTATATATTGAATCTTCTTCAAAGTACTCCCCATTTGAGGCAGTGAACCTGTCAAATTAATTTTTCCACTTATCAAAGTAATCCTGAAACTCTTGAAAAGTAATGCTTTTTACTACCTCCACCTATTTTTTTTCTACATTTCCTAATCCACAAAACATTTTTAAGGTATTTTTTATTCAGGGAAGAAAAACAAGTTACACAAAGTGAGCTTTCGTGAATATTATTGAAGGATAAGCTGAATCATGCTGTTTTTAATTAAAATTGTACTGGTGCATTGTTATGGTAAAACTTGCCTTACCGAATTTGACACAAAGCAAAATGTTTTTAATTTTACAACATCATTCAAACTTTTTCGAACTTGTAGGTGTGAAATCTGTTCATTAGGTATGAATTCTGAGTAAACAATGCAATTTAAAAAAAACATGTATCATCTTGAATTTGGATCTTCCTAGCCACACTTTTTGGAATGTGGTGAACTTGACATTTGCATTAAATGACTCATAAATTTGTGCTTCCCCATATCATTTTATCTTAAACCACTAAACATCATATGCGGTGCTACTCAGTGCCAGCATAAGAAATGGTGATCATGTGATGTTTAGTGGTTAAACATCACATGATCACCATTTCTTATACTTGCACATAATTGTTATTAAAACAGGCAAAATCATTGCTTACTCTGGCTAGCACTGAGTGGCACTACTGTATGGAGAGTTTTGCCTGTTTTAATCATTTTAGCTTGTAGGATGGTCTGTGCATTATCACTGTTTTCCATGCCATTTTCCCTAACAGAAAACAGATTTTTAGATTATTCCAACTTTTCAGCCATTATAAAAATAAAAAAAATAATGAAGACACACAACATAAACATTTATTATAATACAACATGATTTCTCTCAATGACAGTGGTTAGGTAGACAAGTGCAAGAAGGTCTATGTAAGAGATAACTAGTGAAAGAAACATGTACAACTATGTGTTCACACTTCATACAATGATTCTGATTGTAGTTGGCTATAGTTGATTATTATAGGTCTAATAAAGACATCTTGTGTGTTAAAACTTGTAATAACATATTTAGGAATATTTGTCATTGCATTGTAAAAACTGATAAAAGGACATGAATAAATGACATTATTGCCATATAAACTATATTTTTGAAAAGTGCATAAAATCTGGTGGAATTTTTTTTGAAAAATTCTTAAAAACATTTTTGAAATAAATATAAATTAATGCAACCATGAACTTAAAGTTAATAGATGTACAATTCTTTCCTATCAATAAAAAAAAAAAATGTATCACTTCACAATTGTAATTTTTAGCCAGTATATCAGAGTGGATATTACCGTACTGATTACATGGAACATTCATTCAATTGCTAATTGTTACTTATTATATTGATTTACTAACATTTCTTAAATAACTATCTATGTCAGAAATGCATTCTTTTATTTCTGAAAAAAAGTCTCAAATCTCTTTATGTGTCAAAAAAGTAATTGAAATATTGAATGTATGAGAAGCATATGTTCTGAACATTACATACAAAAAAATGAAGTATAATTTTCCAGTTAAAAATCAAAATAATTATATATCTTTTGTATTATCGACATTAATAATGCAGTTTAAGGATAACAGACATTATATTCTCTATGAAAATTGGGATTATGTGAGAGTATGAAGAGTAATAGCATTTATTTATTATAAAGAAAACATGTATTCAAAGTGAAGACTGTGATAAAATTATGAATATTCATTAAAATCGCCATATTTGAAATAGAATTTAGTAAATTACAAACATAACTGTAATGCTAAGGACTTATATTGGTAAAAGCTCGGATTGTTAGATGGTCAAAGCACGTGACCTATACATTGACATTTTAAATCTAAAATGAGAATATTTATTGAGAATTAGTTAATTATGTTTCAGAAAGTATTCTATGGTTGAAAAAAAAATATTTAAAAATTTCTTCTGTTTACTTCAATCAATATGACTTTTAATTACATTACTAAGATATAAAGAATATGAACTAATATATAAAAGATTACATAAAAAGTTCACGTGACTCTCACATAATCCATTTGATAAATTTACAATACCCTATTTGCAAAAATTTGCATTATAAACAATTCTATTTGCGTCGTTACATGATTACTTATAATTTTATTTAAAAAAAGTTATTTATTTGCATTAATGGAATTGAGATGATCTTTTCTTTGACATACTATTTAAACATTTTTAATATATTTTATTAAGTGAAGTACAACAAATGTATATTTTAATGAGATAAATATCACATTTTTGCTTAACATATAAATAACATTAAACAATGTGTCAAATGAATATTTAAGCTTAATTTCGACATCTACATTATTAAAAGATATTTCTTTTGTAAATTTTAATAATCAATAAACTGGTTATTTTACTCTACAGATATTCGTTTTTATATAAAGCCTTCTCTTGCACTTAATGTGAAACATATAATTGACAAGCAGATGTTTGTATTTCCATTAAATTTTAATTAAGTCAGATTTAACTTCTGCTTCTTGAAATCTCTATCCCAGAGGCAATAATCTTAGAAATCTACATTTACTTCCAGAAAGTAAATATTATTTTTTTAGATTCACTAGGAGCTTGGTTCACCTTTACTAATATAATTAAATTAATAATTAAATTTTATACCCAAAAAAAATAAGATCACCTCTGCACTTATTAAGAATTTTGATTCTATACATTTAAAGTTAAAACATATTTTATATGTTTCTTCATCAGTGTGGCAGAATTTCAACTGTAATGCAGAATAATAGTAACAATTAACAAGTGGAAAATATTACAGTGCAAATAAACAAAACAAAAATGATATCTCCTCATATGAAAACAGCTTTCAAAAAATAATAAAAAAATCAACTAAAAATTAAAAAAAGCAAATTGACTACAAACCCATAGCCTGAACATTGTATGGTTGAATACCCTCATTTAGCTTTGTAATGAAAATAGTGGTTTTAGTGAAGACAGAAACTATAGCCCTTAATTCTAGTAGTTATTTAAAATTTGAATTGTTTCCATATTTGCTTAAAGTATTTTGGAGGTTTTCTGAAAAATTGATATAACAGTTCTTAATATTTTCTGACATGTTAATTTGGCTATTTATAACAGCATAACAAATAAAGTTATTATTAATAACTTATATGTTTCTAAAAATATAATTTTGTGCAATGTTAATGAACTCTAAGATTAAATAATGATTACTGATATGATCTAGTATCTATGAAGCATTACCCATATTTAAAAGTGATCAACTGGTGCTGGAGAAAATATACTGTCACACATATTTTTTTCATTTTAAAGTTAAAATTCAAGCTTTAATAAACATAGTAATTTCTCCCTTTTTGTTTGGATTTATTACATGAAACTATGAAGTATCCAGACAATAAATTATTTTCAAGCGAAATTTTTTTCCACATAGCACTTGTCCAAATCTTCATGCAATATCCCAATTTTTTATTAACTTATCTTTAACATATTACAATTTCAATCATAATGTTTAAATACAAATATACATCTCCTATCACATCTTACAATTCAAATTCATAGAAAAATCAATTGTATCTAGATTTTATGTTATCTTTTATTAAAAAAATATCATACCTTCAATTTCTAATAACCTTAATACCTATCTCAATGACTCCTATGATAATTAGAATTACAGAATTTATTAGAAAAGGTAACATTCAAATGACTTTTTCCCCATTAATTTCTCCTTTTCAATTTGCTAAAAAGTGATTATCATGTTTAAGATTATAATTGATCATATAAACCAATTAAGGAAAACAGATCCTATAGCTTATAGTAGAATTACTGCTGTCTTTGACTCTACCCTAGTGTTTGACCAATTATATATGCTAAGAAACAATATTTTAGCAACTATTTTTATATTAGTCAATCTAAAGCTTAATTGACAAATACATATTACCTTAAATGGTAAAACACCAAGCTTCAATCTGCATCAATAAATATCTCAGAGTTCACACCTCAGCTCATAGCTCTTCATAATTTTCATAAACCTGTTACTTAGTTCAGCATATGAGTACAAACACACTATATCATTCTGCTTTTACTTTTAATTTAATATTATTGTAGTTATATAATCAGACAATATACATATTTCAATTAATAAATCAATCCTACAGTAATTATTAGTGACTTCTTTTTATATGAGCTTTATTTTAATGTACCTCCTCTTGGTTAATAAAAATAGTATGAGTGCTGAAGAATTTTGTCCAACTAACTCAATTTCTTTCTATATTAACAAACACACTACTCTAATAGATGTTCTCTTATATTATCCAGATTTACATTTTATAATAAACTCATCCCTCCACCATGTCACCTTCTCTGATCATTTAGCACTTAATAAAAAAATCATGAAACATCAAACAATTTTTTCTTTAAAAAATACCACCTATCTTCTATTAAAAATATCTGAACCTGAGTCAGTGCTCTCAGAAATCTATATTTTGAAAAATATAGAAATACAAGTCCTAAACCCAGTAGAAGCCAGGCTAACTTTTCTTAATATAGTTTCTTCAACAATTAGACATTTAACTTCCAAAATTTATTCCCCAACTAGCCTTGCTAAAAAATTGGATATGCTACATTTAAAATTGGAAAAAGCACATTGTGATCCTTCATCATTTAAATCAATAGTGTGCCTAAATCAAAAACACAAGCAAACTCAAGTCATACTAGTTTGTTATCTCTCAATTAAAAACCAAACATTTTTTCTACATAATTCCCATAACTATTCTATGGGCTGTATTTGTTAAGCTCTTGGATATACTCCTAACAATGTCACACTCTTTAATCAATTTTTAAAAATTTCAAAATGATTGCTGGGAAAGATATGCTTACACAAATATATTTTCATTCTAAAGTTAGGCTTCTACTTTGTAAACTCCCTTTTACTTAAGTATTACCACAGATGATTACAATATTATAAAGCATGGGATCATTTTAATGTTAAGCCCTATACCAGAAAATACTCAACTTGGAAGACATGGGATTTCCAGGTTTTTATTTGCTCATCTTAGTTATTTCACTGTCTCAATTGTTTACCTTTCAAAAAGATATATGACATTGACTAATATCCAGTATTACTGGTTTTTTGTCTTGAAAATAGTATGTTCCCTACTTCTCTAGCTAATCTACGACCTATTTCAAGGTCTCCTCTTAACATCAAACTTATTGAAGATGCATTTGATTTCTGTTTCTGCTAAAACATACTACAGGTTCTGAGTCATTGTAATATTCTGATACCAATAATGTATATACTGGCCAAACTTCTACTATTTCTACTACTAGTTTTAAATGTTTTTAATGCATTTATATTCTGCTAATAGAGTGTTCAAGTATTTTCCATACAATAAACTATGTCAAATAACAGCTCTAAATGCTAACTTAACTGCAGTAATTCATTTAAATATTTCAAAGAAGTAGTAGCACAAAAAAGTCTAATATGTACCTCAACATCATATTTACATAAATAAAATTCAATGCCCTTCACTTCAAAAATATCCATCCTCTGATTCACAATTGTTAGGTGCTGAAAAATTTGCATTGCATCACAATTTTGCAGATGGATATTTAGAACTGCAAGTTTATGTAGTTTTGCAAGATTAAAAAACTCATTATATTAATTGGCTTCTTGCTACTAAACTAACAATGTTTGTTTTTGATACTTGGAAAAAAATATCAAATTTATCATTTTAGTAAAAAAAATAAAAAAAGGTTAAGCAAAGTAATAAATGTTTATAATTAACATAAAACCGAAAAGTAAATATTATATTTGATTTTTTTTTTTTTTTAAGAACCTAAAATGGATTAACCTAGCATTTCATATTAATATCCATTAAATATTTTTAGCAGTTTTATTATAAATCTTAACTGACCTTTCAAAATTATTAGTCTATAGTATATTCTGTATTTTAAATAGCGAAATAATTTATAAAATTTCCTCTTATTGAATGTGAAACGTAATAATTGTGACGAATTATATCCAATTTTATTACTATTATTGTTGACAAATTAAATATTAGTAATATTACATTTATCTTCAAAATAATAATTTTTACTCATTGTTGGCTCATTGCATCCATGTTTTTTTACAACTCATCAATAAACTTCTTTATTTCATTTACCCATCTTACAAAATCTCTTGGGATCAAGTTTAAGACTTCAACTTTCTATCTATTATCATATCTTTTAAGCCCAGATTTATTTTAAGTTTTTTAATTCATTAAGATGATGTCAGTACTATTTGTCTGATTTCTTATCTATTTTTTCTTGTCACTCCTAAATGTGTATCTCCTTACTATATTAAATAGTATAATATCAATAAATTGCTCTTCTATTAAGTGTCTAATTGTTGATCCACAAGTAAGGTCTAATAAAATACATCTATTAAATGCTTTATTTTCCAAATATATAAATTTAGTTTTCTTTTAATATTAAATTATTTTTACTAAAAGGTAACCATATAAAATTAATGATATGATTGACTTCATCTATTATGATTTTATTTGTATTAATAATCTTAACAATATAATGTAGTTGTTAATTTCTTGTAATTTATAATTATCAATATTTATTTATTTCTTTAGAAAAAAATCTACTGAATATTGTTTTAACTTTTTTTTAAGTATATATTTTTAAACCTACATTTTTACTTTAATCTCATAACTCTTGTACTATTTCTTGAAGCTTTGGATGATTATTTGTAAAAATAAGCCACATTATCTGCAAAATGTATATACCTTATGTTCATTTACTTTCACTTCCATACATTCCTATTTTAAATCACAAATACTTATTGCATTATGGCTGTAAAATGTTTTGAAGTTATGAAATCATATAGTCACAAACCCTATTCTATGTTAATTTTTTTAGTCTCACCATGTAAGATATTTACAGCTGTTGTATTTAATGAATATTCTTCAAAATATGGCATCATTTTGCATCTTTATTAAAAGTGATAAAACTATGCTTTCATTACTATAGAAATACTTATAAAATCAAATGACTTTTTATTATATACAAATTCAAAGCATAATGACAACTCATGTTTATTAGTTTTTTTATATTTTTTTAATACTTGAATGCAATTCACTGTGATAAAATCACTTTGTCTCTAGATTTTTTTTTTTTTTTTGGTTGGTTAAAATCCAAAGGTCACTAAAAACGGGATTATAAAAGAAATTACAAAAAAAATCAAAATGAGGAGTATATATATATAACTATTAAAAGAGAATCAAAATAATAATAAGAAAAAGAATTAAATATTACAGTTAGGCATTAAACGACTATTAGGCTATAATGTTATAATTTGATAAACATTAGAGTAATCTTAGGATTCTTCATTAATGATCTATGCTGATAATAAAAAGAGCCATATGGGTACTAATGACATTAAAAATAATTATTAAGTTTTGTAAATACTGTAATTATAATAAAAAATAAATTTTAAGAAGAGAAAAAACATCAAGTCATTTTTTATAAACTACAGAAGCTTTTAATATTTACAGAATACTCCACAGAATAGTTAAGTTAGAATATAATCTCATTCTCATAATAAAGTTTATTTTATTTTCCCTGACTTCCATCCCCTTCAATATAATCATACACTTCATAGCAACTATTCCAACATCTTATTGCCATGACAAAATTTACAGTTCAAGATCTAGATAAAAATGATCATGTTCTCTAATTCTTATTTGTTTATTTGAACCACTTTGCTTTTCCTTTCATAATAATTTATTTTACATAAATATATATTTTTTATTATTATTAAATTATAATATTAAGATCTCAAGGTTCAGAATAAATATTAAGATGTTACTTACAAGTTGTTGATCAAATGAATGGTATCCTATTAAAAGGTATGAGGAAGATATACACTTATGATAAAGATAATGTTTACCTATTATACAATAATAATAATAATAATAATAATAATAATAATAATAATAATAATAATAATAATAATAATAATAATAATAATAATAATAATAATAATAATAATAATAATTTTTAATAGAAAAATACTTAATTAAAATAAAATGTGTAAAAACTCTTAATCTTGAATAATATAACAATCTCCTAGGTTAACATTCGAATAACAAAAATGAAAAAAGGGATTTTACTTCCATTCAGAATATTTCATTAATAACCTAACCAATATTTCTTAAATGAAGCAGATAAAATTCTATTATAAGAGCAGTCTTATTTTAATCCAGTTAAATTATAGTGATCTGTAAAATCTTAATAAATGGATAAATATTTTATTCCATAGATGGACTCTCTAGCTGTAAATCATTATAAGTAAGTGATTTATTATTTTAAGCCAATAAACATCACATGAACACCACCTTTTACGCTAGTGTATAATTGTTGTTAAAACAGGTAAAACTCACTATTCGTATTGCCACACACAACAAGCTAGAGTAATCAATGGATGCCAGAAGGCTTGTGCATAAAGTCCACATAAAGTGCCTACTCATGCAATATCCCCATACTAGTTTCTGACTTGTGGCCTTCATCAGTGAGGAGCCTTGGATCTGACAGCACTGCATGTAGATCTTAGAATCTAATGCAACCCTCCAACAACCACCTTTTATCTCCTATTAACTACAAAACTATGAGTCTTAAACTGAAAACACCTTAATGTTTTCAATCCAAGACCTATTAGCTTATGTAGTCATATGGGACTGAACCCAGTTCAGTACCCATACATTTTGGTGTATTTGGCTCTTCAATAATCATAGCCACAACTATCCTATTAGGCAGGATTGATTTTAAGGCAATAAACATCACATGACCACCACCTCTTATGCTAGTGTATAACTGTTGTTAAAACCGGCAAAACTCACTATACGTATTGCTACACACAGTAAGATAGAGTAATCAATTATTATTATTTCTAATTTAATGTGACTGTTCGTTGAATAAACAGATCAAAAAATAATTGCTTTATGAGTTAGTTTTTAGATATCTGCATAAATGATTTGTAAGATATCAGTGAGACTTTAAAAGAAAATTTAATAATAAAATATAAGGTTTATTTACAATAAACAATTTAACAACAATAGCATTATAGGAGATTACAAAATTTAAGAGCGCTATTTTAAAATTAATTATTATAACGCAAATTTGACCGCCATAGAGAAATACATTATTCAAAACTTATAGGTTAAATTGGTATAAGATTTAAATTAATAATTTAAATGTTCACCAATTATTGTTTGTTTCGGTGGACCAATGTACATCTCATGAACACAAATAATGCTATGAGAAGTTTCACTTTTCTTAATTAATAAAACAGAAGTTAATATTGGTATTATTATTATAAAAAATATATTTTCCTAAATGACAAATTTTATTAATATACACATTTTTCCCCCTATTTTATATCTTCTACATTGTAAAATTTTACTAACTTATGCATTATTTCAATAATTTTATAGCTTTCTAACTAATGAAGCTTTTATTTAACCTACGAATTATTTCAAGAAGTTCCACATTCAGAGTACAATCAGTTTATAACAATGTTCTAAATGATGAGTAAACCTAACTTTTATTAATGTCTTACCAGCCCGATGATGACTTGCTACTGGATAATTATGATGATTGCTTATTTAGGCTAAGAAATATTTCGGAATATTTGAATTAAATAATTATTGTTTTTATCTCATGTTGTGCTGGCAAATCACAGCAAAACATATTTATACATCAAGATCATCTATAGACACACTAAGATTAGTCAAAAATTCACCTGAAGAAAGGATGATGCTATCCAAAAACAAACAACTCTACTGATTGCCTAAATAATAAAGTCATATAATACACCATATGCAATTGCAATACAAAAATATGATAATTCCTAAGGAAAAGATAAACAAAAGCAAGGAACATTGTGCTGGCATGAACTCAAAATATGCATCTACATTCTGAGGTCAAACAAATGTGCTAAAATTTTATCTCTGAACATATTATAAAACTAGGAATGGGCCATTACATATACTAGGCATAATAAAAGTTGGTTCAAACAAAACATTTATATAAGCATAAAATATAAGACTATATACCATTCATGGTAAATGTCAATGACAAGAGAGAGACCAAGCTCACATCTTTTTATAAAGTTATGGCTAACTAAATAAATATCATCAAGGGAGAGATAAGCCTTCTATCTCTTAAAAAACATAAAATGGCAAAATAAGCTTATATAAAATATACAAAACAAAAACTAATTTTCATCTCTTAATGCACATAATAATTAATAATTGATATGTAAAAACAATAGAATAATTATTTTCTCAAATGCAACTTAATAAAATATAGCCATAAATCAATAAAAATAAGAATGTACAAAATCTTTTCATGATTTGCATATAAATATTTACTAACATAGACAAAATACTTACAATGGGGAATAAAACAATGCACTTAAAATGATATAATATCAAAATCATTATCTAGCATATAAAATAGTTAATATAATATGAACTTATGTACTCTAAACTGTAATGCATAAAATATACTAAGCAAGAATACATAAAAAATCAATAAGTTATAAATGATAAATACATAAAATTATAATTCCAAATTATAACCCATTTACCAAGATTTAAAATTTTTAAAGTTTTTTTATATTGGACATTTCACAATTTATTACTAGACAATTTTATCAATCAGATAATACTCCATTGATTGACAAAAAACAATCTGAAAAAGATTCACTGCATTGAAGATTATTTTAGAAGATTTCCTTAACATCAACACAACAGTATGTTAACAATAGTCACTTTATTCACAAACTGTTTAAACATATATACAAGTAAGTTCAGTTTCACTAAAGCATATTAAGCTTTTTTTTTTCAGTTATACATTAAAAATTATATTTCATGTAGAAGTCCAAGAGAAAATATTTCTTCTTTTTAAAATTAAGCACGTTTCTTTCCAGTGAGAACAGAGCAGGATTTACACATATGCATTTTTGAAGCATTAAGAGTAAAAGTCATAAAGACATAATATTCATAGAATATTTAGTAGAGCAAGTGTCATTAAACATTAATGATATTTCATTTTTTTAAAGCATAATCTTTTAGGAATATAAATGCAATGCCTTTATAACATAAGAGTAAATTTAAAACATTTCCACTTATTCAAATCTATTTTAAAGTATATTATTGAAGTACAAACGAGATATTTTTCTCACCAAAAACAGTAACAAAATAATTGCTTATTGAAACCAATTATAATGTCATTTTAAATTTTAACATAAACAGTCCAAACTTTGACATATAATATTTTATTTTTAAAAATAAATTCATCCAAGAAAAACTGTTTATTGGAACAATTTTTAAAATATATCAAAATTAAACATTTGGAAAATTCTTAATAATTATTTCTCTCTCAAATATGTTAGAAAAAGACACATTTATATATTAGCATGCTGTTATACATATTGCAAACATGAGCTTCCAGTGAATTCATTTCTTAAGATATAAGTTATATTAGAACTATCATACAGTTTTATTGCAACTATGAAATATAAAATAATGGAGAATGGAAACATGAGTAACACAAATTATAGATAATCCCCATGATGTGCTAGTTTCCAATACATATACTTTATCTATTATGAATGCTCAATTGTTTAACATTTTCAATTCATTGCTTTTATTCTTCTTTAAATAATGATAAGTTTTGGACTTTCCAGTGACTTCAGTTAAAAATTATGGTACTTGTATTAAAGGTTTTATGGATGCATGTTACTTTAAAATAAATAATTAAAAAATATATCACTTATAATTGATTCTATACTTGAGAAATTTTAAAATTTCTTTTTCCTTTGTGGGTTTGTTTCTGCTAGAAGTTTTAGTTGTTCATGTAGTTTTTTAGTTCAGACGTTCATTGTGTATGAAGCTTTTTATACAACTAATCATGTTACTCCTTTTTTGACAGGAAAATATCTTTTTACAACTTCCTTTTAATTTTCCTACTATAAGATTATAGGTTAATTTAATATCTGTGGTGCTAAGCTAAAAATAGAAACACATTTACATGTTCTTCAGACATTTTACTTATCATGTGCTGCCTGAGATAATATTTTTTAAAAGAATAAAGTTATTACAGTGGAATGGAAAAAATATGTTTAAAAAATAAAATATTACATAACTTTTTTATAATCATTTACAGACTATATTAAATAATAATTAGAAGTTCACTAGAATTATATTTAATAAGGTACTGTTTAATTAGCTATTGTACATCAGTTGGTGGCACTGCTTCTGTGCAAAAATACAGAAATATGCCATTTACACAGCCAAACTTACAGCATATACAACAGTTCTGTTCATATTAACCAATTAGTAGGCCTACATGGCATTGCACACAAATATTATGACCCATTAATATGCTTCATGACACTATGCACATAGTGCACATTTCACTTATCACTACTGTATGATGTGAGGGTGTATGTAATTAAAGTGAGTATAACTCATTTAATGTGCATTTGAAATAATGATCTTACACCCTAGCTGACATACTATTACATACTAATAATAATATGTTCATCATTGTGCTTCCCTACACAGCTTGGAAGGTAAAAAAATTTGCAAAAGTGTAGGGCCAAACACCATTTCCAAAACTCATGTGAATAGGCATGTCTTCATGAGAAGAGCTATGAGACAAATCATAAGCTTGGTTTAATCAGAGAATGATCCTTAATATTGACAAAATTATCGTTCCCACCTTTCTGCACATTCCAGCATTATTTGCTGAAATTTAATTTAGTTCGGGCTGATTAGTTTGCTAATCAAGTGTTTTCATTTTTATTTTATTTAAACGTTTAATTTACTATTAGAATAATAATGTACATTTTTAAATATAAAAAAGTGTTTTGTTTTGTTCTTGATGTTTAATGTAGAATGATAAAAGTAATGAAAACTTGTCTGAGATTGCACTTTGTTTTGGAAATCGTAAGTTTGGTTTGATCAGAGTAATGCATCATTTGCAAAACCATTGGAACCCTTCTGCACATCCCAGTACTATGTGCTGCAATTTAATTGAATGACATTCCATTTAATTCAGGCTAATTAGTTTGTTAATTAAGTGTTTGTTTCTTTTAATTTTTGTTTAAACGTTTCATTTACTATTAGTAAAATAACATACATTTTTAAATAAAAAGAAAAGTGTTTTGTTTTGTCCCGACCTGGAAACATATTATTAAAACATTTTTGCACAAAAACAGTGCCACCAAGTAATATGCAGTGGCTAATTAACAAAGACCTTAAATATTTTAAGATTAATTTAAAGTTATTTAAAATAATATTTAATATTGTAAAATAAAATTAATAAAAATAAAAATTCTTAATCAAACACATATACACTTATGTATTTTACTTGAATATTAACAATTCTAATATTACTATTATAAAATTATTCTTTACTTAGTCAATTTTAATAATACTAATTTATGAATATACTATTGTGGATAGCTTAAACTAAATGCTTTATTATAAGTACGAAAATTCAATATTAACATCTGATATTAAAATTAGACCTAATTACGATTACTATTTATTTAAACATTAAAATTGGAGTTACCAAAGAAATATATCAAAGTAATCTTAAGTTTTTAATACTAATTTTGTATTAAATATACAACTATATCTTTAGGTTAAACACTTAATAATTACTTCAACCACAGGCAAATTTAAATTAATACAATAAATATTAAAATGGACTTCAATTATCTTCAGGACTTACAAAATACTTTAAATAATTTATAATTTAAATTGGCGTAACCTTATAAAACTTTAATAGAGTTAATTTCATAAGATTATGCTAATAATTTTTTTTCTTTATATATATATAATTTAAATACATTAAATGGCTAAAAGTCTACCTTCACTGGCAAAGTCCATGGTTACTATATATATATATATATATATATATATATATATATATATATATATATATATATATATATATATATATATATATATATATATTGCTCTTTATAACATTTTTAGAGAATTTAATGATACATTTAGTAAATATTTCAGTATAAAACAATCAAAAATTTTAAATAATATTACTTATTGCTAATGCTAAGAAATGTTTCGAATCTCAACAAGCAAGCTGAAAATAAATGTTTTGTTAATTAATTTAAGCGTTCTTCTTATTTAATTAATAACTGAATCAGAATTTTTGCCATTGCATTAAATTATACTGAATAATCAATAGATGGAAATTATTCCATCAGTTTATAATTTCTTTTTTGTGCAAATCCAGTCTTACTTGCAAATAATTGCCAATGATAATGATAATAATAATAATAATAATAATAATAAACAATAATAATAATAATAATAACAATAACAACAACAACAACAATAATAATAATAATAATAATAATAACAACAACAACAACAACAATAATAATAATAATAATAATAATAATAATAATAATAATAATAATAATAATAATAATAATAATAATAATAATAATAATAATAATAATAATAATATAATATTCTAGTTTGTCCTTCAAACACTAAGTCCCATGATCATAATTGTGATCAATAAAAACTTACAGTTTATCCATAAAACAGTACCTTCATTCTTTATAACTTTGCTGTTTGTCTGAGCAGGGACCAAGTAGCTGCATAAATATCAGGGCTGGTGATCTGCTTGTCTCTAACTTGAATTTTAATCAACTTATTCTCAAATGTGGCTGGATGCGTTCTGGGGTTATTACCCGTTAAGAAAGCACACCTAGTGCACACCAAAGTGCATATAAGACAAATGTTGAGACCATTATGGCTGGTACCTAACTTTTTAGGTTGACATAATTTGCATCATTGTAGTGTTTTGTTTTCTATATTTCCCCTGCAGAATGCATCTAGTCTGCTCCATGGCCTTGCAGTTGAACATTATGTTCTGTAAAGTCTCCTCAGCCATATGGCAAAGGCCACCTAAGAGATCAACTGACTTGTACATTCTTCTGTGATGTAAAAATATTTAGTAGGTAAAACATTCAAATTCATTTTGATTATAAAATCTAGTAACCTAGGTTCTAGTTGCCAACTTTTGTATTGCTTGATCAGATATTTGTTTCCTATTTCTAGTATTGATGTAATCTTCTTATTGTGAATATTGTGATGTATAAACTTATATATTTCCCAATATTTATACTTCTGCTCAAATTGATCTGGGATTGTTCTTTCTTTCCTGCATTGGTAAATGGTGACTGCCAAAAAACAATCTTTTAGAGGAGGCCTATCTGTAGATGTAATCTGCTCTAAGTCTCTTAATTTAGGAAATTGAGTGAGTATAGCAATTATAGCATTCCTTGTTTTGAATGTTTGTAAGCTATGCAACCCCAGTTTATTTGCTATACGAGGGCAATTGAGTTTGCCATTGAAATTGCTACTGTCTTTTTCCCCCAGTTGAGCTTGCAACATATGGATTTAATACATGACATATTTTTTTTTGAAAATTCATATCTTGGCTATTATAAGCTTGTTAATCAGTTGCATCTTTGCATATATGGACAAATATGCCTTTGAGAGTGATTCAGCTATTCTTTTGAATTCTTCTTTGAGTTTGGCTTGGATTTGACATTTTATTCCAGTGGCTCCTAGAAAAAAAGGAAAGCCTAGGAATGACGTAAGTTTTGCTTGATACATTGGGCGCATGAATATAAAGGTTGTTAGATAAAGAAATTCATACAATGTCTTTCGTGATATACCATGAGATTTGAAATCAAAAAACAATGATGAAATCAGATCTCTTATTTCCTAAGAATTAAAGAAATTATGGTCCAAATTATGAGCCTATTGGATAATAATGTGCTTAATTGACATTTCTAAAGTGGATAGAATCTGTACAAATTGCCTATATAGATATGTACTTTTAACAAAAATGAATATTCTGGCACTCAAAATTGAACTGACAATAATAGGATTAAACATGTACCTTGCTACAATCAATCAGCATTGTATTACTATGTAAATAAAAAGATTAATAAAGTTTATTATTGTTGAAAATTTAATAATAATAATAATAATAATAATAATAATAATAATAATAATAATAATAATAATAATAATAATAATAATAATAATAATAATAATAATAATAATAATAATAATAATAATAATAATAATAATAATAATAATAATAATAATAATAATAATAATAATAATAATAATAATAATAATAATAATAATAATAAATTTGGCATTAAATATTTACAAAATGATCAATTTGTCTAATGATAACTTGCTGATTAATATGGTGACTCAACTGTCACATAACTAGGTGGCACCAATTTCACTGAGACAAATTCTAAAGTTCAAAGAAAATCCAAGCAGATGTTAATGGTGCTAAAAATAATATTCATCAGATCAGTAGCAAAAGAAATAATGATCTAATAGTTAAAAATAACAAAAGTAACAATATTTCAACCACTGCAATAATTTCACTAAAACTAAATTCCAAAGTTCAAAGATAATACAAACATCTGCTAAGGTTACTTAAAATAACCCTCAACAGATTAATAGTAAATTAATAATAATCAAATAGATTTTAATAACAGAAGTAACAATATTTCAATTATTTCCAAGTTAGCTCCAAGATATAAAAAATACCACTAGTGATATCAGAGAACTGGACCTCAATATCGGAGAAGCACAATCCCCACTCTACACTTTGAAACATAAATGCTCTTATGATAATCAATCATATGTTCAATAATTTTATCTTAAGAGGATCAATTGAAAGTTTTAAAATATTTTTTCTACTCAGTCCATAAATTCTATCTGCTACAGACAGAAACATTTCTCTATGCATGTATCCAAGACAATTATTATTTGATGCAATATCCTTGCATGGGTTAATGAATACTATAACACATATTACTGACTATCCAAATCTCTGGTATTTAATAATCAAGTTCTTTTAAACTACACAGCAAGACCGATTTTAAGCACAAAAAAAATCACTTAGACATATTGTCTTCATTACTGTAGATTCAAATTGCCACAACTGTATCACAGGGGTGCTCAAAATACCCTCTTTGGATAAACTTATTTAAGATTTCCAGTACATGATGCAACCATTTGGCAAAGTAATCGATTTTCACTCCAAATATCTAAATGATATGCTATATTGTCCCTAGTAATAGCTATAAGTTCAAATTATATTTGCACTATGACATTGATCTAAACACAATTTCAACACAAATCATTGATCAAGAAGCAAGCTATCCTGTAGCTATATATCAGTGGAATAAAATTGCAGTGCTAGTTTTGTCATCAGTGAGAGCATTTATCTGTGCAATGTTCTAATCTCCAAACTTCACTTCCAGAAAAAAAAAACAGATCATCAGCATATCATTTCATGATCACATCAATCAATAGCTAAGAGTTTCTTCATACACATACACCTATCCTATACACTCATCCACACCAAATCATGATCCCCCACTCATTGATTTGACATTCCATGAGAAAGATAATTATGTCAACTCAACTGATATACAAACAATTTTAACTCAGATAATATTGCTTCCAATTTTCTTCCCAATGCAAGAACAGAAGTTAGCACTGTCTCAAATAAGATTAATATTGCCCCAAAACTATTATTTATAATCATACACATGACATTGGGACCATACTATTTATAATAAATCCTCAACACATAACACAGAGGCAATTTATTTATGTTTACCATTTAGATCAGTCATCTATTCCCTTAGTGCTTCTAATGAATCAAAAAGAAAGAATCCTGCATGCCTCTGTAAAACATCTTGGCAACTTAAAAATAGTTATGTGGTTGACCAGTTGATGATGTGTTACATGAACTTGGAAGAAAGCAGTCATACTCTCATGGAAACTGGATCCCCCTTACTCTGACTCTATAGATCTATCCCTACCTTCCATAAACAACAACAAATACACTCAACAGCTGGACTGGAAACATTGCTAATTAACTGAACAATCAACATTATAAATTCATATTTTTATAATAAGACCTTCCTGAAAACATTAGAATTTACACTCACTCTAACTGATGACTATAATTAATTACCTTAAAACTCCCTGATAACTAAAGCTAAAAATTATTGCAATTAATGTTTGAAGTATCTATTCAGTGTCTAAACTTTTTAAATAAAAATGTTCATAAGCAATATGCAATCTCATATGCTTTCATTAGTTGAAATAAAAATATACAGCAGATCACATATTAACTCTTCTGCTCACCTCAACAGACAGAGCTTCTGTGCCTGCTCTAGTAAATCATCTTCAAAATCACTTGGAACTGGTATTATTATTAATCCCAGCTTCCCATTCTCATCACTCAATATTATTTACCTAGACACAAATCTCTTAAAAACTATATTTCACAGCTGTAATACAACACTAAATATTAAACTTGTTTATACCACTCCTGGTTCTTCTGTTATTTGAACCATTATTCTGACAATTATCTCTTTGCTTGTCTCCTCCTCTCATCCAACTCTTTTAATGGAGAATTTTAAACCTTATTATTAAACATTAATGCCAAAATGGCTTGATGTAATAACTTTTCCACTTAAGAGTATGGTCAAGGTTTTTTGCCTTTCAATTCTGTCACATTCAATAATAAGTGTCATGCTTCACTCATTGATCATTATTTTTACTTGCTGATTCCACATCATTTTATTGAAATTAACCTTAATTCTACTTTAGTATCTGACCATTCTGAACAATCTCTCATACTGTATCTCAGTGCACTACACATCCCAGCCATTTATTTACATAAACTCTTCAAGTTCTTCTACCTGATATGCCAAATATGTTAATTCTGTGAAATATTATGTTGCAGAAATTGGAACAAGTACACTTTGGTGCAGCCCAAAATACCTCAACTTTATACATATACTATCATTCAGTATCCAACATCTCACATGCAGTTTACTTCCACTTTTCCAACTTCTGGCATTGGTCAGTGAGTTGCATACACAGATTCTTCTAATCAAGCCTGCACCATATTCACCAACATTGAAATGCACATTCTCAGGCTTATTAAAAACATCAATCAATGTGACAAATATCATTAAGGAAAAAAGTATTTGCCTTACTCATCAATGCATATACACCGAAGGGCAATAGGATATTTTAATACAACAATTGTCCCTATACCCATGTTGAAGGTATTTTGAAAGCATTATATCTCTGTGACCTGGGAAGTTATCTTTCCCAAAGAATATATAACATCAAAGGTCTGTATCCAATATCAATTATAACATTTACCAAAATAATTGAAAACAAGGCTTAACTTTTACCCCTAACAGCCTTAATCCAATCTCCATGGAGCCACTGAAAATAAAATTAGTAGAAGAAGTAGTAAAGGATCATCTAGAGCCATACTTTCTTCCTCCAATTTTTAGTTTGCAGTTCACAAAAAAAGATTATTCTGCCATTTAGACTGGTGTGCTGTTTGAAATGGTCTTGCACTAATTTCAAGATCAAACAAGGCACCATGTTCAGTTTAAATAGACAGATATAGAGTTTGTATTTGACATGCTAGATAACACTACAATTGCAAGTACTCTTATATTCTTAATTACCAACTAACTTCAGAGCAGAGAAATGTATATTCTCAATAAAAAAAATTCACCATCAGTCACCCCTATGTTATCGATCTTCTAAGAGTCATATTTAAGTGCACTGCTCTTCATTTTTATTTAATTCCCCTATTGAAGCATATACATGAGACAAATTCAGGAATCCAAATTATACATACCACTATATTTTATACATAACATACATGGATGATGTCATTATCTTTCTGACATCTCATAAACGTGTCCCCATAAGCTTAGACTTATCATGAGTAAAACAGCAGCTTGGTTTATATACACCAATAAAGACTGCATTCCAATATTTTAGGAACAGACAAGTCCCTTTTTATGTTACACATTTTACAAATGATCACTTAAAATGAAGGCTACCTACAAAACAAGATTTAAACATTCCACTCAGATTACCAATCTTTACCACACAGATTACCAATTCCCTATTCTCTTCCTTTTTTGATAAAATTCACGTATTTAATATACTCATAATGATTAGTATTACATACTGTTTGCCTATTGTTACATTTTAAAATTGTTTAATTCTTTATCTTCTTTTTCTGCAAAAAGCTACTATGGGCAGAAAAACAGTTTCAATCTCAACTAAGAGACATTTGTTGCCCACACATTAATAATGGTCTGCGCCTACACACTACTCAAGTGTTTTATATCCAAAAAAAAAAACATAATTCAATTGCATCAATTGTTCAAAAATTCCCAGCATTATGATCACTGTTATAAGTGATTCCTAGTGATAGACCTCCCTCTTTATCAGTTACATTTCGAACCACACTTTACCAATCAATTGTATCGGTTTCCATCTGATCAACATTTTCTTATGACTAATAAATACATATACTGGAAGTATATGGTATGCTATGTCTGGAGGTCAACAAAGATTGTCCTTATTTCATGCTTGGTATCCATAACAACGAACTACTCTTTTTTTTCAAAAAATGGTCCCTGGATCCTATTTTTTTGATTTCTTAGTTCATCTTAAATTACATGACTTGCTAACATTTTACTTTCTCTTGTATCACTATCTATATAAAAATATAAATCTATTCTGCACCTTATGTAATACATCAGAAAAAACTTAATAATAACACTTTCAGAAGTGTCAAGCCCTCAAACAAATTTGGACTATCATACTAAATACATATAGATAATCAGTCACCTCTATACAACAGCTAACCTAATCCTATCAGAAGATACACTCTCCCATGGCATGTGCAATGACTTTTATCCTGTATTACTTCTGGTGCACTCACATCATCTTCACAATTGTCAACAGCACAATAAGACATACAGTTGCATTCATTAATAAGATCCAAGAAATCAAGACCTGGGACAGCAATACTGCACCTTCAGATATTTTTGCTGCAACCTGGACACTATTAAAACAACCATCCAATTTATAATAGGTCATAATCCCACAATAAATTCACTGAATAGGATTCAATGGTGCACTTCATTATTCTCAATAACCCCCCCCTTCACTAACAGCTTCAACTCCATCCAGCATTGTATTACAGAATTTGCTTCTTATCTATCACAATCTGATAGCTGTCACCATTTCAAACTTTATTCTGATTTAACTTTGATTTTTGTGCAGAACACATGCATTGACTTTGTGCTGAATAAATTATATGTCACCACCCTATTATACTATAGGTTCAATAATTAAAAGAAAAATAATCAAGAATAATTTAATGACTGTAAATAACATTTAATATAACACTAGATTTTCACCTGTAACCCTTATAATCAGTGTTATATATTGACATGTAGCCCAAATTATTCATAAAAATTATGTTTAAAAAATAATGATGATGATGATGATGATAATAATAATAATAATAATAATAATAATAATAATAATAATAATAATAATAATAATAATAATAATAATAATAATAATAATAATAATAATAATAATAATAATAATAATAATAATAATAATCGTAAACTAACACCAATGTGTTTATGATCAAGGGTGTTGGTAGATACACCTTTTGGAAAATTTACAATATACTGTACATGAACTAACTACTGATCCCCAGTCACCCATCATAAATATGAATAATAATCAGTTATGCATTGTTTCAAATAATAGTCATTGGAACCCAAATTTTTTGATGTTCCCTTAAGACTAAATATTCAAGCTCTATCTACCTCCTATTTTCTTAATTACCATAGGGTTTATATCAAAATGGATGCTCTTTATTATTTGTGCCATGTAGAAGAAGAAATGCAGTAACACTTATTACCCACTTGCACAGCTCTGTCAAATACCTGAGAAATTATGATTAACACATATAGGCTAAATAACATCACACTTGATAACCTAATAGAAACACTCAGTAAATGCTAATACCTGCAGCCTGTGAAACACTTTTTTGTGTATATATTTTGTGCACCAGATGTATTTCCTGCTTTATAAACAAGTCCAGAAGGCACCCAGCCATATTCTCTAACAAGCTGAAACAACTGAAGACCAGAGATGGCAAAATTGCTCAACTAGATGTTTTTTGCTGCTACATGGTCACTATTAAAAACCCAAAACAAAACATAACTTCAAACAACCAAATGACTTTGATGTAACAAGAACAATTTTTGTTGCATATCTTATTCAACAATATTTAACCACCACATATGTGCATTAAATATTCCAAAAGATATATTTCATTCAATCCAAATGTATTTAAACTTATGAACTAAGCCCTCAGACAATGAAATAGAAATAGGAAAATACAGAGTTTACAAGATTACATTTATCAGACATCTGTCTGACAATTTATATGACAATAATATCTATTTGTTTGTTCTAAAGTTGTGTAGTTTTGAACCATATATTTTATCAATCTATTTCTTTATGAACCATAAACTTTGACTTCAAATAATTATAATAATATTTTTGTAAAAATATCTGTGCGTATCCATATCTTTTTTTTTTTTTTAAAAAAACTGACTTGAGTCAGAATAATAAATCATGGCTACTGCCCAGTCAAGTGTATGTAAGTTAGGCACCAAAACAAATTTAACAATATCATTCATTTTAACAAATGCCTACTTCATATGCAAAAATATTGCAGCACCAATCCAAACACTGCATTTCCGAAGAAATACAAATGACATAAAAAATCTTGATCTATATATCCAAGAGAACCAACAACCTCCAGCCACAACCTGGACAAAAAAAATGCTTGATAATATAACAGACCATTTTAATAAAATAATAATAATAATAATAATAATAATAATAATAATAATAATAATAATAATAATAATAATAATAATAATAATAATAATAATAATAATAATAATAATAATAATAATAATAATAATAATAATAATAATAATGACGATGATGATGATGATAATGGTGATGATGATCAATAATATAAAGTAATAGTAATAATAATAATTTATAGCATTTGTATTTTTTTTTAATTTAGGATCAGAGTATCTATTTTTATTGGAAGCATTGAAAACAAATATTTTTTTTTAATATAGGAATTTGATGAATAATGTATATTGATTAAAACTGAAATTTCTGTTAACAGTTATTTAAAAATAACTGCTTTTCTACTGTTTACAAAAAACAAAAAAAAACAAAGTGTAAATTCCACAAGGTGAAATATACAAAGCAAAAATTTATTTAATATAGTTATAGACTTCAAATAAGAAGAAGATTGTAAATAATGAAAGAAGGTATATCTTTCACAAAGAAAAAATTTCAGAGCAAATTTACTGAGTGAGGATATACATTTCAAACTTTTATTACGGTTTTTTCTACCGTCTAGACAATATATAATTAGTGAAAAAAGTGTGAATCACAAAAAATAAATATATAAAGATCAAATTCATTGAAATTTAGTTTTCTTTCCCAAAACGTTGTATAATATTTTAATTTCATCATGAGTAAAATGGTATCATCAAATATTTTTACAAATATTAACAGCAAAGTTTTTTTTAAATGTTAACATTTTTAAAAGTCAAAATAGTATTATAAAATATAATTAGTTAAAAGACTTATGCAGGACTTGAACTGAGATTTTCACACGACCCACTACTATCACTGCCATCTCATATTGCTGACCCTCCTGATCACACACATGTTGAAAAGATAAATAATCACCAATATATGTATTTTATGCTAAACTAGCAATCATCAGTTGGTCTAGATTACTATCCTCACACATGTATACAATCAGTGCTCAGCGTTATATTAAGATAGTCAATCTTCATACGTTAATGGACAGGCTTTAATCTATTCCAACTTACAACTCTTCAGCCTTCCAGTTCATTGAAGATCTGATGATGGAACCTTCAAAGCCCTTGTTAGTGCCAAGGTAGTTGAGCACTGATTGTATATATGTGTGAGGATAGTAATCTAGACCAACTGATGATTGCTGGTTTAGCATAACATATGTATATTAGTGATTATTTATCTTTTCATCATGTGTGATCAGGTTGGTCAACAATATGAGATGGCACTGAGAGTAGTGGGTCATGTGAAAGTCAAAATTCAAATCCCATATATATTATATATAAATGCAGATTTAAGCCTGTACAATGTATTAATATATATAAATAGTGTGTAAAAGATCTGCCCATCTCTTGCATTATGTATGTACACATAGTTTATTCTCCTGTACTTGAGAGGTCAAAATGACTAATATGTCAACATGGGTAGGATGACAACCTTGGCACTAACAAGGGCTTTGAACATTCCATCATCAGATCTTCAATGAAATGAAAGGCTGAACAGTTGTGGGTTGGAATCGTTTGTAGCCTGTCCATTAAAGTATGAAGGTTGGTTATCTTAATATAAAGCTCAACACTGATTGTATATATGTGTGAGGACCATAATGTAGACCAACTGATGATTGCTGGTTTATCATGAAATATGTATATTGATGATTATTTATCTTTTCAACATGTGCATAATCAGGTGCATCAGCAATATGAGATGGCAATGAGTGGAGTGTGTCGTGTGAAAGTCTGAGTTCAAAAATCCTGCATATTATATATATATATATATAGGCTTAAACATATATTATATATATATATATATGTGTGTGTGTGTGTGTGTGTTTAAGCCTGTACAATGTATTAAAAGCCTTATATAAAATTAGTTACTTTGTTTATGTCACCAATATGAATAATAGTGGTGCTAGCAATATTAATAACTTGATCACAGGTTGCAGATATACTGCTGGTTTGTCATTGGCATTATTGTTAGGAGATTATCTTAATGACATTTTGTCATAATAAAATGGAAAAGTTAATTGAAATAATTGTATTTTATTAAGACTCTATATTATGGCATGGTGAATTTAGTACAGTCAAATAGTGTACAACATATTGTAAAAATGTAAAACATAATTCAATATATTTTGTATAGATATTTTGTACTAAGTCTTTTCAAATATTTATTTTGTAGGCATTAAGAATTTTAATAAAAATACTTATATTTTAAGTTAAAAGAAGCATTTTTATAATACACCCAACAATATATCATTTATTAAAACAGGCAAAACTCTCCATACAGTATTTCCTCTTCAGTGCAACCCAGAGTAATCAATGAATACCCCAGAAGTCTTTTGCATAAAATTCCAATCTAGTGCCTACTCATTCAATATCCCCAGACTAATTTCTGGCTTATGACTTTCATCAGTGAGGACCTTTGAATCTTAGTGTGCACCTAGATCTTAGGATCTAATGCAAAACACTCCAGAAGTCATATTTAATCTCTTAACAACAAAACTACAAGTCTTAAATTGAAAATGCAATAATATTTTCAATCCAAGCTCAATAGCTTATATAGTCACTATAAATTTTTGTTATTTTGGTACTTTAATAACCACAAACACCACTATTGTATTAGGCAGGATTGGTTTTGAGCCTATAAACATCATATGATCATCATTTCTTATGTGTGCTTATAACTGTTATTAAAACAGACAAAACTTTCCATACAGTATTGTCATTCAGTGCAAGCCAGAGTAATAAATAGATGCCATAAGGCTTGTGTATAAAATCCCCATCTAGTGCATACCCATACAATATCTCAAGACTAGTTTCTGGGTTGTGGCCCTTTTCTGTGCGGAGAGTTTTGCCTGTTTTAATAACAATTATAAGGAAGAATAAGAAATGGTGTCCATGTGATGTTTATTGACTTAAAACTAATCCTGCCTAAAGGACAATGGTGTCTATGGTTATTAAAAAACCAAAGACACCAAAATGTATAGGTACTGAACTGAGTTCAGACCTATATGACTATATAAGCTAATGAGCTTGGATTGAAAATATTATTTTGTGCTCAATATAAGACTCATGGTTTTGTAGTTAAGTAGAGATAAAAGGTGGCTGCTGTAGGGTAGCATTATTCCTAAGATCTAGGTAAAGTGCTCTCAGATCCAAGGCTCTTCACTGATGAAAACCACAAGCCAGAAACTAGCCTGGGGCTATTGATGGATTTTATTCATGTGCCTTCTGGCATCCATTTTTACTGTGGCTTGCAGTGAGTGGCAATACTATATGGATAGTTTTTCTGTTTTAATAACAGTTATAAGCAAGCATAAGAAATGGTGATCACATGTTTATTGGCTTAAATATATCATTTCTATAGCTAAATACTAATTTACTGTAGTATTAAATGTATACATTTTACTTTATTTATTTCTTTTTGTAAATGCCATCTTATCAGCCATGGCAGAATAAAAGTCCTTTCAAGTTCAACCCATCTTCTCTAAACTCTTGTCTCTCTTCTCCACATCATCTCTACATAATTTCTTATTTTATACATTCATCACACTATGATTTCTCTCTGTTTATGTTAACATCTATTGAAATCAAGTTTAATTTTGCAATTGTCCAGATATTATCATTTCTTCTGGAAATATGTTTGCTCCCTACTCCACTTCAATCTTTTAATCATTTCAATGATGTCAGTACATCTAGTTACTCCTCACACACATTGTTTTATAAATGTTTGAGTTGTCTGTAGTTTTTGTATTGCATTTCTATTAGTTGTTCAAGTCTCAAATCCATAAATAAAAAGTGATAAAACACATTTGTTATCAACTTTCTTTTTCAAACACATAGACATATTTGATTTTACTAAAAAGTTATTTGTAACAAAAGTACTCCAGCCAAGTTTAATTCTATGATAAATTTTACCATTATGTTGCCATAGGTAGTAATAATCTGATCAAGGTACTTGCAGTTGTTAACTTCTTTTAATTCATCATTATCAATCTTTATTTTTATCTTTAGTCCTTCCTACTATCTTACTTTCATCTGATAAATCTTGCAACATTTTTTGAAGTTATAAAATATTATTTACAAAGGCAACTACATTCCTTTAGCTTCCATTTTAATCTACAAAAGACTTCTTGTAGCACTGCTATAAATGTTTTGGAGATATGGAGTCACTTTATCATATACTCTTCTCAATGTTAAACTTCACTATGTAATCTAAGTGTTGCATTTGTGTTTTCATAACTATTCTTCTGAAGACAACAATATCCTGGGTCTATACTTTGATGATCCAATGCTTTAATCTGAAGAAATTCTTATAGAATTAAATGTCTTCTAGTACATTATAAATCCAAAGCATAATGGCAACTCATATTCATTGGTTCTTTCTATAATTTCTCTCAATACTTGGATATGATCTATTGTTGTAAAACCACTTTTTAATTTCAGCTCGTTCTTAGGTTGGTTGAAATTCAAATTTCTTTGAAGACAAGTTGTAATTAAATTGGTAAAAATTTGTATCAATCTAATAAATGGCTGATAGTTTACAATTTCTAATATCTTCTGTATCTCCTCTTTAGAATATTAATATTAATACCCATTTTGTCAATCTTCTGGAACATCCTTATTATTTAAACATTTGATATATAACTTTGGTAAAAAAATTGTATCAATCTAATAAATGACTGATAGTTTGCAATTTCTAATATCTTCTGTATCACCTTTTTAGAATATTAATATTAATATCCCATTTTTTCAATAATCTGGAACATCGTTATTATTTAAACATTTGATATATAACTTTGGCAAAAAAAATCTATTTCTTCACCGGTTTCTTATAAAATACTTATTACAATTGTCTCATTACCTGGAGATATTCTCTTCTTCATAAATTTAATTCCATGTCTCTCTTCTTCATTTAAAATCCTGGGCACCTTAGAAGATATAATAGTTATTGGAAGTACTTGATCTTTATTACTATATAATTTTTGATAGAACTCTTCAACTCATTTCATAATGCCATCTCTTTTTTTAGTAATTGTTTTTTTCCTATTGCAGATATAAGTTTCCTACCAATACCAAAATCTTATTTTACACTCTTGAAATTTTTATTCTATTCTATAGCTTTCCTTGTTAGTTCACAATTATACTTTCTTATATCTTTATCAACTGTTTTTGCACTATTTAACAATATTTGAAATATTTAATTATTCTTTTTTTTTTTTATTAAAAATAAATTAAAATTTATTAGATACAATTGCAGATGTTTATCTATACATAGCTATTTTCTTTTTACACTGTTGCAAGGCATTCACTCTGTAGAGCTTGCTGTGGTCTGAAATTGGAGCCACTGCCCTCCCTCACTCCTCTGGGAGGATGACCCTAGCCCAGGTTTTATGAAAAAGCCAGTCCGGAGACAGCAATTTATCTCTGTTCCTGAGCTGCTTGAGTAATTTGATATAGATGTTGCAGACACCATGATTAGCACTTTCAAATATACACTTGCATCTGGATAGCCAAATTGCAAAGGTCAGAATAATGGCAATTCTGATTTTTGAGAATATACCATTCTTTATAGCCTTTTGAATGACTAACTCTTCTCTAATGTCAAGCGACATGCTTTCATCAATAAAGAACCTGATCGGCTTGAGAAAAGGGCAGAAATACAAGAGGTGATGAATTGTCTCATCTGCTGTGGCACATAGTTGGCATTGCAGGTTGATCTTGCAGAACCCTCTTCTCTACACCAGAAAATGATTTGTTGGCAGAGAAGAGAGGTTGATCTTTAGCAGAAAGTCAATGTATTTTGGTTCTAGGAACCAATTTTTTGATTTTGCTATGAGTTGTTTATTGTTTAACCGTAGCTCTTTATGTAAAATGGTTTGATTGGTGTGTTTGAGTTTGTATGTTTGCCAATATATTTTTTTCCTCTATTGCATGTTGCAGTATGTTTGCTAAGTTTCTGACATAATTCCATATATCTGTCATCCATTTTCTGGTGATCAGAAGAGGTGTATCCGTAGGCTCCACTGTTGGTGTGAGATTAGGATTTGTTTGTTCAAGGCTGGCCACACACAGCACTCCCAGAGCCTTTTGGAGGTAAGGATGGACACTGAATGCAGGCTGAGCCCATTTGATTCTTTGGGCATTTGAACATTAGCCATGCTTACAGCCATGACTTTACCATTCCAAATGAGCCTAGAGCAAAATGAGTTCATAGATCATTTAAACAATTTGGTGGGTTTTATGAAAGGCAACTAGTAGCTTAGTCTCGGGTAGACTAGCATGTTAAGTAAGGCAACCTTTCCGGGTAGTGATATTGAAATCCTTGACAGTGAACTGACTACCTTTCTTGTTTTGTCTAGTATTAACTTCAGGATGTCCTTCGGCATGTCTAATCTAGACTTGGTGATGGTAAAGCCCAGAAATGATTGTGGCTAAGCCATGAATATTGAGGAAATTGTTACACCTGTTTTGATTTTCCAGATGGAAGATTTATTGTAATTGACTTTAAGATTTAGTTTTTTGGCATATTTGTTTATGATTTGTATTACAGTTTGAAGCTGGGATTTGTGAGGAATAAATATGGAAATGTCATCAACATATGAGATGTGGTGAACTGTATGTTTCAGTGCTGGCACTATATGCCCGGCGTACTGCATTCTATTTTTATGAGAAAGGGATTGAGGTATGTTATGAAGAAGAGGGTAGACAAAGGGGATCCCTGTGGAATGGATAGATGTGCATCATTTTTATATATTTTAATATTTATTTTTTTCTTCATATTTTCTCTAGTCTCAGTAGAAATTTTATTGGTCAATTGCTGTTTTTACCAGCTATCTTTGTTGCAGTTTTTAAAGGTATATCAGTTATTTTCCTATTAATTTCTTTCAAATTTGAGTCATGTTCAAAATCTGCTAATATGTGAAAACAGTTTGCAAGTGTTTTTTACCTTTATTAGAGTATTTCTGAAGATTAGAAATAGCAACAGTAAATATTGTTTCCCTTAATTTTTTTTCTCTCTCTAGTTTTGCATTAACATGTATCTTAGATCTCACTAATTTATGATCACATCCTGCATTAAATTTATTAAGATCATTACATTCTTATGTATTTTCTGTTAGTCAAGATATAAGCCAATTTGATTGCATCTTCATTTAGATGCTTCAATGTACATTTTTTTAAATATTTTCTCAAAAAATAAATTCATAATATAAAGTTGTTTTTTTCTCCAATCTCTACAATTATATGTCCTCTATCATTTCTATCACCATAACCAAATTTACCTGCAGCACTTTCATCTTTCAATTATTTATCAATTCTAGCATTAACATCTCCAATAACAATTTTAAAATATTGTTTGGTATGATCAAAAGTTTTTGTAAATTTCATATAAAAATATTCTACAATTTCATTTCTATGAAAACTTGTTGAGGCATAAACCTGAATTATCTGCATATGGTCTCTTTTATTAAGTTGAATAACTAATCTTGCCATTTTGTCCAATACACCATAAATCTCCACAATGCCATTCTCCCACTTTTTATTTATAATGAATCCTATTCCACTTGTATTTCCAATATTTGTGTCTTTATAGTAGAATACATGTCCACTTTTGAAATCAGTTGTCTCTTCACCTTTTTTTTTAACTTCACAAAAGTTCAATAATGTTCCATTTAATATGACAGTTTTTTTTTCCAATTTTTGCAGTTTTTCTTCAAATGAAAGTGATCTACAATTATAATTACCTAAATAAATATTTGTCATTAAATGGCAGCTTGAGTCCACAATGAGGTGATTCATAGCACCCTCCATCTTTGGTCAGAAATCACTGCCTCTACTTGTGACTTTACATTCTCATGGAGATAAGGGCCATGGATTATTTTTGTCATGATGATTATAAATATAAATTTAAAAAAATCATTCACATACACATTTCTTCTACCCTAACAAGCAACTGAGAAAAAAAAAAAAACATAGTGTTGCTTAATCTTAAACTCAGAGGTAAAAAGCCATTAAACTTATTATGTTGGTCACCCATGTCTCAGTAGAAATTTTATTGGTCAATTGCTGTTTTTACCAGCTATCTTTGTTGCAGTTTATAAATAATCACATAGTAATAACAACTGCAATGATAAGAATATTTGGAATGATAATTAGAAATTTGCCCTGCACAGTAGATTTTTTTATTTAACAGCAAATCTTTGTTTGCATCTTTTGGAAATTTATTTATCTTTAATTTAAATATTAATATTATATACTATTTTAATAAGATCATGTTTAATGGTGGATATCTGCTATAATATATATTTGAGTTTGAAAATTATTGCAGATATTTTTACAAGATGTAATTTATTTATAAACTATTAGTATAACTGGATCTATTAAGGATATTTAGTTAGAAAGTAAAACGAAGATACATTACACAATTGAAAAGTCTAATAAGAAATTCCTTTTTTCTCAATGTTTTTCTGTATGTACTTGCTTAAGAAGTATTTGCCCTGGAAAGAAATCGTCAGAGAAAGTTTACATTATTACCTATATTTTAACAAAAGTAATATTGTATTGTTTGTTCGATATTTTTATCATTTAAATGGAATTTACTTACTCGACAAATCAAAACATATTTGAAATTTGAGTCGAACAAAAATTTTCAGAACGGATATTTTTTTTTACTTTTGAATAATAATACATTTTACCTTGGTTCACTGTTTGACCTTGAATTTAATATATTAATTGTATTAGATATTTATAACAACATAAATTCAGAAACAGTATAATTGCAATGATGACTTAAAAAATTGAAACTCTCAGATACAAAAATATATTTTTCTTATAAAGGAATAAAAATATATTTAATACAAACAAAATAATTAGAAAAATTATTAAAACTGCACTTCAATATGTAGCATATCTGATATGAATATTTGTGTAAAGAAAATATATACTATTTTATGTGGCAAAACGAATGTTTCAAGTATAACATAAAACGATATTATAGATAACAAAAATAAAAATAAAGTTCAATAATTATGCATGTTCATGTATAATTAAAAAAAACAAACAGATATAGTAATTTTTATCAGGGTTTAAAGCAAGAATGGGGAACCGCCTGCGGCTCTTTAATGGTAAGAGTGCGGTTATTTGGATAATATATGATTAATTATTGATATATATATATATATAATGTGTACTAATATTTATTTTGTAACTAACTATATTAATTTAGTTATAATTTAATTAATACACATGTATATAACTTATTGTAACGTTTGCGACTGGTTTAAATTTAATATAGGGTAGTGCTCATTGTTTTCTTTAATGAATTAAGTAAAAAATAAACACCGTAGCAGAATGATTGATTCAAGTCTGAAACGTTTATTATTATTAAAATGCATGAAATATACTTCAAATTTGAACAAGCTTGCTGAAAATCTAGTCGTTCAAAAGTCACATTAATAAATTTGAATATTAACAATGTATCTTCATACTTAAATAAATTATTTTTTTTTCATTGATAAATTTCATAATGCAAATGTATTGTATTTATTTAAAAAAAAATTAAAAAAAAAAAACAACATTCTAATTAAAAATAAAATTTACATATTTTTTTTTTGTTTGACCCACAAAAATATTATATGTAACCTTAAGAGTTGTTCAAATCTTTTATATGCATAGTTAATGTTATTGAATTTATAAATAACTAATAAAATTAATTTCGTGTTGTGTCTCCCAAATATTAATTTTTCTATTTTCTTTTATGAAAATGACTTTTTGATTCAAAAATGTTCCCGATCCCTGGTTTAAAATCAGCAAATATTTGATAACATCAATTGCAATAAAATATTTGTAATAATAATTAATATAATTATTTGAAATGCATGGTGATAGGATATTCAGTGCAAAGTCGTTAAAAGACTTGTAAATCAACATGTAATAAGTTATTTTAATATGAAAATGTAAATTTAACATGTTTATGCAAATTGCATTGTTATTTGTTTTCAAAATTCTGATATTTACTGTAGCAGTAACTACATTTTCATTAAATAAAAACAACTTCAAATTTTGAATAATGTTTATTATAATATTTTTACTCATTTTATTTTTAAATTTCCAACCTGTATTTTTTCAACAGTATACTATATTTCTTCATTATAAATATATTTGTCTGCAAAATTGCTAATCTTTAAAATTTAAATTTCCAACAATTTCTGATACATTTAATTCGATTTAATTATTTATGGTATTAACCAAATAAATATTTAATTAGATTGAATTTAATAAAAGTGGTATTTCTCTCTGTGTGAGGGTTTAATAATTAATGCTCAAAGATTTAATGTGTTTTATCATCCAGTGGTAAAAGAAAAACTCAAAGAAATATTTTAGCTTAGATGGTTATCAATTGGAAGGCATATATCTATTTATATACCTTGATAATTTAATAAGTAGAAAGACAGACTTAATTTCATAAGGCCATACATTTCTAAGAAAAAAAGGTGTTGATATTTAATCAATTCAGATAAAAAAATACACCAATAAAAACATCATACATTGATCACTGTTTGATTAAAGAACATATAAAATTTCAAAAAAAACTACAGCCACATATATTTCAAGCTATTTTGATGCAAGTATGTATCTTCCTTTAATACACATTTTCATTTTGAATGCCTCGGATTTTCCAACTGTAGTAAGAATAATTATTCTCCATCATGTAAAAGCAATTCAAATAACTTTTGGTGAATAATCAAATAATTTCAAACAAAGCTAAAGACCTGTTCTATCAACTTAGTCAAATGCCTTAACATAATCAATATAGCAATTACACTTTGTTTCTTACACTGTCTTTGATTTTCCCTAACAATGAAATCAAGTCTATAATACTTATTTAGTTTTTAACAGCAGTGAGTCTCACTAACCATTCATCTTTAATGAGAAGCAATCTAATCAACAAAGGTTTTAAAAGAATTTTAGTTATATTGGATATTAATGATATTCCAAAATAATTAGTATAAACTGGTCTATTATATTTGCTGTTAAAATTTAAAACAATAAAAATATTTTTAATAATAGTGTTAGAACTTCATAAATCAATATAGTCTTTAAATTTTTTTAAATATTTTTAAAGCTAAAATATCACCATAATATTTTAACCCTTTTCCAGATATTTTATATAAATCTGTACACTACTTTTAAAACTGCAAAAACTCTTCTGACTTCATTAACCTGGGTATCTATGTCCAAACCATGAGTAAATAAAATAGATATATTATTGAATATCATCATCTCAACTTTTGTATCATCATTCAAAAGTTGATCAAATTATTCAATCCACTTATTCAAAATATTATTTTCATTAGCTGAAAGAATGTCTTTCATGGATTTTATGGAATAGAGATCCTATTTTTCAAGTATATATTTTATTTTTAATACATCAAATAAGATCTACAATAACCACTATCGATTAATGCCTGTATTTATTTTGAAGTTATCACCCACCAACCATTTAAAAGAATCATTGTCAGTCATTACATAACTCTATATTTATGATGAAATTATATACCAAATTTATTAATCTGCCAAACAGAAAATGCTCATGTTTCCTTTTAATAAAATTATTTATAATAAGATTATTTTCAGAAAATCAATCATGATTCGCCTTTTTACTGAATATAAGAATAAATTTGATTATATCCATAACACACTCTTTAAAAGATTTCCATTGCTTTAACAATTATGACAATCTCAAAGATCAAAAATCAAATATTAAAATGTATTACTGTATAGCAGATTTTTCTGAACAGAAGAAATATCAATTGTTTTGTGAATATGAATCAAATTAATAACTGATTTTTTTTAAAAAAAATTCAATAATTATTTTAATCTTAGTGCAAACAGGCAGTAATTGTAAATACTTGAGTAATGCTAATTTCCCTCATATTACAACTTCTAACTATAATGTAATATATTAAATGTCACTGTTTTAAGTATGGAAAAAGCTTTGTTTTTTTTATAACAGCTTTTGTGCTTAAGCAAAGTGTTTGTGATAGTTAATGTATTTATTGTAAAAAAGAAAAAAACATCAATAATAACAAACCATTTGCTTTTTACAATGACTTTTGACTAAAATGTACTGTTTGTATTAATATTTGTTTTAATATTTCCAAACAGAAAAGAAGATATTTTATTGCTATTTCTGTAATAATGTGATGTAATAAGTAGTAAAATTTTTCTTTCTCTGAATTATCTGTATCTATCTTTAGAACATACGTACTAATGAAAATAGCACTAATACAATTAGCTAAGTAGGTTTAAGTATTGTAAGCATTCCATTGATACAATAAGAAATTTCAAAAACAGAAACTATTAAAATACAGTTCACAGTAAATCTTTCCTTCACTCACATAACTGTCTTTCCACAAAAAATATACATTCATCTATTTATTTTATTAAACTTCTTGTTTCACTATGAACACCTATAGTAAATTTAAATACTAACAGCTCATTAGCCACCAATAGAATTCTCTCTTCTGGTCATTAAAAATTGTATTATGTGAAATATGCATATTTTATGAAACTATATATTTATATTAAAAACTAGTCTACCCTTAGACAATCCCAATATCAAGAATAACAATCAAGAATTTCAAACTGTTGTCAAGGCAACCATCTTTTAACAATATATATATATGCAGTACAGATAATAACTATATATATATATATATATATATATATAGTTATTATCTGTACTGCAGTAAAAAATAAACTACAAGTGATGAAAATCTAATCAGGAAGAGTGAGACAAGCTATTTAAACCAATTTTTTTAGTCCCTTCTACATTCATATTATGCAAGGGATCCCTATATAGACACAGCCTATACAAAAACTTTGGCCAGCCAAAACTCTTGTCTCACTGATATCTTGTTTTCAACCATTTAATTAGTGATTATCATGTCTCAAGCTAAAAATCAAATCAAGGACTTTATATCTTCACTTTTTTTTATTTATCTATTTTTTTAGCTAAATGAATAAAAAAAAGGAGTCAGATTCAAGGTTCATGATTTTAGGCCATTAAATATTATAACTCAATAAAGAAAGGAGAGTGATAAAACAAACGTTCATATTAGAAACAATAACTAGCTTTTAATAAATCAATATCCTATCCTACAAGGCAGCAAAAACTGTTTATTTATTTGCAATTGGTTTTATTTTTAAAGGTCATTCCATTAATCTACAGAGTATGTTGTAGACTGAATATTGCGAATGATATATATATAAGATTTGAACACAGAATTTCAAGCTTATTGCGAATGATATATATATAAGATTTGAACACAGAATTTCAAGCTTTTTTCAGTTATCCACGATCTCATATAACCGATATATATGACAACAAAAGTGAAAAAAATAATATGTTCCCTATATTACATTTAAACTCCAAGTATTCCAAGTATATAAGTTATGCTCTGAGGTCAAAGATAATGTGATATAATTAGAATATAATTAATGTAATGGTATAATAACCGTTGATCTTTTTGACATATTTAAGTATTCTAAATTCTCGACGATAGTCAGAACTTTATGGTGTAATATTTAGAAAATGTAATTTTATCAGTCAGTCGCATATGCGTTCAATTCATTATCTCATAAAATTTAATTAAATTTGAAATTTATTTTCAAAATTAAATCTCTTTTTTTTTTTTTTTGCTAGTTGATAAGAAACAATTGATTATTTCAATGTAAATAAGTTTTTGGAATCGCTTTAATAGTGAAAAAAAAAAGTTTGTTTGATGGATTGTGAAAATGACATTTTAATTTTAATCATATATTGGACTATTTTCATCAACTAATTGACTTATTAAATATTTTCTTTTTCAAAAAATTATAAACTTTATTTTATTAAATATATTAATCTTTTTTTTTTCAAAATAAATATATTAATCTTCAATGATACTTTTATGTGAAATACTCTTGTAGGACAAACAACTTACTTGTTCACTTTCATAGAATAGACAAAAATATATTTGTTCTTTATTGATGCTGAAACATTATCATTAATTAAATAAATATCTTCTCCAATCATAAGTATTTAATACAATATAAGAAGCACAATTATTAAATTAAAACTGAGAAAAAAATATATTACACAAAAAAAATTTCAAGTCATAAAATATATTAAATGATTGTAATCACTCCAAAAATGCTTATTTCTTATAATAATTTATTATTAATTTTTTTCTAACTTAATATAATATTTGAGAAAAAAGGAGTATGAAAATATATAAAATGTTCCATTAAGAGGAATTGAATATTTAGAGATTTGTAAAATGATGCGAAAAAGATAACGATATAGAAAAATATAACGGTGAATTAGCAACTAATATACAAAACAATAAATATCTGAAAAAGTATAAAACCAACATCTTAGAATTGGTATAAAATGTACTTTTATAATAAAAAATATGGAATCATTTTTAAATGACATTATAAATTGTGGGGAATAATATTATAAAGAATTATATATACATTATTAAAAAACAAAAAAAAAAAAAAATAAGTATTCCTTATAATTTCTATTTCTTCTGAATCGCCCTGTATTTTAAATGAATAAATAAATGCAATTAAATCTGTGAAGAATGGAGATGTTCTAGACTAGAATGAAACTATAATTGATATCTTAAAAGAAGCAGATGAAGAAATAAAGAAAAATGTTACCAATGTTATATACTAAATGTCTAAATTATATAGATGCTCCAGAAAATTGATAGAGTGCAATAATAATATTGTTAAAGAAAATATTAGAAATTACAGACCTATTAAATCTTTATCAGTTCTATACAATTTTTTTTTTTATAAAAACAATCACAAGTCATCTAAAGCAAACTTTGAATTTGTACCAATCAAAATATCTTTCTAAAGTTAAAGTTATTTTAGTTTGGTAGATTATATATCCAAGTATTAAAAAAATTATGGAAAGATTAATGAATATGCTTTAGATATGTAAATTATAAAAAAGACATTATTTATAACAATTTCTCCAGTCATTAATGGACTTGATCATCAAGATATTGATCCAGGTTATGTTTATATTCAAAAAAATATTTAGTAAAATAAAACAACTGTAATTATATGACACAATACAAAAAAGATTGACTTTGAGAAAGGTGTATACCAAGATAAATTCATATCTCCAATACTTTTTACATCATTTTTACTAGAAGTATTTTATGAATAAAATGGGAAGTTAAAATATTTAAAGTAAATGTATATCTTGAAGTCATCTAAATATTGGAGATAATGTTATTGTTTTTGTGTGCAATGTTTTAGAGCTTAGAAAATTATTGCACAAGTTATTAGTTGAAATTAAGAAAATAAAAATAAATGCCAAAAAGTCTAAAGTATTCCTAAATATATTTTTCCAAAAATGAAAATGGAAATTATTAATGATGAATTGGAACACAAGTCCCCAGCCTTTTTGCACTTAAGAGCACATTCTATAATACCGGCACAATTTATTTTTTCAATGTAAATTTATAGTTGGATGTTGTTAATAATACATATAAAGTACAAAATAATATTTATTTCAAAAATAAAGTATAGTATGCCCTACAATTTGATTACAATATAATATAATAATTTATAAGAAATTTTAAAAATTAAATTTATTTATATCAGATAAATATTTTTTTATCATATTCGGATAGTGGTGGGCACACGTAAAATAGTCTGCCAGTGCCATGCCCACTGGCATAGGGTTGGGGACCCCTGAATTATAAGTTAACAGTGGTAAATACCTCTGTCAGATTATTATTACAGATGTAAATATAAACTATTGTAAAGTGATTTTGGTAAAAGTAACTTATTAGTAAAGGAAATAACCTTAAATGTTTGAAAATAAAGATTTTCAAGAAATGTGTTTTACCAGTTTTGATTTATAGATCAGAGATGTGGACATGGAAAAGAAGAGTAATTTAGAGATTATAAATAACAATAAGAAATAAGAAATGAGTAATGTATGTTAAAATAAACAAAAAAGTGATTGTATACATGAATAAGAGAACAAACAAAAAGTACTAATCTCAGTGAAAAAATTATGAGTCTTAAGTGGATCTGGACTGGGCCTGTTGCTATAGAACATGACCATAGATGACAGTTAAAATATTAAAATGGATTGCAAAAAATTGCAATAATACTAGAAATAGATGACATGTAAAGTCTGATGAAGACTGCAGGGAATTTAAAACTGTAAGGAAAATAAAAATAATAATTATATATAAAACTTGAATTAAGGTTTATATGAAGAGAGCATATAAGAATTTAATAAACAAATAATATGTATGAATGAAATAAAAAAAATTGATGTGACATGATATGGAAAGGATAGGCTAGAAGTTAGAAAAACTGAATTAAAACATGTAAAAAACAAGCTACACTAGATTGATAAGTACTAAAAATAACGATAATGATGATAACTATAAGTAAAATGGTATCACATAATGTGTGATAACTATGTGTGTATATGTGTTTGCATAAACACATTAAAAATAATAAATAAATGTTAATGACAATAAAAAATGAAAAAATATTATCAAAATATTAAGAGTATTTACATTAAAGTTATTCATTACATTGTTTTAGTTTGCAACTTATATTAAGTCATAATATCTATTATTAAACCATTGATAAAAATTTTAATAGGCTGTATTTTTCTTATCAAGCAAAACACAATTGCCATTAAATGTACCACTTTATATTATTTACAAACTATTTCTTATTCAACGTGGCAAATCTATCGTATAAATTGTAACATTATAATGACTTCAGTTTTCAAATTAGAATAATAACAAATTTACCTGAGTGAAATACATTTAGTTAAATAATTATTTTCTATTTATCATTAAATTATTCTCCATTAATTACTTTTTATGGTTAAGTATACAGATATAGAGATGAACGCAAGATCTAATTTTTCTAGATTAAACTTCAACGTGTAGACTTTATTACTTAAATGATTTATGCTAAAGTGATTCCTTAAAAAAAACCTGGAAGATTTTGGGTAGAAGCTTATTCTATTGCATTAGGTGTTCAATAACACATGATCTGCCTATAAAAAACAACAACATTCAATTATTATTGTATTAAAAATAATAAAATTAGTTTTAATTGATTTGTATGGTTACATCATGGTAAAAAACTATTTTTATAGTATATATATATATATATATGTGTGTGTGTGTGTGTGTGTATGTAAAATTCTTATTCAGAAAATAATTTTTAGATTACTTTAAAATATTTTTTTCAATTTTAGCAGCATCCATTTACATACAAATTTGCCCTTTCCAACAAACAACAATTATGAAATGCTTTGCATGCTTTAGGAAAGTGGTAGAGTATAAATCTCTGGAGCATCATATTGATTTAAGTTTTGGTCTTGCAAATACTCAAACTTTTAATGAACCCCTGAGCAATAAATCAGTACTACTACTACCACTACTACTATTACTACTGCTATCACTACTACTACTATCACCACCACCACTGCTACCACTATGACTACCACCATCACTACTACTACTACTACTACTACTACTACTACTACTACTACTACTACTACTAATACTAATACTACTACTACTACTACTAATAATAATAATAAATAAATAAAAAAGATGAATTTTGAAATGACAGTATAAATCAATCAATGTAACAACAAATGAATTAATATATTAGAATATGATAGCAAAAAATATTGACCATACCAACCCCAAGATTGAAAGAAAAAAGAATGATCATTATACAATACAATCTATGATCTAGAAATACGTTTATATATAGAATAAGTGAAGTATTATTTTGTTTATATAATATTTGCATTATGTATTAAAATGTTTACTAGAAAATAAAAATTAAAATTAAAACGTTTTTATGTATTAAAAGAGTTTTTGCCATTAAATAATCTATTTAGATATTAATTATTTTTTAAACAAGCAAATAACAAACATAATAGATTATACAGTTATTTTCATTTTATGATGTAATGTATAATTTGGTTTAATAAATTCTTATAAATTATGTATTAATTATAAAATTTACTTTATATTAAATGCATTAATCTTTAAAAAAAAACAGATGAATATTAATTATATATTACAACATGTTACATTAAAATTCTACACATTAATATTGTACTGGATTTTCTATTTTTTTTTCTACATATATAATCATAATAAAAATAATAAATATAATGGTAATAAACTATTATAAACAGTATTTCAATCACAGAAGTACTGTCAGTTAATTTCTTAAACCTGCCTCAACTGAAATTAAACTAAAAAAAATGAAACAGAAGTAAATGTCATCAATTCAAATCCCATGAATCCTTTATTTTAATGTAGCAGCTTATCTATTTATTAAATACATTTTATTCCTATTTATAAAAATTGCCTCCTTAATTTTTCTTTTATTATGGTTTCTCTCTTCATGAAATTTTTTTACACTTTCGATATCAAATATAAATTTATATTTACATGTTTTTTCATGATCAAAGAAATCTCAAGCAGTCATTAAATCACCATTATTCTTATTTTTTACATACTTATATACCAATTCACACTCCATAAATCTCTTTTCAATATTGCACCTCAATTCAACTAAATATGATGACATACACTTACAAAAAATTTCAGATACAATACTACTTTTCTGCTTCACAGTTATGACATCCTTAGAATTATTCACTAGTTTATTAACATTGTTTGAACATAGAATGAAACATTAAGCATGTTCTTATATATATCCTTAAAAAAATTACTTGTCAATTTGAAATAAATGGAATAGTTAACCATTGTTTACTATCAATCTTCATTTCCTTTAAACCATTATAACTTTTTTTAATTTGACATAGAGTATTCTTTATTTGTTCCATTTTATAACTAACATCAAGCAACTCCTTGACAAATATCTCAATATTTGTCAGTTTATTACTTTGGCAATGACATAATTTTTCATTGAAAAAAAAAAGATCTAAAACTTGCCATCTTATGCATAATTAGTATTTTTGATTTATAATTTATATATCCCTTTCTTTCCAATGGCTTGATTATTAATTTATAATTTAGTATACTGTTATCTCTTGTAATAATTAAATCCAAATATTTAATACTTATGTACTGATCCTTTATCTTTCTCTATTTAATATTTTTAACAAATTAATTTTAATTTCTTTATGTGTTAAAATGTTTTTTTCTTTATTTGTTATTTAAAGTTTATAGAGTAATGAATATCTGAGTTATAAATTTATATAACTCTAGAAACACATATTAATAACAATTCCATTTAAAAATCGTTTTAACATTAGAAATTAGAATAAAGGCTAAAGTATGTATCATTTTAGATTCAAGAAGAAGTAGCTCTCTTTTTAAAATAAATGATTAATCCTGAAAAATGAGTATAAGGAACTAATAAAGTAGTCTCTCAGAGATGAAAATTAGGAAATACAAATCTAATTAGATTGCAGGCTGAAAAATTGTTATATTGAAAAGAATAATTAAAATAGTTGTTGCATTATGATAAATTTTATGAATAAGAGAATACCAGAACTTTTGTTACAAAGTAAAATGAAATTAAGAAACACCAAATAAAAATGAATGAAGACATACATTACTGTTATAATAGTGATAATTAAAAAATAAATAGATTTAGTTTTAAGTATTTAAAAGGAAATATTTAAAGATCAGAAAAAACTCCTCTAAATTAAATTTAGAGGGTAATTGTTTGTAGTCAGATTATAAAGTGTTATAAGTATATATGCATTTCTGAAAAGGTGCCTGAAAGAAGTAGCAACAAAAAAAACGAAGAATTCGTTTGGATTATTATGCAATATAAAAGATTAAAATAAATAAATATATAAACATATATTTTATTTTAAAAACATTCTGGTATTGAATAAACAAATGTTATTAGATAGAAAAAATATATGCTGAAATGTTTTGAATTTTGCAATATATATTTATGTTACTTTGATTCACATGACTGTCTGGAAGTTTATGCTATAGTCTTGGGAATTTTTTTCTGCCATTATATCTATAATACATTCTTTTAAATTCAACAATTTTAACAAATAGACATGCATACTGAAATAAATATAAAAAGGGTTAGAGCCTAGAAATTCAAACTAATAGCTCACATTGTGAAGCAACACATTTTATATAATAAAACACTAAAATGTTTATTAACTGGGCATAAATATCATTACTTTTAATGCATATGTGAGGTCTGTAACCAATTACAAAAATGCTTTTACATAGATGTTTTTTTCTTCTCACTAATATTAAAAAATACATTTTAATGCTGAATAAAATCAATTACAACAATTAAACATAATTGAGATATTTTTTATATTAAATGCTTTTATTGACTGTGCCCTAAAAATAAAAATAAATAATCTTTTTTTTTTCTAACCACAATTGGAGTTTTTAGATTTAACTTGAAATTAATTTAGGAACTCCATGCTTTTATTTCAAGTTAAATATAACTCCAATTCTGGTTGAAGAAATCCTCATTTTATTTTTTTTTAGTGCACAGTCAATAAAAGCATTTAATATATAAAAAATAACTCTAATATTTTATGTTTTTAGTATTGGCACAATAAATGAAAATTTAAACTATATTGTACTTTAAATTATACTTTATAATGTATTTTTAATTAATGCAAGTTTTTTAGTTTAATTTTTAAAAACAAACAAACAATTATTTTAAAATAAAAAGTATCAAAAATGTTAAATAAAAAAACTTAGTTACTGATGTAATATATAAATTTGTACACATGTTAAATCTGATATATATATATATATATATATATATATATATATATATATATATATATATATATATATATATATATATATATATATATATATATATATATATATATAACAATATATATCATTTAGAATTTGCAAATATTACAATTAATATTAATATTATAATAAATGAATCATTAAATAAAAAAAACTAAGATAATAAAGATTTAAAATGTAGCAGCATAATACAAGAAAAAACATCTTTAATTTAGCAATTATTAAAATTGTAATTAATTTTACAATTATTAAATAAAATTTTAAACAAATTTCAAATTTTAATTACAGTTAATATAAGCACTTACACAAAAATAATTATAATAGAAATGTTTGATTTTACAAAAAAATAATGTATCATTATTATCAACATGTCCTGAAGTATAAGATAAAAAACAAAATTTCTCAGTAAAAAATAATAATAAAAAAATTGAATTCATAATTTGAAAATGAAAGTAGGAAAAAATCTAAAATTGAAACGTATTTTATTAAACAATTAATACAAATATGATATTCTAATAAATTTATTTAGATATGTCTACTAACTGTAATCTTTTTCATTTTCTGTGTATCTGCATAGATTCTATTTATGTATAATTCTATCTAATTAACCCTTTCCTAGTTCTGTATAGACTTAAATGTTTTAGCATTTTCTGGCACTTTTCTTTGTCTCACACATCAATATAAAATATATGATAAAGTGATTATTACTTATTGGAAATTAATAAATTTGACTTTATTTGAAAGATATTTTTGTTTACTTCTGAAATAAAGTTTAAATGTTCACATTTTGTTTCTATAAATATTTAAAAAAATGAGATCATAATCAAAACAAAAGCTTCTACACGTCATTGTTTCTAAAAAGATTATTTTCAGTTTATAAAATCAATAAAATATTTCTTAATTCTTATTATTTTTAAACATCGAACCAAATAATTACTTATTTCTCTTATATCTAACAAATTATGCTTTAAACGTTTAATTTTTTGAAAATTTATTGCAAAATTATGATATTTTCTTACTCATGATTGTTTACGTAAAGCTAATGTTGTAATTTACTTAAGGCCATATTTACATTAGCTGCTAATATAATGTTGTATTTTTAAAAATAAAGTATTTAAAGTCAAAATAAGTTATTTTTTGATATGTAATAAATATAGGGTAAATTATTTTTAAAATAATATATAAAACCATAACAAATTTACAAATAAACATGTTTTTGAGTCATTGGATCTGCAATGTCATAAAATGTAGAATATTTTACAGCCTTGTTAACAGATAATGGCTAAACATGTTATGGTGGTGCTTATGTCTATTTCTAGAGTGGGAATTTTGGATTTCCCACTTTCCACACAATTTTTTTAGCAAAACTTTTATATAATAAAATATACCATTTTTTCACACATTTTAATATATAATACTTACAAAAAAATTTACCAAAAGGTGCGTTGGCCAAAACATGAAATACTGCAAAATAAAACCATGGAAGGCTAACTGTGTGTTCATCTAACCAATCATTCATTTCATACCAACTATCTGTCAATGTGTGTAATTATCTTTTTAACTAACTATCTATTTATCTATCTTATCATATGTTTATTTGTCCATTTTTGTATCTGATTACCTGCTTATTTATTTATCTATCTATCCAGATATAGAAGATAATTAATCAGATAAATGGATAAATAAATAGATAGGCAGATAAAAAGAAAAGCAGATATGATTAGAATGATGGATAGAAATATATAAATGCACTTTTAAATAAATAGTTTGATGAGTGAATAGACAGACAATGTCAGGCAAAACAATATATAGATAGATAGCTAGATAGATAGATAAATTGATAAATAGATAGACAGATATATATGTAGGTATGTAGGTAGGTGGATGTGTGGATGGATGGATAGATAGATAGATAGAAATAAATAGATAGATAGATAGATAGATAGATAGATAGATAGATAGATAGATAGATAGATAGATAGATAGAAAAGTATATAGATAGATAGATAGATAGATAGATAGATAGATAGATAGATAGATAGATAGATAGATAGATAGATAGATAGATAGATAGATAGATAGATAGATAGATAGATAGATAGATAGATAGATAGATAGATAGATAGATAGATAGAAATATAGATAGATAGATAGATAGATAGATAGATAGATAGATAGATAGATAGATAGATAGATAGATAGATAGATAGATAGATAGATAGATAGATAGATAGATAGATAGATAGATAGATAGATAGATAGATAGATAGATAGATAGACAGACAGATAGATAGATAGATAGATAGAATCACAAAAGTAAATTAAAAGTGACATAACTCCATTACACAAAATGTTTAGTAATGAACCAAAAATCAAATAGCATTCAAATCAGCAAAAAATAATATTTTCATCAGACTAACAATGACTATGATGTGAGAGCGGTGAGACTATACTTGGTACTATAAATCTTATTACATTGTACATTTAAACTCTGTTTTAGTAATTTTTTATATTAATAATTAGAATGAGAGAGTATGAAAATGTAATTACATACATACATTGATATGAAATCAAAAAGCTAGATCTACAAAATGGTTGAAAGAGAAAATGGATAGATAAATAGATGATGGACAAACAATATATATATATACTTTTTATTGCTATAAATGAATAAAGTAAATAAAATAATCTATCTTAAAATTATTTAATATATTTAGACGTTAACCTAGTCTTAAAGAAAAAAAGAGCATATTAAATGTTTATCAAATATTCTGGTCTTTGAGACGATTACAGACCCCTATTTATAAAAAATATAGTTAGAATTGCAAAAATATTTTAATGAACCCAAACCCTATTTTCAAAGAATATTAAATGTCTAAATATTCTTTATCATATTAATAATATATACGACTATTTATTTTTTAGGAATCATATTACCGAAATAAATATATAAATATATTTCAATAAATATATAAATATGCAGCTATAGATAATTAGTAATAATAGAAATAAATGACCAGTGATTTAAAAAAAAAAAACAATAAAAAAAATAAAATTTACTTAATATAATAACAAAATAAAATGAAAAATATTATTTTATGTTTAAATACAAATATATTGTCTTTACTGTACTTAATGTAATTTGAAGTGTCATGAATCCAGACTTTCGAACTCGCCACTGCCATCCACTCCATCCTATTATCAGTTGTATAGTTGTAGGAGCCTTAAAAATCTAGATACAAATCCCTTATAATAACATCACATGATCACATTTCCTATACTAGCACATTAATTGTTGATAAACAGAGCAAAACTCTCCATACAGTATTGCCACCTGTGCTAAACAGAGTAATCAATGGATGCCAGAAGGCTTGTGCATAAAATCCCTATCTAATGCCTACTCATCCAATATCCCCAGACTAGTTTCTGGCTTGTGGCCTTCATCAGTGAGGAGCTTTGGATCTGAGAGCACTGCATCTAGATCTTAGGATCTAATGCAACCCTCTAGCAACCACCTTTTATCTCTACTTAACTACAAAACTATGAGAATGAAATTGAAAACACAAAAAATATTTTCAATCTAAGCTCAATAGCTTATATAGTCATATGGGTCTGAACTCAGTTCAGCACCCATACATTTTGGTGTCTTTGGCTCTTTTACAACCATAGCCACCACTTTCCTATTAGGCAGGATTGGTGTTAAACCATTAAGCATCACATGATCACATTTCCTATACTAGCACATTAATTGTTGATAAACAGAGCAAAACTCTCCATACAGATCCAAAGCTCCTCACTGATGAAGGCCACAAGCCAGAAACTGGTCTGGGGATATTGGATGAGTAGGCATTAGGGATTTCATGCACAAGCCTTCTGGCATCCATTGATTACTCTGTTTAGCACAGGTGGCAATACTGTATGGAGAGTTTTGCTCTGTTTATCAACAATTAATGTGCTAGTATAGGAAATGTGATCATGTGATGCTTAATGGTTTAACACCAATCCTGCCTAATAGGATAGTGGTGGCTATGGTTGTAAAAGAGCCAAAGACACCAAAATGTATGGGTGCTGAACTGAGTTCAGACCCATATGACTATATAAGCTATTGAGCTTAGATTGAAAATATTTTTTGTGTTTTCAATTTCATTCTCATAATTTTGTAGTTAAGTAGAGATAAAAGGTGGTTGCTAGAGGGTTGCATTAGATCCTAAGATCTAGATGCAGTGCTCTCAGATCCAAAGCTCCTCACTGATGAAGGCCACAAGCCAGAAACTAGTCTGGGGATATTGGATGAGTAGGCATTAGATAGGGATTTTATGCACAAGCCTTCTGGCATCCATTGATTACTCTGTTTAGCACAGGTGGCAATACTGTATGGAGAGTTTTGCTCTGTTTATCAACAATTAATGTGCTAGTATAGGAAATGTGATCATGTGATGCTTAATGGTTTAACACCAATCCTGCCTAATAGGATAGTGGTGGCTATGGTTGTAAAAGAGCCAAAGACACCAAAATGTATGGGTGCTGAACTGAGTTCAGACCCATATGACTATATAAACTATTGAGCTTAGATTGAAAATATTTTTTGTGTTTTCAATTTCATTCTCATAGTTTTGTAGTTAAGTAGAGATAAAAGGTGGTTGCTAGAGGGTTGCATTAGATCCTAAGATCTAGATGCAGTGCTCTCAGATCCAAAGCTCCTCACTGATGAAGGCCACAAGCCAGAAACTAGTATGGGGATATTGGATGAGTAGGCATTAGATAGGGATTTTATGCACAAGCCTTCTGGCATCCATTGATTACTCTGTTTAGCACAGGTGGCAATACTGTATGGAGAGTTTTGCTCTGTTTATCAACAATTAATGTGCTAGTATAGGAAATGTGATCATGTAATGCTTAATGGTTTAACACCAATCCTGCCTAATAGGATAGTGGTGGCTATGGTTGTAAAAGAGCCAAAGACACCAAAATGTATGGGTGCTGAACTGAGTTCAGACCCATATGACTATATAAGCTATTGAGCTTAGATTGAAAATATTTTTTGTGTTTTCAATTTCATTCTCATAGTTTTGTAGTTAAGTAGAGATAAAAGGTGGTTGCTAGAGGGTTGCATTAGATCCTAAGATCTAGATGCAGTGCTCTCAGATCCAAAGCTCCTCACTGATGAAGGCCACAAGCCAGAAACTAGTCTGGGGATATTGGATGAGTAGGCATTAGATAGGGATTTTATGCACAAGCCTTCTGGCATCCATTGATTACTCTGTTTAGCACAGGTGGCAATACTGTATGGAGAGTTTTGCTCTGTTTATCAACAATTAATGTGCTAGTATAGGAAATGTGATCATGTGATGCTTAATGGTTTAACACCAATCCTGCCTAATAGGATAGTGGTGGCTATGGTTGTCAAAGTGCCAAAGACACCAAAATGTATGGGTGCTGAACTGAGTTCAGACCCATATGACTATATAAGCTATTGAGCTTAGATTGAAAATATTTTTTGTGTTTTCAATTTCATTCTCATAGTTTTGTAGTTAAGTAGAGATAAAAGGTGGTTGCTAGAGGGTTGCATTAGATCCTAAGATCTAGATGCAGTGCTCTCAGATCCAAAGGTCCTCACTGATGAAGGCCACAAGCCAGAAACTAGTCTGGGGATATTGGATGAGTAGGCATTAGATAGGGATTTTATGCACAAGCCTTCTGGCATCCATTGATTACTCTGTTTAGCACAGGTGGCAATACTGTATGGAGAGTTTTGCTCTGTTTATCCCTTATAATAATATATTACTTAAGTAACTAGAAGGATTTGAACTTATGATTTTTTGATTCAATATTCTTCCTCCACTTCACCTTAAATAACCAATACAGTTGACCACATACATGCAAAAAAGATAGATGATTTCCAATATATGTATATTTATAGAATCAGCACTCATCAGTTGGGCCTGATGATAATCTGCCACACATACATACAATCAGTGTTTGGCTTATACTGCAATCGCAATTCCTTAAAATTTAATGGACAAACTTTAATCTTCTCACTCTTTCAACTATTTAGCCACTCATTTTATTGAAAAACTAATGATAAAAACCTCAATCCCTTTACTGAATTTGATTGAAATTGTACCCATAAAGACATTATGCCAATCTTGTTCCTCATATTATCAAACCATTATAAATAAAATATTATGGAGATCGGAAGAGCACATATATATATATATATATATATATATATGAATATATATATATATATATAAATATATCTATCTATATATATATATATATATATATATATATTATAGAAGAATGATTTGAATTTATACTATGATGTAAACTATTTCCAACGCAATGTATAATTAGTCTATTAATTCAGTATACTGAATGTTTCTTATATAAGTATAATGTTTCAAACTAAGGATTTTAATAGACCATATTTGTTTACCATCTAGTCTCAAACAACTGATATGATGTAAAAATATATCTCTCTATTTAATTATATAAAACATTCAGTATACTGTATTATAAGGCTTATTACATATTGCCTTGAAAGTAGATTATATCAAAGTATAAGTTTGGCTCATCTTTCTTTTATTAATATAGATGGATATGCAATGATCTGATAATATGAGGGGTAGATTGACATAATTACTACATGGGTATGACTACAATATCAAATTGTTTTTCTAACTAAATGGTTTGCTGAGTAATTGAAAGAATGAGAAGATTAGACTGTCCATTAAAATTTAAGGACTTGCTGCCTTAATATAAGGGCAAGCACTGGATCTGACCCAACTGATGAGTACTGGTTTAGTACATAATACATATATCAAGGTTCATTTATTTTTTTTGCTTGTATGTTGTCATGTATATAGTTGTTTCAGATGAAGTGAGGAATAAATATGCACTGGAAAAATTCATTTCAAATCCCTCTATTTATTTATATACACTAATTTTAAGTAAATAAATAACAAACAATTTATTAGTTAGTTGGCAGATAATAAGGTGTAATGTTCAATAATGTATTTTAAGTTGTTTTTTTATTGTCAGTTAATTATTTTGAATAATTCTTATTTAATTACTATAAAATATTGATATTGATGTCATAAATTCTGCAATATATGTGTTTATCTTTGTGCACACATATTGCAGAAAAATAAAATTATTTTAGTACCTGGTTGTTACAAATAATTTATTAATTATATTAAAAAATGTTGCAATTATAGATTTTGTTGAAAATATAGCAAACTTGGAATTAAAATTTGTTTCAATAATATTTTAAACTTATGCTAATAAAAAATATTTTTTTTTATTTATTTTAAAAAATGTATTTTAGTTTTATCTTTAAGTTAAGTGTTAAATAAATAATTATTTAATGTAAAAATTAATTTGATAAATTATTTTGCAAAATAAAAAAATAAAAAAAATCTCAGAAAAAAATTAATTTATATGCGGATTAACCTGCCTGACAAAAGTGAAGTAGCCAATCAAAAAGTGACTGAAAAAAGCTATAAAAAAGAATGATCAGTTAGATTTATAATTATTAAGTATTAATTGTTAATCAATTAGTTATAATTCATTTAATTATTTTTCTTTCTAATCAAGTAATATATATATATATATATATATTTCTAGCTACAATCAAGTAATATATATATATATATATATATTTCTAGCTACAAAAAGTGTTTAAAGTATGTTTTAAAAATGCATTATAATATTAAGAAGTTAATTTGATCCATTTTAATATGTTGTGGACAAACTTATAAATTCGTATGAAGATGATTGAAACATTGATAATAAATGGAGACAATAATGAATCCAACATATGTACCAATAACTAGAAACAATGCCAAAATGGTGCTATAGAGAAAAGAAAATCATATTTAGGAGTCCTAAGAAAATTATTGTTAATTATAATTGTATGGTTGTGGTGAATGGACAATTTTATGTTAATGTGTAATTCTCATAAGTATAAATTGTTATGGGATTTTTATAACCATTTAATTTAGAGGAGACTCATTAAAAAACTACATGAAAATTTGCCTCCCACTTAAGAGAAGATTAATGTGTGGAAGCTAACCAATGTATAAAAATGAATCTTATATTTATTAATTTACTCTCTAGTATTTGTAAATGTTATCATTTATAATATATATCTGCTAATCTTTAAAGAGATTGAATGAATATCAAATATTTTACAAATGTTGTGCAAGTGAAGATAAAATGCTTGTGAACTAATATAAAAAAAAATATTATTCTAAATAAGAAATGTACTTTAAATGTTATTTTAATTACTTATTAAGTTCTAAAAAATACTGTTTAAATATTTAAAATAGTCAAAATCTTGGAAGTGATTAACAATTGAATTTATACACAGGAAAAATAATTTTAAAATTAAAATAACTATTTATTAAAAGTGTTGAATAATTGCATATATGGACATGAAAAACATTTAAATTAAAAGTTGTTATAAATTGAATGTGGAAACATAAAAAAATAATTAAAAAAAAAATTACCTATTGAAAAATTAAAATTGTCATATAAATTTTTATGTAATAATTTGACAAATGAATTCAAAAAGAAATATTCTATAATGTTTTCTAAATAGAAATATTATGTTGTAATTTATTAAAATCTGAATAAATAAACAAACTATATTTGTATGAAAATTTATCTTGTGAAAAATACTTCATTTGTTATTATTAATATTCATGAAATTTTTATTATTTTTGATAATCAGAACAAACTTTATTTTATAATTAATGATATCATAAAAGATAGACAAAATTTCCAATGAATTTACTGAAAAGAATAGCAATCACTCTCTGCCTCAAACATAACAGCAAGCAAGAAAATCAAGAAGATTCTCACAGTTTTTTTTTATTTCTTGTTTTTGTTTTAGTTAAAAAATAATATGAATTAATATTTATGTAGATATAAAACATGATTTAACATTTACATAATAAGGTTTATTTAATTATTTTAATAGTTTAAAAATAAAGAAAAATAAATGTGTGACAGAAAATTCAATATTTTCTGCAAAGATTAATATATCTATAACATTTTAAATGCATCGAAATAGAGCTGAAGAATATAGATTTGTCTTATTAATCCTAATGTGTAGGACTATGGTAAAATTAGTATTTATATGCAGTGATAATTTATATGTGTGTTTATTTGTCTACACTGGTGATAAGTTAAGATAACCAAATGATATGCTTATTTTATTATTAATGATATAATAATTGATTTTTGGAACAGCATCAAAAGTATAAAAATACACTATGTGATAAATTTAAATTTATTTTAGATAATTTGAGAATGCATAATTGTGCATATTGTATATTATATTTTTTTGAAAGATCATGTTTAATTATGAATATCTTATTCTAAACTGTATCTGTTTATATACAATTTTATATGTTGATCTCTTAATTATTTTATAAAGAAAGTATTTAAATGAAAGTGTTAATAAAGTGAACTATTTAAAATCATTTGTCAATCTAATATTCAAAACTCTTGATATTATATTGAATATTTTTTTGAAATGAACTTTAGAAACTATTTAGTGGTTCAGGATAATAACAGGGGTGAAAACAAAATCCTGAGTGATAGAAATTTTCTATGGAATATAGCTTTGTGAGTTGATAAATAAAATACAGTCAACAGAGTCATGTATATTGGTAATTCATGACAAGTAGCAATTCTTTCCAAATATCAGTAAGTGTTCAGGTAGAAGCCATGATAGGAATTTAAGATAGAGCCAAGTTACATGTGGCCTTAAGCATTGTACCCATGATATTATATTATTTGTTCAAAATATAGTAGTTTTTATATTCCTCACATTAATCACTTTTTATCAACACTGGAACTTGTATCATAATTGTTATAGTTATAAAATGTTTAAAAGAATAATGTCTAGACTATAAAATGTTATTAGAATATGTTGAAAACAAGAAGAGGAAAGATTTATCACAAATTATAATTATTTAAAATTATGGAAAGATTGATGGTGCATCAGACAGAGTTGCAAGATTAGTTATACAACTTAATAGCAGATACCAAATTCAGATAATTCAGGTTTATGCCACAAGAAGTTCTTATAGTGATGAAGTAATAGAAGATTTTTATATGGATGTACAAAAAGTTTTTGATAACAATAAACAACATTTTAAAATTGTTATGGGAGACATTAATGCTAGAATGGTAAATAAATGAATGATAAAAGTGCTGTAGGTAATTTTAGTTATAAGTAATAGAAATGAGGACATGTATTAATACATTTTGAATAGGATTCAGATTTGAATGAAATTAATATGAAAATAACTGATACACTTTTAAAAACTGCAACAAAGATAGATAGCTGGTAGAAAAAAGCAACAATTGACCAATAAAATTTTTACTGAGACTAGAGAATTAATGAGGAAAAGAAGGAATATGAAGATATATAAAAATGATGCATTAAAAAGATTGAATATTTCTAATTTTGTAAAATAATGCTATAAAGAATTGAAATAATATAAGAAAGTATAATTGTGAACTAACAAGGAAAGTTTTAGAAGAGAATAAAAGTCTCAAAAGTGTAAAGCAACATTAGGGTATTGATAGGAAATTTATATCTGCAATAAGAAAAAAATATGGAATTATTACTAAAAAGAGAGATGACATCAAGAAATGGGTAAAATACTTTTATCAAAAAGTATATAGTAATAAATAACAAATACCTCCTACACCTATTACATCTTCTGAATTGCCCCCATAAGTTTAAATGAAGAAGTGAGACTTGCAATTAAATATATGGAGAAATGAAAGGCTCCAGGTAATGATAGAATTACAATTGATATATTAAAAAAACCATGTGAAGAAACATATTTTTTTAGCAAAGTTATATAGCAAATGTCTAATTGATAAAGATATACCAGATGATTGGAAGAATCCAGTATTAATATTAATATTTAAAAAAAAGTGATAAAGAAGATATTAGAAATTACAGACCTATCAGCCCTTTTATCAGTTTTATACAAAAGTTTTACCAACATAATTACAACTCATCTATAAAGAAGGAGCTGGATTTAAAAGTGGTTTTAATAGAGTAGATCATATCCAGGTATTGAAAAAAGTTATGTAAAGGATAAATAAATATGAGTTGCCATTATCCTTTGAATTTGTATATTATGAAAAAGCATTTGATTCAATAAGCATTTTTTCAGTGATTAAAGCATTGGCCCATCAAGGTATAGAACCAAGATATTGCCATATTTTAAAAAAAAATATCTAAAGAAATGCAGCAACAATAATTAGATTACATAATTATACTGGGGACATCAACATTGAAAAGAGTGCAAGACAGGGTGACTCCATATCTCCAAAACTTTTTACAGCAGTGCTGCAAAAAGTATTTTGTGGATTAAAATGAGAAGCTAAAATAGTGAAAGTAAATGGAGATTATTTAAGTCATTTAGATGTTGCAAATGATGTAGTTGTGTTGCAGGAAATGTTGCAGGAGTTATCAGATGAAAGTAGGAAATTAGGACTAAAGATAAATGTTAAAAAGACTGATTATTATGAGTTAGAATAAGTTAACAGCTACAAATACCTTGGTCAGATTACTAATGCAGATGAAAACATAATGGATGAAATTAGTCATAGAATTAAACTTGTTTGGAGTGCATTTGATAGAAATAACTTGATACTAAAAGGAAATATACCTATGTGTTTGAAAAGAAAGGTTCTTAATAAATGTGTTTTTTTTTTCAGTTATTACTTATTGATCTGAGACTTGGATACTTAATAGAAGAGCAATACAGAGACTTCAGACCACTCAAAGTTATATGGAGATGGAGTAATAATAAGAGATCAAAAATACAATATATGAGTAGAACAAACAGGTGTTACTGACCTCATTGAAAAAATTAAAAGACTTAAGTGGAGTTGTTTTGGATATATTTCTAGAATAGATTATAATATATGGACAGTTGAAATCTTACACTAAATTCCAATACATTGTACAAAACCCAGAAAGAGAACACATGTGAGATGGATATATGAAATAAGTAAGTATGCAGGATATGAAGAAGAGAAGCTAAAAATCAGAGAAGTTGGATTGAACTTGGAGAGACCTTCATGCTGCAGAGTATTGATAATGTTTGATGATGATGATGAAAGTTAGTGAAATGATTTAATATTCCTGATAATAATAATAAAAGAGATCAAGAAAATATCAAATGCATATTTTGATTATGAAAGTATGGATGAGTGTGACATCTGATTGATATTAATAATAAACAAGCTGGTATAGATAAATATTAAACATCTAATTGATTTTAGATTATTTAAGAATAATATATTTATTCTAATGAAGAAAGTAAAGTAAAGTTATTGTTATTATAAAATTTATAGTATATTAATTATAGAGTGGAAAACCTATAATTAACTAACAACTTTTCCTTTATTCAAATATGGTTATGATGGTGAGTTACCTGTATAATAAAGATAAAATATTTATAGAAATACGTACAAAAAATATGTGCTATATTTAAGAATAGTTTTATGTAATTGAACTCTAGTAGTGATTAATATGTTTTTTAAATAACAAAATTGATGATGAATATTACTATGACAACATTAAAAAGATAGTAACAGTATTACATTTGAACGGTGTTATATTTTATATAATCTTTTTATGATAAATAGTTGAAGTGAAAACTATTTATTATTTGTTTTGATTGTGTAAATAATTTTAATATAAATTTTGTCTTTTAAATTTTTTAAATATTTAGATCTGTGTAGTATTATGTTTTATAAATTTTAAATAATGTTTTGTTAAAATAAATTTGTTAATGTTGTTTTAAATTTATATCACGTCTTGAGAATTTTTTTGCTTGTCAAGTCCATGTTATTACTGATTATCTCAACCGCGCACATGCATTCTAAGAATTAATTATATATTTACATTAATGCACATGATCTACAACAAAATATATTATGATTATTAAGATGATAAATGTGGAAGGCATTATTATTGCTAACCGCGAAAAGTATATAATGCCAATTTATTCATTATTTGATATGATAATTATATCAAAAGTTTGATATTTTTTAAGCTGCCATATAAAAGAATAATAATTTTAAAGCATAACAAAACTGAAAATATATTGAAAATATTGAAGATAATAAATATTATATTTATAAGAGTCTATAATTTTAATTACTTGTTATTGATAGGCAAAGTTGAGTAGATGTGTTATATAATAAGAATCTAGTCTTGAGCTGTTTTATTTTGTTTAATATTGTTATTGGTGTATAGTTAAGTATACGTAAAATACCTCACTATATTATTTAATGTATAATTATTAGAATAAGATGAACCTGAGATAATAATATTTTAAGGAGTTATATTAAGCTGATAATGTATTAGAAATTTTATGTAGAGATTTATTATTATATTTTATAAAGAAGTATTAAATATTTTAGTGATTTAATGCAATTTTATAATTGTTAATTAAAATTTAATTTGTGTAACAGGTAAGTCATGGTAATATTACAAATAGCTTTCAGAAGTAGCTAGGGGTGATATTACTACACCATTGAGAATTTATCTTTCATGGTATATTCTTAATGTTAATCTAACTGTGTACCTTGCTAAATGCCTTGTATTAAGTCTCACAATTTTTTTAATAATTCTAACGAATCATTTTTATTTGTAAAGTGAACTAGTCCTATTTTGAATTGTAACAATAAATGAGGTGGGTATTTGATTTGAATCCTAGTTACTTGTTATTTAATTTGTGTCTTGACTGAAATAATTTATTAAATAAATTATTTAAGTAATAATTTTCAATAAGAATGATTAATTATATGGGATGGGTTTTAATTGCATTAATTAGTTGTTGCTTAAATAACATGATTAACTAATAGGCTATGACAGAAAGCTAATAGTACTTGGAGTCAATTTAATAAGAGTATATATATATATATATATATATATATATATATATATATATATATATATATATATATATATATATATATATATATATATATATTAATGTGATATATTATGGTAATGGACTTTAGATAATATGCCTGATCTTTATAAATCTCCATATATATATAAACTCAATAAAAACTCATAAAAAATATTTTCGATTATATTCATAATTATTTTCAACTCAACTTTCAAAATGGAATCATCTATTACCAACCGGAAACACATGTCGATTTAAATATCCCACAATTCATTAATCCTAACATTTGCTGACTGTCTGTTTATTATCGTATTTTTATACCTACTAATAAAAACTGCCTCTTTAATTTTTCTTTTTTCATTATCTCTCTCTTGTCCTAAAATGTTTATTTTATTTATATCAAAATTAAACTTAAAATTACAATTTCTATCATGATCATAAAAAACAGATTCAGTATATAACTTGACTTCATTACTATTATCATTACATATCTGTACATTTTTCAAAACTCTTTTATATAACAATTTATGTTCATTAATTCTTTTCTCTATATTACATCTAGATTCCCCTATATATGATAGGTTACACCCACAAAAAATTTTATAAATTACATTACTCACATTATTTTTTTCTAACTTATCTTTTGAATTATTAACCATTCTATTTAAATTACCTGATCTGGTAATTTAAATAGAATGGTTAATAATTCAAAAGATAAGTTAGAAAAAAATAATGTGAGTAATGTAATTTATAAAATTTTTTGTGGGTGTAACCTATCATATATAGGGGAATCTAGATGTAATATAGAGAAAAGAATTAACAACATAAATTGTTATATAAAAGAGTTTTGAAAAATGTACAGATATGTAATGATAATAGTAATGAAGTCAAGTTATATACTGAATCTGTTTTTTATGATCATGATAGAAATTGTAATTTTAAGTTTAATTTTGATATAAATAAAATAAACATTTTAGGACAAGAGAGAGATAATGAAAAAAGAAAAATTAAAGAGGCAGTTTTTATTAGTAGGTATAAAAATACGATAATAAACAGACAGTCAGCAAATGTTAGGATTAATGAATTGTGGGATATTTAAATCGACATGTGTTTCCGGTTGGTAATAGATGATTCCATTTTGAAAGTTGAATTGAAAATGATTATGAATATAATCGAAAATATTTCTTTATGAGTTTTTATTGAGTTTTTATTTATATTGTATTATAAATTGTTTACCGTTGTTTGGAATATATTTAAGTTTTGTTATTGTATTATTGATATTAGTGGACATTTATTTTGTTATATATATATATACAATTATATGACTAAGCTTTTATTAATAATATTTTAAATACTTACAAAATGATTAATAATGTCTCACAATATATTTTATTAACGGTTTGCTATTTCTTTTTTCGGTTACTATATCATCAAATATCACGTGACAACCATTCTTTATGCTCACACAGTCTTATAACACAGAGGCAAAACTCTGCATACAGTAGCACCAATCAGTGTGTGCCATAATAATCAATTGACACAAGAAGATTTGTGCATAGAATTCCTATCTTGTGCCTAGTCATCCAATATCTACAGATTGTTTTCTACCTTGTGTTTTTCATCAATGAGAAATCTTGCATCTGGGAGCACTGAGAGTAACATTCCATTTATATTTACCTTCTTTTAAATAATACGTGTATTAATGATTCTATTCCAGACATAAATACAATAACAATTATACACACTACTTTTTAAAACACTTTCAGATATAAAAAATAAACATATATATTTAAATATTAATTTTTAAAAAGATAAAGTGAAATATTTATACAAAGAATATTTATTTTATTAGTAATATTAATTAAACACTAATTTTATAGTGCAATATAAAAATACATGTTGCTTTATGCTAGATTAGAGAGTATTTCAAAACTTATTGTACAATGTCATAAGTCTTAATCTTGAATGTTATATATTTTATTGAAGAATTGCAGATATTATAATACATATTATCAGTTGTTTGAATTGATTGACAATATTTAATTTAAAAAAAAACTTCCCAGGCATGTCAAAATCAATTTGAAACATAGTTAGCTATACTGTACAATTGATCAAAAGTTTCCTTCTTTCTAACCCAAGTGTTTATTATAAACTTTTAAGTTAATAAGTGAGAGAGAAGAAAAATACAACCACTTTTTTCTTCCTAATTATTGTCCGTGCTAGCCATAAAGTATTTTAAAATATTTATTTTACAGTGGCGTAAGTAATAATCTTGAATATTACATATACACATGTAGATAGGTATTTATATTCTATTTTTATAGTGGTTCATCAAACCGAAACTCTATGCTAGCGCAAGAAATACACTCTGAAATTACTATAAAATGTTAATACTGAATAAACTTTAAGAAATATATAAGTTTTGACATTTATGACTTTAAAAAAAATTTTTTTTTAATTTTCAAAATGTAAATGTCTATTGTGCATGATGTATTCCATGAAAATAATTTAAATCATATTTATTCTTCATTAATTCAAAACTATTTATATTGTTAAGTAAACAAAGTAAAAATAGATTGAACCACTAAACATCACATGATTACCATTTCTTTTGCTCACACAAGCTGTTTACAATATTGAATGAATAGGCACTAGATAGGGGTTTTATGTACAAACCTTCTTGCATTTATTGATAATCTGGTTTGCACTTGGTAGTGCTACTATATGGAGAATTTAGCCTCTGTAGATATAGATTGCTAGTGAAAGATGTTAACATTATTTTCCTACTGAAGGTACCTGGTGAGCACACAATTTAAGTTCATGAAAATAATTTTTATGTAAATAATCCAAAATATTGTAATATATTTCATTAATTAAATAAATAAATTACTTTTTTAAACCTAAGTAAATGAAACTGCAGCAATTAAAAATATTGGAAAAGGTTTCATGTAGAAATAAAATATTATTTATCAAAAAAATATTTGTACAATTGAATATTTTATTATAACATCAGGCACACAATAGACTCAAGCCCTGATTTAAGCATAATCTGTAAGAGTTGGTGTATATAGAATATATGCTTTAAACTTAACTGATTCCTTTAAGTTTTTTTAAATTCTTACTGGCAGAAGACTTATAATATTTAAAAAACAGCACATTATCGGAGATTGACTTACATTTGAATAATTGATAACTTTATTTTTTTTATCAATTCTACATTGTTAAATTTTTTATAACATCAAATCAAAGTATTTTTTGTTGTAAATGTTAAATAACCAAATTTTTAGAAACTGAATAAAAATCTTAGCTACTTGCAAGCCTACAAAATTAAAAATATTGCACAGGAGCCCTACTTATTTGGCTGCATATTTTTCTTGAAGTTATCCATCATTTTTGGTATGTATAAATGCATTATAGTAACTATTATTACTGTTTTTTCATTTGTGTTTTCTTTCTGTTTTATAGTTTTCTTAATGATATCTGATTAATAATCATTAGTCATTTATCTTTTCAAACTATTAACTTCTGAGCAACTTTTATTTTCTCTATATCAGAGTAATATTATAAGTGCGTGTTTTTATATTTCATGTTAAGATATGTATGCTAAGTATATTTAAGGTGGGTGTTTTCTATAAGCAGTAGAAAATTTTAATCTTGCTGCAAGAAGTTTGTCATAAAATGCCACTTTCATTAAGTTTTAATTTTATTGTGAATTTAATAATCAAGGGTGTCTATAATGTTTGAAATAACAAGACACTATATGGCTATACACAAAATATATTCTCACACAACAAAATCATATTTTTATAAAATTTAGAATAGTATTCATGTCACTGATTTTAAATATTTCTATGGAAATATTACTAAATGGGAATAACAATGGTACACTCATTGAAATATCTTAATTTTGTTAAAAAAATTGCCCATTGAAAAGTTCTTATTATTAGGCAGAAAATTTAAAGTTTATCATAATGTCAATAGAGAACATTGTTACTGTTTGAAGCGATCATGCTTTTTTATTATATATTTTATAGCCAATATTTTATGATTATATAAAAAATCATGAACAAACCTTTCATACCAGTTTTCTAAGTTATCATCTTTTTACAATTCACATTTAAATTCTCAGATTTTTTAAGAATACTTGCCAAAAACTGCATCATATATACATATATATTCATAGTATTGTTTCCAGGAGCTACAGTGTAGTAAAAATATAATAGCTAAATAAGTGATGTTTCAGTACAACAACAAGTACTTTCCTCAAAGCTTCATCTTTCTCAAATATGTCAGCTATCTAGTTATTATCTTTTTACTACATGAAAACTTCTGGAAACAATATTATGAATTCATTTATCCATAAGAATATTACAATTAATATAAATTATAATGAAGATTTTATTGTTATATGATGAAATTAGATTTTATTTGAATATAAGCTAAACGTGATTATATATATATATATATATATATATATATATATATATATATATATATATATATATATATATATATATATTGTGTGTGTGTGTGTGTGTGTGTGTGTGTGTAACAATCTTATTTGTACATTCACACAACAAAATCCAGAGTTCTGGCAGATTATACTAAATCTGATACAGATGAAAGATTGCGACCTCTAATCTGACCATACTTCAACTCCTTCACCAGCACTTCATAATTTACTACCTATGGATGACATATATAAGGTTACACTTAATCTTAATTTAATCCATGAGTCAGCAATAAAACAAGGTGAAACATGAGACTCAAGAATGACCAATAAACTACTAATAATATTAACTAACACATTTGTGACTAAATAAATGAATACAAATAAATTAACATGCTAATATTAAATTTGGATTGATTTGGAGAGGTTTAAAGTAGTTTATGAGAGACACGTGAAAAATAATTACAATTAAAATATCTTTAATAATTAAATCAAACAATAAATTTTTGTAAACAAAATAGAAGTGCATCGGTGAAATTTTACACATGCAGATGTTACACATTGATGAGCTAATTTAATTACAGAGATCTCATCTTTTAGAATGCACTTTTAATAGTTCAATATTAAAGTTTAATACAATTTAATATCTTCAATTAATATCTCATGCCTTGGTATACTATGCCATCTCTTCTAAGTTTGCTGTGGAAAGCTAAATCTTACAAGGATGATGTACATTAAAACATAATTTATTCTGATTAACTCATACATAATGAGAAAATAATCTGCTCCCTATGAATATTACTTTAGTAAACTAGATTTGGCATTCAGATCAATGTAGAACTGTATAATAATAAGGTGGGATGAACTGGTGATTGTAGCAGATCTTCCAATACACTGGTGCTATGTTGCTAAATAAAAGTTGTGGTACAAATGTACAATTAGTCATGGGATTGTAAGAAAAACATAGAAAATATTAGACATCTGTTAAATGAATGTAAATGCTTATAAGCATAAAGGATGCAAATAATGAAGTTGTGGGAGAATACATATAAAGAAAGAGATTGCTCAGAAAGTGGGTTCTTGGTTTTTATGCTGGGTTTGTAAAAGATAAGGAGGGATTTATATACAAAGGCCATAGAATGGACAAAGTTAATGTTGTGGAAAGAGGATGGAGCAGGATAGAGAAGAATATGGGAAAACTTAGGGTGTGGAATGGAAATGTAAGATAAGGTGGCTAACATATTTTTCTGGGCATGGTGGCTGAGAGAATCATAACTCCATGAAATGAGAAGCTATAGTGCATCACATTTCATCACATCACTTGTATAGTATAATATCTTGAGAAGGTGTCAATAAAGTTAAAAACTGGTTTGATAAATTTAATATAATTAGTAATAATTATTTATTTTAATCTTATTTTGATTGGTTATTTATTTACATTTAAAGAATTTAATCAAAAAAGTAAAAATAAAACAAAATGACATCATAATATACTTTGAAGTGATAACAATAATAACAAATGCACTTTGATAATGAATTATCTAATGTATAAAAAACAAACAAAAATAATAATCTACAAAACTGAAAAAAACATTTATAATTATTATTAAAAGTACAGTTGTATCACATTGCATAAGAATACATATGTTCAGCACAGTAAAGAATTCTTCAGACAAAATCATAGCATGTGTTATGGTTTTTTCACTGTCATACTTAGCTAACGTTATTTACATGAATGAATTCAAAACCTTGTCCATTAATTCTATCAATATCTGCTCAAAAGTAGGCTCCATAATGAAAATTAAACTTTTGTTATATGACAACTTGGTAGCATACTATTATGACCATCTAGACACACATAAATAATGGATCTTTTTAATTAAATTCAAAATACAGTTACAACAAGAAGCAAAATTAGCATTCATAGTTTTATTTCTTGAACACAAAATCAAAACTATAGTGCACAAAATCTTTTAACAAAGACATAAACAATTAGTCATGCAATTCTAATTATGACAAAAGTACAAATACTAAAATTATTTTATAAATATATAAAAAAGGAAAAATTAGTGTCCTGAAAAAATAGCCACCATAAAATAAACTTTTATAAGGAATGAATATTTACCAACTCTTAATAAAATAGATAGTGTGTTGTACCCTTACTCTTCTGACAAAATGGACAAACTGAAAATAGTTTACAATCAATATAATATCAAAAAGGTTTTCCAAAGACATAATATATTTCAAGAAATCTTAAACCATATACAAGCTAAACTTAAATGTTGAGAAACAATAATGTGCTTTTATGAAATACCATATGATTTTTCATACAACAATAAATATACATTCAGTTGGTAACGAATTTTAGTGAAAAAAAATAAAAATAAAACAAAAATAAAGGAAGTGATCATATGGTAATGATTGTTAACTTTATAACTTAACTTGAGAAGACAATCCATCATGATTGGAAACCATTCATTAAACCTGCTTTCGTACTAAACAAGAGAACTCTCATAAATATTTATATAGAGTTTTAAATAACTATTGCTTTTTAGATATGCCTACTTGGTTAGAGCTTTACCTTTAATTCAGTTTTCATTAAATTAATTCTCACGAGTTTAATTTCTTGATTAGCTGTTACTTGATAAGGATGTATAATTATTAGTAAAAGTTGAATCTATTTTGAAATGTATAAATAAGTTTGATTTTTTTCTAAAAATATTAATTTCATTTTTTTTATAATAATTCAATTCATTTCAATTCTTTATTTATTTAATGTGCATATCAACAGCATTTAGCCAATTATAGATTGTACAGTAATGTCATTATCATATACAAATCTAAATAAGCATTAAAAAAACAAAACAAAACAAAAAAATAATACCAATAAAATAGAAAAATAATAAAATGGACAAATAAATAAAAAGGCAATATATCAAATGAAATTAAGGATAAAATTTTTTTATGAGGACTTTAGTGAATTGTTTAAAATCCAGATTAAAAACATCATCATTACCAAAATCTTTGTTATAAGTTCTAGGTAAACGAAAGAAAGGGGAAAATCTTAATACATCAGATTTACAAATTTTCAGTTCAAAAATATTGTGAGTACAAGTATTATAATTCTGTATCTAAATATCTAAATTAGAAAGCAAATTAGATACAGAAATATTCTGGGAAATAAATTTATAAAGAAGCTTGAGATCTCTTGTTTTTCGTCTCAGCAGTAAATCAATATAGTGTTCATTATTTAAAATATTCAATTTTGCAAATTTGACAAAAACAGACTGAATTCTTATGATATCTGTCCTGTTATGAGGATTCCATGTAATTGAACCATACTCCAAGATGGGAAGAACTAAAGATATAAAAAGTTTAATCTTTGTAAATTTATTAAATGCTTTTCCATATCTGTGCTAGTTAGCCTCCGAATATTTAGAGCCTTTCAAAATAACAACTTCAATTTTAAGGGATGAGGAAAAGACCATTTGCAAAGACAATAAAAAAGCAAAAAAGAAACAATACACACATCCTTTATAAAGAAGGATATTATCACCCACTAGAATATAATTTGCTACAAAAAAACATCAGATTCAATAAGAATCAAATGTTACTTTTCTTCAACTACTTTTCAGTTAAATTAGTAAACGAGATTGTTTAAAAATCTCTGAGAAATAATGAGAAAACACTCCAGATTAGAATTATTATATTACCTAAATTTTTTGTAATACCTAAATCCTTAACTGAGACCAAAATTGCAAAGGATTATCAGAAATATACTTTCAGTTTTTATACATTTTGAAAACTCTATGATATATAACCTTGACAATCTTCTTAATTAACCTTTAACCCTAATTAAATCATTGTTTAGATAAAAATCAAACTTTAATTCCAACTCACAAACTGAAGACAAAGCCTATTGTTAAAACATATTCCTATAATATTAAATTCAACTCAGATACGTTTATAAAAGTATATTATTAATTTTTCAGGTTATGAAGAGAACGAAAGTTCTTTCAAAAATAAATTGCTATTTATTTATTCTAAAATATTCAATTTCGGCAACATAAAAGCTATAATATAAACAAAAAGATCGACTTTTACGTTATAGAAAAGTAAATATTTCTTTTTACTACATCTTCAATATTTGTACTAAAATCTTCAATATTTTTCGAAAATAATTTTGTTTTTTTATTATTCTGTCTGAGAATCATTTTTAGTTTCCATAAATATAATTTTATAATACTTAAAATTGGATTCGAAATGAAAATCTCAGCATTTTTCTTTATTTTCTTTGATCAGGCGGTTTCTTTGTTCTTTCCAGCCAATCAGAATGTCTTTTTCGGCTGAGAGCTTGCTAAGAACCAATCACAAATAATGTTCTTTCTTTGTTTAGGTTTAAATGCGTTTTTTTTTATTTTTTACTTGTAAAATAAGTCGGAAGAGGTCACCATCGTACAGAACTTTTAAAAATCTCTTTAAAACGTATCGAACGAATTTTTTAGCATAAGAATCGGCTGAGTTAGAGTGACGTCAACTGCTTACGAGAGGTCGTGTCAAAGACAGGCAAAATTTAATTCATATTTTTCAATATTTACGATGGTGAAATGATTTTCTTTTAATAATTTTTTTAAGAGAGAATGAAAACCAGAGAGTAAAATGGTTAGTTACAAATTTTTTCTTAGGAATGTATTTGTCAATTAGTTTTCTAAATAATTGTTCAAAAAACTTCATACATAAATCTACATCAGATGAAGAATACAATTTTTTTCCAGTTAAAATTAGATAATTGTAAACAAAGACCCAAATAATTTCTTTTTTGTAGTTTCTTTTCATAATTTTAAAAGGACAAAGTCTATTAAATAATAATAATAATAATAATAATAATAATAATAATAATAATAATAAAATAATAATAATAATAATAATAATAATAATAATAATTAATTTATTTATTTTTTAAAAAATATAATAATAATAATAATAATAATAATAAAATAATAATAAAATAATAATAATAATAATAATAATAATAATAAAAAAAAAATGTTTTTTACAAAAAACAATATTACATGTATTCATTTAAATACACAAAACAATCAAACAAAACATTCTTCCCACTCCCTTTTATTTTTTATGAAGAAAAAATTGTTTATAACATTTTATATATTTACATGAAAGTTTAAACATAATATAAAATATTATAATAATAACAGCAATAAATTACATTTCAATAATATATTAATTAGCTAAAAAAATATTGATTATTTTACATTAGATAATCATAGTTTTACCCCTTTCTCTGTCTTTAAAGTATTTTTTAATTTATCTTTTTTATTGTCCTATAATTTTGCAAACTTCTTAATTTGATAGGTAAATTATTAAAAAAAAATAGTAACATAATGATGTCTTACTCTAGTTCCATATTTATTATAATATTTTAAACTATATTTTTATACGTTTTCCTTAGACCAACTTCAAATTATTTTATATAAGGTTTATTGAAAGTCCTGTACTATTTTTTTTTTCTGTATAAATATATAATCAAGAAGCTTACTGAATAATAAAACATTAGTTTTTATTCACTTTTTTTAATATATGTATTTTTCTATTAAATCAATAATTATATTTTGCAATAATGCCAATATATTAATAGTAGACAAGCTTGGAAAACTATAAAGCATTATTCCATATCTTAGTAAAGATTCACAATAAGATTTATGTTTAACAACAAGAATTTTTTACAAAATATTATTGATTTTGTAGAATACTGTTATAAAATATCTAAGTTTATTAATTAGTATATTTATATGTTGTTTCCAAGATTTTATTTTATCTATCATCATTTCAAGATATGTATTGTATTTTACTTGCTCTACTTTTACATACATTATTTTACATATTACATTATTATCATGTAAAAACTCATGTGAATGCAGATGTGTGTCAGCATTTTTATATTTCATGTAAATGGATCATATCAACATATATTTTGCTTTTTTCTATTTATAATAATTCCTCTATCAAAGCACCCAAAGGCAATTTTGTTCAGATTTTTTTGACATTCTTTGACTGCAATATCATATCCTTATATATGACTTATAATAATAGTATGATGTGTCTATTGATCTTTCAATATTAATATTTACTAGATCATATATGAAAATAAGGAACATCAATGAATTATCTATAGAATCTTGAGAAACCCGATATATTTTTTTTTGCTTATTATTCTATATAATAAAAATTTTTGATACAACATATCTATTATTTAAGTAATTTTTTTGCACAAAACTAAACATTTTTCCTCTAATCCTACAATTTTGTAATGTATGAATCGATTGCTTATGCTCAATAATGTCAAAAGTCTTATGGAAATCTTAAAAAAATAGTTATATATATATATTGTACCTTTAAAAAATTATAAAAAATAAAAAAAAATCTTTCGTAAAAGAAAATGTAAAAGTAAAAGTTTAAGAGTTTTGAAATAAAAGTTACCATTATTTAATTAAAAAGGGGAGGGGATTTGCTTTACAAGCATCAAGTTAATGTTTCATAAAAGAAGTTAAAGCCTTTTTTTTATTATTAGTAGTTAAAATGTAATGTAAAGTTCAAAAATATAAATTTCTTTTCATTCGAGTTAAAGAAAAAAGATAATCTTAAAACTAATATCGAGTTTATTAGAATAAAATATACAGGTACGGAAATGACAAAGTAATGTGTGCTTGTTAATAAAATATATATGTGTGAGAGTAAACAAAGAAATAATAAATGCGTGTATATGTGCGTGTTAAAATCATATTGAAAGAAAACACATGAAAATAAATATTAAAATGAAATAAAGGAAAAATATAGTTAAAATCACAGCAATGGCTACTAATTAAAATAATAAAACAACACGTTTGCTTGACTACTAATTAAACAATCTCCAAAATACGTAATTAAAAGATTATCAAAGGAATTTCGACATTAGATATATATATAGCTGGAGGATATCAAAATGACAACACATCGTATGTATAAATAGTCAATTTTTTATTGGATAGTTAGTTGAGGTCGAGTTTGAGTTGAGTTTGAGTTGAGTTCAGTTGTGTTTGAGATAAGTTCAGTACAATTTATCAGTGAGGTATATATGTCAGCTTATTATATATCCAGAATCAAGAAGGCATTGTTAAAAACTCGGAAAACATACGACTTTCTACAGCCTGAAGTCAAATGAAAACAGCCAACCTACCCAATAAAAGTGATGCCTGCATAACCTGAAGCCACTCAATATCTAATTGTCTTAAGAGAATGCATCAAAATAATCAGCATCAAATCTCCACAAGAAAACTTCAAATCTAACCAGTTAGAAATACTTCATTAGAAGCAGCAAACAGCAAGATGTATCCAGTTTCAAAATCCTAGGTAATAACATTTTCTTATATTCATTTCTAAATTACCCATCATATTCGTAAAGCTCCAAGAGTCAAGTTTAAAAACTTTGTAGTGTACATAGATGAACTATTAATATGTGTTTTTGAAATATTGTGTATTAATGTGTTAGTATATTGATTTCATTGTATTTTGTATTTCAAATATTATTTAATGCTTTCACATAAGATATTATAGTGTGTGAATCAAAAATGTGCATGTGTTATAATAGTAAATAAGATTTATAAAATATTTAAAATTAGTTTAATAAATGTTAATTAAAATAAATTGTCTTTAAACTTAAAACTTTATTTTTTGGTCAATTATTTTCACCTCTAATTGAATTAAAAAAAATAGCTGAGCTAGTTAAGGATTTTTTGAGCACTGGATTATGGGCCTACTGTTTGAACATGTTAGTTTTAGACTAGCTGGCACCCAGGGTTTACTCTGAAACAAATAAAGTGTTTGGATAGCAGGGGTTTGAATCAAGCAGCCGAGATGAGCCATGATCTGGAAATGTGATTGCATTATGCATTGAATAACATGGTCTGATTGTGGGTATTATTGACAGCTTTGCTATCAATAGTATTCTCCACTTTGCTCGAATATGACAGTTCATTCATGTAATATTTATAATTAAATAAGATTATAAATTTATTAGAAATAAGGTTAAAACCCAGATAAACCAAGTTTGCAGGGTAAGTGTGATCGACAATGGATCAAACCTGGTACAAATGGCTTCTACCAAGATTGGGGCTGGACCTAAGAAACAATAGTAATAAAATACTTTGTTTCTTGTTTGAAAATTTTTTTTATTAAGAAAGCTAAATTATGTATGTTTAAGTGGTTTAATTTTTAAAAAAAATAATTGACCAAATTTTTTTTTCTTTAAATGAAATAGATTTGACATTTACACTATTTAAAATAAATTATTCTTTTAAATTAAAGACAGTTAGATATTTTGGGTGGAGCTAAAGCATTAAGAACATGTAGAGAGGAAGGACAAAGGGGGCAGAGTTAGTCATATGTTTCTGTTTTAGTAAGAAATAAATAAAACGTAGTTTTTAAATTTAATTTAACATAAGCACTAATTTAATAATAATAAAAAAAAATTATTTTTTTCGAAAATAAAGCCAAAAAAGGGCCCACTATCTTTTAAAAATCCTCAGTTAGTGGAAAAAGAGAAAGGAGAAGTATCTGAGATGCAGATAATGAAGAAAATGATTGATGAATATGATGCAATAATTCAGATAAAGCCAGCAAGAATTCAAAGTAGAAATGATTAGTGAAATAAAAGAAATGAGATATGAGATAACAGGAAAGGTAGAGAAGAACCAAGAAATTATAGACTAGACTTAATTAACAAAAGTCAGGAAGATGAAAACGAAGTTGAGGTGATAAAAGACATAAAAATTGAACTAAAATCAGATAGCATTGCAACAGATAAAGTAGAACAGGATGCTGCTAAGACAGAACATGTGGGGAAAATATAGATGCAGAAATAGAAGAGAGATATAAGTTCAAGGTAAAAGATAGTGTAGAATAGTTTTTGCAAAAAATTAAAAAGGTTAAAGTAAAAAGTCATGTTCATTTTAGATGGAGATTTAAAACAAAAAGAAAGCATAGGAAAAATATCATCAGTTTGAAGTAATTGGGTGTTTATCTAAATATAAAAGTTTTTTTAATTTACAGGCAGAAAATAGGACAGAGCGTGAATGCAATAAAGTAATAAATTATAAGCGATAGATTGACAAGAGAGGAAAATTTGTTTATATTATAAAGTTAGTAGAAAGAAAGAAGGAACTGCCTGACCTAGTTTAAAAGTTAGTAAAAAGACACAATATTAAAGTAAATGGAAACAATAAGGATCGGAAATGGATTATGATTTAAAATAATTAATTTGACGTAGATAATAAATCTGAATCAGAATGTCACTATTTAAAATTAAAAGTAAAATTAAAATTAGGAGTTGTTTATGTAAAACAATAATAATGGAGGCTTCGTAAAATAAAATATTTTTTTTGTTTCATGCACATATTAATTAAAAACATGTTTGTAAATAAATAGGTCAAATTAATGATTTAAAATTAATGTTTATAGGATTAAATAAATGAATAAAATAATGGAAATATGCAGAATAAAATAAAGTTAAACAAATAAGTATAATATATCTGTAGAAAATAAAGTAGCATAATAAAATAAAAATAGTTTTTGAATATACGCAAGTTAATAAAAGGAAATATATAAATGGTTTAAAATAATCAAAATAAATAAAAATATCTGTACAATAAATATTCATAATAAAGGAATCAAGTCAAATAAATATTTGTATAATAATGAAGAGCAATAAAATAAAATAGTTTTTTTGAATGCGAGCATGTTAAATAAAGAAGTTAAAATAATGGTTTAAAAATAATTCTGTAATATAAAGAAATATGTTAAGGTAATGTTCATGTGAATTAAAAAAAAATATTGTAAAATTAGGTTAATATAAATAAATATGTAAAATAATGTTTGTAATGGTTCAAGGGAATTTAAAGATAATATTGTAATGTTCGTAAATAAAAATATAAGGTCAATCTAAATTATATTAGGAATGTATAAAAATTTGAAATTAAAGGGAATGAGGGTGGTATTGAAATAAGTTTTAGATAAAGATAAGTTAAAGCTGCTGACTGGATAAAACTTAGCACCCATAATGGACTTATCAGAGTTCATTCCTCTTTTAAAATGCACACTGGGAACAACTAGAGTAAGTCATAAGTCACTTCTCCAGGGTAGAATCCCCATATCTCGTACCTCATTTCCAAAGTGTAAGATGGAATGGACAGTTGATAAATCCTGCCATTCACAGTGACCTTTTTTTTGTCAAAGTCTGGTCAAGAGAACTGGCACCTGAAGCTTCAGTTTTCATATGTGTGTCAGTATAAGCCATCATATCTGCATCCGACTCATTTCCAAAAGATGCATGTATCACAAAAGGATGCTGACCTCATAGTCATTGTCCAAGACTAAGATCATTGTGTTGCTAGCATAGAAAGAAGTAAAATATAATTGAAGATTGCCTTTAGCATGTAAAGTGAAAAATATTAAAAAGCAAAGTCAGAAAATAATAAATATTTAGAATTAAGAATTAAATTTGTCAGAGATAAAATGGTCAAAAATGATGCATTTTGCTCTCAAACAGAGAATGGTGTAATGTACCAACATTGTGTTGGCACATAATAATTTTGTTTAAAAAAATATTGAAATAAAAAAATCTTTCATAAAAGAACATGTAAAATTTTAAGAGTTTTGAAATAAAAGTTACAGTTTTGTAATTAAAAGAGGGGTTGCTTTAGAAGCATCAAGTTAAAGTTTCATAAAAAAAGTTAAAGAGTTTTTTTTTATTATTATTATTAGTTAAAGTGTAAAATAATGTTTAAAAATATAAATCTTTTTTCATTTGAGTTAAAAAAAAAAGGTAATCTTAAAACTAATATCAAGTTTATTGCAATAAAATATACAGGTACAGAAATGACAAATTAATGTGTGCTTGTTAATAAAATATATATGTGTGACAATAAACAAAGAAATGATAAATGTGTATATGTTTGCATGGTAAAATCGGATTGATAGAAAACAGATGAAAATAAATATTAAAATGAAATAAAGAAAAAAATATAGTTAAAAACACAGCGATGGCTACTAATTAAAAATATAAAAACAACACATTTGCATGGCTACTAATTAAATGATCTCCAAAAACACATAATTAAAAGATTATTAAAGGAATTTCACCAACAGGTATATATAGCTGGAGGATATCAAAATGATAACACATCATATTTATAAATAGTGAATTTTTTACAAGACAGTTAGTTGAGGTCGAGTTTGAGTTGAGTTCAGTTGTGTTTGAGATAACAATTCAGTACAATCTATCAGTGAGTTATATCAGTCAGCTTATTATATATCCAGAATCAAGAATGCATTGTTAAAAACTCAGAAAACATACGATTTTCTCTAACTTGAAGTCCAATGAAAACAGCCAACCTACCTGATAAAAGTGATGCCTGCATAACAACCTGAAGCCATTCAATATCTAATTGTCTTAAAGAAAATGCCTCAGAATAATCAAAATCAAATCTCCACAAGAAAACTTCAAATCTAACTGGATAGAAATACTTCATTAGAAATAGCAAACAGCAAGATGTATCCATGTTCAAAATCCTAGGTAATAACATTTTTATATTCATTTATAAAGTAGCCATCACATTCGTAAAGCTCCAAGAGTCAAGTTTAAGAACTATATAACATACATAGATAAACTATTAATATGTGTGTTTGAAATGTGTGTATTCATGCGTTAGTATATTGATTTCATTGTATTTTGTATTTCAAATATTATTTAATGCTTTCTCATAAGATATTATAGTGTGTGAATTAAAAATATGCATGTGTTATAATAGTAAATAAGATTTATAAAATATTTAATAATTAGTTTAATAAATGTTAATTAAAATAAATTGTCTTTAAACTTAAAACTTTATTTTTTGGTCAATTATTTTCACCTCTAATTGAATTAAAAAAATAGCTGAGCAAGTTAAGGTATTTTTCGAGCACTGTACTATGGGCCTACTGTACAAACATGTTAGTTTTAGATTAGCTGGCACCCAGGGTATGTTCCAAAACAAATAAAGTGTTTGGATAGTAGGGATTTGAATCAAGCAGCTGACGTGGGTCACAATCTGGAAATGTGATGATGTTATGTGTTGCATAATTCAATCTGATCATGGGTTGTATTGACAGCTTTGCTATCAATAGTATTCTCCACATTGCTTGAATGCGCTGGTTCATTCATGTTATATTTATAATTAAATAATGTTGTAAATTTATTAGAAATAAGGTTGAAATCCACCTAAATCAAGTTTGCAGGGTAAGTGTGATCGACAATGGATCGAAGCAGTACAATATATATATATATAATGTCCATTAGTTAAAAAACAAAATTGTAATTATAATTGAAATAATAAATTTAATGGTTTACAAACTATTACAAACAATCCTTTCATCCGCAGACATACTTTCAGTTAATTTCTTAAACTTGCTTCAACTGCCATTAAATTCAAAAAACAAAAGCAGAAGCAAACATCAATTCAAATTCCACGAATCTTGTATTTTAATGTTAGCAGCTTGTCGATTTATTAAATGCATTTTATTCCTGTTTATAAAAATCGCCTCTTTAATTTTTCTTTTACTATGGTTTCTCTCTTCATGAAGAATTTTCACATTTTCGAAATCAAATTAAAATTTATATTTAAATGTTTTTTGTGATCAAAGAAAACTGAAGAAGATATTAAATCACCATTACTTTTACTTTTTACATGCTTATATAACAATTTATGCTCCTTCAATCTTTTCTCAATACTGCACCTAGATTCACTTATATATGATAGCATACAATCACAAAAAAATTGATATATGACATTACTTTTCTGCTTGACACGTATGACATCCTTAGAATTATTGATAATTTATTAATGTTGTTTGGTAACTAGAATGAAACATTAAACACATTCTTATATAAAACCTTAAAAAATTTTACTTGTGGATTTGAAATAAATGGAATAGGTATTCATTGTTTACTATTAATCTTCATTTTTTTAAAATTATTTTAACTTTTTTTAAATTGACATGAAGTATTGTTTATTTGTTCCATTTTATAAGGAAACATCAAGCAGTTGCTTGGCAAATATTTCAATATTTTTTTCAGTTTATCACTTTGGTAGCAACATAATTTTTAATTCTGAAACAAAAAAAGATTTAAAACTTGCCATCTTATGTATCATTGGTACTTTTGATTTACAATTTATATATCCTCATTTTTGCAGTGGCTTAAGTATTAGTTTATAATTTAAAATACCATTATCTCTTGTAATTATTAAATCTAAATATTTAATATTATTATACTAATAGTATAAATTTGCTTGTAGAAAAATTAAATAAGTTGACTAGCATGAAATGGACTATTGAAAATGAACAGGACAATAATATTAACTATTTAGATTTAATGATTACAAGAGATAAGAGTATATTAAATTATAAACTAATACTTAAGCTACTGCAAAAAAGAGGATGTATAAATTGTAAATCAAAAGTACCAATGATGCATAAGATGGCAAGTTTTAAATCTTTTTTTGTTTTGGAATGAAAAATTATGTTGTTACCAAAGTGATAAACTGAAAAATATTGAAATATTTGCCAAGCAATTGCTTGATGTTTATAAAATGGAACGAATAAACAAGACTTCATATGTCAATTTAAAAAAAGTTAAAATAATTTAAAGAAAATGAAGATTAATAGTAAACAATGAATATCTATTCCATTTATTTTAAATCCACAAGTGAAATTTTTTAAGAATTTATATAAGAATGTTTTTAATGTTTCATTCTACATTCCAAACAATATTAATAAATTAGTCAATAATTCTAAGGATGTCATACCTGTCAAGCAGAAAAGTAATGTCATATTTCAAATTTTTTGTGATTGTATGCTATCATATATAAGTGAATCTAGGTGCAGTATTGAGAAAAGATTGAAGGAGCATGAATTGTTATATAAGCCTGTAAAAAGTAAAAATAATGGTGATTTAATATCTCCTTCAGTTTTCTTTGATCACAAAAAAAATCATTTAAATATAAATTGAAATTTGATTTTGAAAATGTGAAAATTCTTCATGAAGGGAGAAACCATAGTAAAAAAAAAATTAAAAAGACAACTTTTATACACAGGAATAAAATGCATTTAATAAATTGACAAGCTGCTAACATTAAAATATGAGATTCGTGGAATTTGAATTGATGATGGCTTCCACTTTTGTTTTTTGAATTTAATGGCAGTTGAGGCAGGTTTAAGAAATTAACTGAAAGTACTTCTGTGGATTTTAGGATTGTTTGTAATATATATATATATATATATATATATATATATATATATATATATATATATTAAAAAAAAAAAAAAAAAAAAAAAAGACTTGTGTGATCAAGTCAAAATGTCATCATATCAATATTTAAATTTTTTAACACTGATGAACCTGAAAAATATGTCTTTTATATATGCAACCCATGAAAATCTTCGTATCAACATATATATATATATATATTAATGCACAATTAATTTTATCTGTAAAATTGGCTAATGATATAGCTCTGTTTCTTTTTTCTTCGAATCCATATTGGTTTTCATTAAAAAAAAACAACATATTTTTAGTTAAAACTTTTAAATATTTTATAAATATATTTTTCTATTATTTTAGCAATTGAAGGAAGAAAAATATAACAATAGATATTAAAATTATTTTTAGTATTAAATTTACAAACTTATCTTACTATAGATGTTTTTAATAATGTAGAAAGGTAATTACTTTCTGTCATTTTAATAATCATATAAATTATAACATCTGATATAATATCAATATTATTTTTTTATGTCTATCATTCTAGTATCTATGCCTGGGCTTATGTTATATCTACATCCTTTTATTAATTCATATAAATCGTTTTTACTTAAATTTGGCATAAGTTTTAAATGGGATTGACTATTCTATGTTTTAAAATATTACTATCATTATCAATTTCTTTTAGTTTGTTATTATTTCTACAAATATATTATTAAAAGTATTTATGAAAATAAAAGTATTATTCATATAAAAATATATTTTTAAACTTTCTTCATTTATAGAAATTGATTTTTAATGACATTTTACTTACATTTCTTCAAGGTTTTTTATGTCACCTATAATTTCTTTAAAACATTTATTATAAAAGACGATCGTATGTTGGCTCTTATCAGAATTAACTTTATTTCTTAATGCAATATATTTAAGAAATAAATCATGATTTGGTTTAGATTTTTTGCATTCTTTCATAAGTTTTTTTTTCTTGTATTAATTTTAATATTTTTTTATCTATCTAATTAAGATTGAACTTTTTATTATTATTTTTAATCACAATTGTATAAATTTTTGAACATTTCTACAAACTTCTCATATATAGTATTAATACCATCAATGTTTTTGACTTTATTGTAGTCGGTTTCCTGTAAAAAATTTCTAATTAGTATTATGTTTTGTTTGGAATGAATGTAAATGTAAAATAATGATCAGTGATGTTTTTTTTTTTAATAACGTCAGTTAAAATATTAATTTTCATTAGATTTGTATTAATATAATCAATACATGAAAAAACAATATTGTTATAATTTCTTCTTTTGTGTATGTCTAAAGCATCTATATAATCTTCAACATTTTTAAAATTTTTACATAAATCAATGTTCATTTTACCTGCTTGTATTATTATTTTGTTTGGTCTGGATTATAGATCCAACCAACAGTAAATAATGTAAAATAATACTGAAACAAGTATTACAATTAATATATTTATTATTATGTACAAATATATACAACACAATATATATATATAAGTGAATATTTACAAGTTGAATATTGGAGTTAACCTAAACTCTGGGTTCTGTCTACCGCTTCCAGCCACACCTGATATGTTGCCTCACGGATAGGGTCTATGACTCTTCCAAGCTGTACAAGACAGCTTGCCTCAAGCCGAGAGTGGTCTTAGCAGCATCCAGTCTCTGTGGAACTTGCCTAGTTGTGTAGACTAAATAGTGTAGTGCTACCAATGGGAATGTTTGATGCTGTTTAGGTTAGCAGAGTTTCCCTGGGATAATGCAAAGAGTCTGTTTAGGTTAGACACATTCTTTCTTGATCCTCACAAAAGGCTGACTATTTATAGACAGATTCCTGACCTTATTGAAAACCTTTGGATTCAGCAAGAATCATTGCTTATTGGCCTGTAATAGTTATTGGCTATATTGTTATCTATACATCAGCCTATTGGCCTGTGGCAAACAATGCTTAATTGATCAGATAAGGAGGCATCTGGAATAGTCCACTTCTGTGAGAAGGGAGGACTATAACATCACTCCCCCTGGCTAAAATTCACTCTAGAGATCATAGTCATGCAGGTGTGATGGAGGACGACTAAAGAACTTTGGTGCTAGTTCTGTTTTGCTGTTGACTTCAGTTTGTTGGTCCTCCTTGCTTGTATCTTCAGTTTGTTGGTCCTTCTTGCTTGTACTGCATGTCTCTGGAGATTCATTCCCTATGGCTGCATCAGTATAATATAGTCTAAGTTGCTTTCGATGGTGATGATGTTGACATCCATCTGCTGTTTTGACAATCACAGTGTGGAGTCTTTTTTGTTGGATTATGACTGCTGGAATTCATTTAGTGGGTCCTCTATACATTCTACATGGCACTTTAGTCTGCAAAGCTAGTGGTAGTTTGGCAATCCTGGTGTTCCAGTTTTCCACATCCATTTTTGTTATCAGCTTTTTGTTGACTTCAGGTTTTAATTTACTTAATGTTGTGATCTGGTTCACCTTTGTCACTGCAAAGTCTAAATGACTGAACCAGTCACAGCCTAATAAGTTGCTGTGATCACCTGTTGTCACTACCAGTGGTAGGTGTCTAGTTTTGTTAAGCAGGGTAATTTTAACTCTTGTCTGACCCAAAAGTTTTATTTTTTTTATCCTGATAATCTGTTATAGTTCTAGTGCTAGGATGCAGATTATAATTATTATTTTTATTAATGATAGCCCAAGTCTTTTTTGAAACAATAGTCACTGCAGATAATGTGTCCTAGTTCCATTCTCACTAGCACATCATTAATCATTATACTATGTATAAATCCAGACTGATTGTCCTTAATGTGATTTATACAGGCAACTTGTTTATTTTTCTTATATTTGCCTTTGTTGTTTTTTGTTTTTTCCATTCTCTATACTGTTTTCTTTTAAGTTTAACATCCCTCATATATGACTCATTCAAATGAACACACAGTATGAAATTCTGTTTGCACCATTGTTCATCACATCTATACATTTTACCCTCATTGTTGTTATTATAATGAGGTGTCATCACCTTATGTTCTTTTTGAACAGTATAATTTTTTTTTGTAATGACTTTGCTTGACACACCATGGCTTGAGCTACAGCCTTTTCAAAATCTATATCCAGTGTCATTAATAGTTCTTACATTATGATCGTTCAAGCCACAAATGAAACGATCGTGTAGTTCTTCATTTAAGAACTCTTTAAATTGGCACATAAATGCTAGTGTCCAGATTCACATTGCAAATTCACAAGCTTTTTCTCCCTCTGTCTTCTTACAAAGATTGAAATAATATCTCTTCATTATTCTTAGCAGTTTGGGGGAAAAATATTCTGTGAGAATCGCCAATGCCTTCTCAAAATTTAATTCAGCCAGTGTTTCTGACCCAATTTGCGATTTTAAAATATTATATGTCTGCGACCTTATTATAGTTATCAGTATCACTAATTTTATTTCAGACTTTTTGATCTGATTGGCCTGCATATAAAAAATTAAGTGCTCTTTGTAGCTTGACCAGTTCTCAGGGAACCCTGGATCAAAAGCTTCCATCGAGCCAATTATATTAGCCGTTTTTTATCATGTGAGAAAAATATTTTTTCCATATATTTGCAAGTGCCACTTGATACAGTTATGTTTTACAGGCTTTTTACTCCACTAGGGCGAGCTTCTGTTTTTTTTAGCAAGGCCAATTTTGATTGGTTTATGAAGCACCCATCGTGTTTGTTATCACTTTATTTTTCCACCTAAAAATAAGTGATTTTGACAATGGCTGTTTAGTAAATACTGCGAATGTCTAGTGCTTATTCATGTATTTTACTTTTTATTTTGCCAGAAATAAGTGATTTTTAATAATCACTGTTTAATAAATACATATTTCACTTGGACAGTATTTAAGTGTAATTTAGTAATCCCAGCTTCGTAACTTATGAGTGTCTATATAATTGCGCACTTGCATATTTACATTTTCCAATTTTTTTCTTTTTCCAGCCGTAGGGAAAAAAAAATTTTGTCAAACTGCATCAAATTTGTTGTGTTTGATCTGGATGATAGACCCAACCAACAGTAAATAATATAAAATAATACTGAAACAAGTATTACAAATAATATATTTATTATTATGTAAAATATATATAATATATACAACACAATATATACAAGTGAATATTTACAAGTTGAATATTGGAGTTAATGTAAACTCGGGATTCTGCCTACCACTTCCAGCCACACCTGATGGCTTGCCTCATGGGTAGGGTCTATGACTCTTCCAGCTGTAAAAGACAGCTTGCCTCGAGCTGAGAGTGGTTTTAGCAGCGTCCGGTCTCTGTGGAACTTGCCTAGCTGGATAGACTAAATAGCATAGTGCTATCAATGGGAATGCTTGCTGCTAATTAGGTTAGCAGAATTTCCCTGGGAGAACGCAAAGAGTCTGTTTAGGTTAGATACGTTCTTCCTTGATCATCACAAAAGGCTGACTATTTATACCCAGATCACTGACCTTATTGAAAACCTTTGGCTTCAACAAGCATCATTGCTTATTGGCCTGTAATAGTCATTGGCTATGTTATGTATACATCAGCCTATTGGCCTGTGGTAAACAATGCTTAATCCAATCAGATAAGGAGGCATCTGGAATAGTCCACTTCTGAGAGAAGGAAGGACTATAACAATTATTTCATTGTTAGTTAATTAAAAACATTTTAACTGTGATTTTAATTCATTTATAAACAGTTTATTATCATTATCTGTTCAAAACTCTCCATACAGTATTGCCACCTGTGCTAAACAGAGTAATCAATGGATGCCAGAAGGCTTGTGCATAAAATCCCTATCTAATGCCTACTCATCCAATATCCCCAGACTAGTTTCTGGATTGTGGCCTTCATCAGTGAGGAGCTTTGGTTCTGAGAGCACTGCATCTAGATCTTAGGATCTAATGCAACCCTCTAGCAACCACCTTTTATCTCTACTTAACTACAAAACTATGAGAATGAAATTGAAAACACAAAAAATATTTTCAATCTAAGCTCAATAGCTTATATAGTCATATGGGTCTGAACTCAGTTCAGCACCCATACATTTTGGTGTCTTTGGCTCTTTTACAACCATAGCCACCACTATCCTATTAGGCAGGATTGGTGTTAAACCATTAAGCATCCATTGATTGCTCTGTTTAGCACAGGTGGCAATACTGTATGGAGAGTTTTGCTCTGTTTATCAACAATTAATGTGCTAGTATAGGAAATGTGATCATGTGATGCTTAATGGTTTAACACCAATCCTGCCTAATAAGATAGTGGTGGCTATGGTTGTAAAAGAGCCAAAGACACCAAAATGTATGGGTGCTGAACTGAGTTCAGACCCATATGACTATATAAGCTGTTGAGCTTAGATTGAAAATATTTTTTGTGTTTTCAATTTTATTCTCATAGTTTTGTAGTTAAGTGAAGATAAAAGGTGGTTGCTAGAGGGTTGCATTAGATACTAAAATCTAGATGCAGTGCTCTCAGATCCAAAGCTCCTCACTGACGAAGGCCACAAGCCAGAAACTAGTCTGGAGATATTGGATGAGTAGGCATTGGATAGGGATTTTATGCACAAGCCTTCTGGCATCCATTGATTACTCTGTTTAGCACAGGTGGCAATACTGTATGGAGAGTTTTGCTCTGTTCATCAACAATTAATGTGCTAGTATAGGAAATGTGATCATGTGATGCTTAATGGTTTATTTGTTTTTGATATAACAATGCAATGTTTTGTACTGTGACGAATCTCTTGAAATATAATAAATAATTATGTTGTCAGGTTTTATATTTATTTTTCTGCTTACGTCACAATCTTTACACTTGCATTCAAAAATCAATAACTTGTTTTTCAAAATTCTTTGTTTTGGGGGTATTTTCACTCTTTTTAACGGCAAAACTTCATAAAATTCTTTGCAGGATTTTAGCCTAATTTGATTAAGTTTTTCATTAGCAAGTTTTCATAATCAAATTATTTTAGGTTTTAGTTATTTTTGCTTTCAAATTTATATAGAAAAATGTATTTATAAATATTATTTAATGTTTTTTTTTTCTTCTTTGTATATTTTGATCAGACTACATAAAATTTAAATAATAATTTGTGCATTACAGACTTTAATAAATTAATTTCATCTACATTTTTTTTATTTCAAATTTTTCCCCCACATATTTCATATATTTAACAATTATATTCATTAACAAAATAAACTATATACTACATAATAAGATTATCTCTATATATCAGAAAAAAATGATATTTCCTTGCAATATAAGAAATGCATCATTTTTTGCGAATATGTACTATAAATTGCGCCACAATCAATGTTTAATCATAGAGTACATTCAAATGCATTCTATATCCAGCGAGAACTAATGTCTTCATGCCTCTTTTTTAATTTAATTTAAAAGTCCTGGTACTTTGGAATGTAATTATTAATATATAATTATAAGCAAAAAGAAACAATACATCACCTGTTATCATTTTTCTATAATAAATATATAAAGAACATCATATTTTATACAATAATAAATCTACTTATAAAATTTTAGTGAAGTCATTTTTATGAATATAAACACAGCAATAGTTGATGTCACAATATATTCCTCCTTTTTAATATATAATTATTAAGATTTACCTTTTAACAATTATTATTTTATATTTTTACTTTATTTGCTGATCACATATTGTTTAGATAGAATATATTAAATCATTTTTGTTACTGAATCTCAAGATCATTTTTCTTATAATTTATTAAGTTGTTGTTTTTTTTTTTTACCATTTTTCATAAACTATTTTTATGCAAACCTTTTCTTACCTTATGGTCAGTATTGTCTTATTAACACTTGTAAAAAATGTACTATAGCAGTGGGTGTTTCTCTCGAGTTTTCTTAACTAATTTATTCATTTCCAAGCATTTTATTCATTCGTTTACTTTTAAAGTACATATCATAACTCATCAAATTTACATATGAGTTATATGTCATGCATTATAATACCTTAGTTTTTATAAGGCTTAACTAGTTTTCAATCTCTTTTCATCCAGGAAATTTTTATTCAATTACTTCATATATCAACATATTATCTATTGCATACAATAATGCAGCACTTATCTTCAGCTCTGCAACATAAATTTGTTTTCGTAAACTTTTTTATTGCTATCATTTGCCTCAAAATCAATATAATTGTTTTTACTTTGAAAATTTCATCAACAGCTTGTATGATGCTCATACAGAATGCTAATTTTTAAATCCATCATTTAAATTTAAAACACACAATAGTGAGAAGATCATTTGAAAACTGAATATATCACAGGATTGATTTTTAAGTAATTCAAGATTAATGATATCAAAACATACTGGTAAATATTCCAGAAAAGTTATATTTCTTAATAATAAATAATAAAATATATATAAAAAAACATTTTGATTTTTAATGCACATAAGAATTATACATATCATCTTCTTATGTCTTCATAGTTTAGTGACTTTAAAACAAAAAAAAGTTTGTATTACAGGCTGGATTAATACATATGGCATACTTTACTATAAAATATCTTGAAATGTTATATCTACTAAGATGAAATACAATAAGAAATAACCAAAATAGTGAAATAATTTTTTTTATTTGCACAATTTATTAGTAGCATATAGATTACCAACTTCATTTGAAATACTCAATAAAATAAAGTACAGTATACTTCAAGGTTGAATGAAAGATCAATAATATTTTTATCACTATTTTGTTTTTACAATAGTAATGTTAAGATATTGGTATTCTAGATGTCTCTTCTTTTTTAATCTTTCACTGAAAAGCATTGCATCTTAATGTCAAATAATTTTACAGGTATTTTCATATAAGTCATGAAACATACAATTTTATACTGTTCAACATGGGAAAAAAATATTTAGTTTTAGTGATATTTTATACTACACAGAGGAAAGTAGTATATTTTTTTCACCATTTTTTGTGGTAATCATGCCCACATTTTACAATGTTCCTCTGAATTACATGAAGGCCCCAAAGTAAGAAACTGTTTGTAAAGATGTTTATTCATTTAATATCTTGTATTTATCATTTTTTTAAAAGTCACTGGAATTGTTCTAATACAAAAAAAAAAAAAATATTCCATCTTAGTTGACGTGATTTTTTTTTGTTCATTATTTCAATGCTAATTTTATGAAGTCTTTCTGGGTTTTCAGTGCATTTTCTTTTTTGTTTGTTTGTTGTATTAGATTTTAAATTGTTTTTTTTTTTTTTTAGATTTATATTACTGATGTATGTCTATTCTTTTTTCCCTCAGTGGTGCTGATTATTAATGGGATGGAACACTTACATTTTATTTCTATTGATGACAATATATCTTTAATTCACTAAGTAATTGTACAATCAGTGATTATTATTACTTGCTCCACATTAATTATCTAAGATGTATCTGATAATTATAGTATTTTGACAGTGGATGTGAAGTTGGAGCTCTCATCCTAGCAAACTGTCTTCTGAAAAAATGTAAGAAAAATTTTAGTAATCCTATGTTAATCCACTAGTGATTAACGATGGTTTTATTATCATGAAAGTATCACGGTTTGTTAAATAAATTGTTGACTACATGTGAGAAAACTTTTACAATTCGCTATATATTACAGCTAACATTTTTATAACTTTTGCCATATGGATTAATAATAAATATCTGGTAATACTATTGGAGCTTCTCTAGCTATTCCATGGATATTCAAACTTGTCCTCATTTCTCATTCTTAAATGGGATCATCTTTGGTTTTGGGTATATTTTTTAATTTCTCAGTGCTTGTTGTATCTTTTTTCTTTTTTCTCTATATCATTGATGATTGATCTATATTAGCCTTTGATTTTTGTCTATTAGTTTCTGAAGCTTGAAACACCTTCTTTAGAGTTATCTTTAATACTGATTAATAAATATGTTCTACCTCTTCTTTTAAATTTATATTATGGATTTGTAATAATTCTATTATATTATTCCTTCTTTTATGACTCTTCAAGTTAAACATTTTATTCTCTTTTATTTCATCATTATTTTTTTTTTTTGTATAATAGACTTGTCTATTAAATTTGGTATTTCAAAATGTCTACAACAATTTTCCCTGGACATATTAAATGATATTTTACTCTACTCTCTTAATTATTTTGTATTAATTTTTTTTTATTTAATTAGCAATATCTGCCATGTTCTAATCAATTTATTTATCTCTATATTGATATTTTATATGCATTGTCTCACATTTGCAATATTTTTATTTCATTTCTTCTCTGATTTGTTTTACTGCTTTAATTGACATTTATAATACTGTTATTCATTTAATTTTGGTATCATCCAGGGCTTACTTCAGCTTTGTAATATTTTTATTCATATTTCATTATGGCTTGCTTTATGAGTTTCTACTACTATTTGTATGTTAGCATTTATTTTGTGGATTTATTTATTTCTATGTATTGTTTTTATATGTGCATTCCTTCTAAATTTGTTTGGATTTTGCAACTTTTCTGCAGCTTGCAATTCTGATATTTTTTTAACCATGTTTGATATAGGTCTTGTGATCATTTTATTGGATGCAATCAATTTATCATCATCATCTATAATCATTAATGACCTATTCTAGCATGAACATGCCCCTAAATTTTATTCAGTTTCTTTGAAGTCTAGACTTTTTATTTTCATATTATTTCAGCACACTACCTTATTTTATTCTCTATGATTATCGCTTCTAGCAATATTTCCAACCAACTTTATTTCAATCTCTTTATTTTTCTAGTATATCAGTAACACCTGGTTATTTTTTTATTCATGTATTTTACATTTTATCACATCTTGTTACACCTAACAGATATATCTCCATATTTTCTTGAGTGATCTGAATTCTCTCTATTGCATTTTTATTAAATATTCATGTTTCAGATTTATAAATAAGAACTAATAAAATACATTTAGTAAAACTTTTTTTTTCGAATATATAGACATATTCTTTTTTAATATTAAATTAATTCTTCCAAAAGCACTCCACTGAAGCTAATTCTATGATTAACTTCATCCATTAGGTCTCTATCTGTATTAATAAACTGATTAAGATATGTATAGTTATTAATTTGTTCTAATTTATAATTATTAATATTTAATTTTTTGATTTAATGCTTTAACATTACTGTAGTATTTTTAATATATGGCTTTATTCCTACTTTCATAATTCATCTGATAATTCATGCAATGTTTTCTAAAGCTCTACAGTAATATTTAAAAAAACAAAACAATTATATCATCTGCAAAATCTAGTCAACTTAAATAATCTCCATTTTATTTTATTCCCCTAGCTTCCATTTTAATTGAAAAAAATACCTCTTGCAATTCTGCAGAAAACGATTTGAAGATATGCTGTCACCCTTACATACTTTCTTCTCACTCTTAATCTTCCAAATATTATATAATCTAATTATTGTTGTTGCATTATGATAAATGTGCTTCATAATGTGACAATATCCTCGGCCTTTAATAACTAATAAAATGGTTATGAAATATAATGCATTTTCACAATCTACAAACATAAAACATTATGACAATTCATATTCAGTCATTTTTTCTATAACTTCTCTCAATACTTAGATGTAATCTACAATACTAACATCATTTCAAAATCCAGCTTGCTGCTTTGGTTGGTAAAAATCCCAAGTATAAATTTGTACTATATTTTTCCAACTATTTGATACACTTTTAACATTTAGATCAGCAGTGCACAACCTATGGGTTGTGAGCTGTCAATGAGTTGCATAAAAATTGTTAGAAGTTACAAAAATTCTAAGAAATATTCTTAAGATTTGGGTTATAATAAGTTGTTTATTTTGGAAATAATTCAATTTTTAAACCAATTAAAAGTCACATGGCAATAAATTTTCGTATATCATTATTTATTTTTATAAGTATATGATTTTTTTTTTCAAAAATCTCAAACCAATTTGCATGTACTTAATACTAAAATATTAGAGAATATAAATTTATATATTGCTTAAAACTACTATCACTTTATTATAAATAGGTTTGCATACTCCTACTTATAATTAAAGAATTTTAAAACAAAGAATGTATCATCCAAAATTTTCATCTGACAAAAGAGGTCAGGAAGGTTCTTCTTTCAGTCAACTGCAAACTTGTTTTTTACAGCTATTTAAGTTTCATAATTGGTTATTATTTTGAATATTTCATTATATTTGGATGGCACGTCTGTTAAATCAATATATTTCATTTTGAATAATGAACTTTTTGTAAAACATTAGTCAATATAACTTACTTTTATAATTTCTAATAGTAAATGTCTATTATCACAGATGACCATATCCCAATCACATCATCATACAATCTAGTTATGATGACTTATTTATATTTGATCCTATTACATTATGTCAAAATAAAACGTATGTTGGGGCAAAACTACCTTAAATCATTTATTTGGCTTACAATAATAAGCAACATACAAGCAACATGCTTAAACCAATATTACTACAATCACAAAGAAATCAAGTCATATATTGCATGACCTAATTTAACAAGCATGTATTACAAATGTTATATATAGAGCTTTCAAATAAGTTCTTAACAAGCTTTGCAGAATATCCCCAACCCTAGACCAGTTTTGCAAACAGAATACATATACCATTTCTTACTGAAATAGCGAAATATGTGATGGATCATCTGATTTTTGGTATATTTCATTCTCAATCATTAAATATGAATGAAAGATCTTATTCTCATTAACAAAGTAGTGGGCCATTTTGTACCACAACTTCTTAAATAAAGCTGCTTAAAGACTGTGGGGTTTTTCCAGATAAATTAAAAGCTTATATCATAATGGAACCTATAGTGTTCTATCCAACAAGTTGAAGTACATCTCAAAAAATTAAAGGATAATGCTATAGTATCATAAAATTATACAGAGCCTGCTTAATTTAATCTTTTCTAATATCATTGCATTACATAATTATAATGTCCAAGATTTGTTTTATTAAAGCAAATTATATAAAAATACTAACTCTATCTACAAGTAATTTTTGTTCAGTATTTATTTTATAACACAGTGGAGTCTGTTTTGCATCTGAACATCTGAGTCAAACCTTTTTTAATTTAAAATCTGCTAAAATAATTCCAATTGGCTTAGACTGAAACATATATAAGCTAAAAGTCACTGAAGATATATTATATCAGCCACTGGCTAAGAAAAAGATTTGATTTTTTTATTATTATTATTTATTACCCTAAAGCTGTATATGTTGTTTTTAAAACTTAAGTATGACCTGTAGATTCTCTTTTGAATTGCCTAAAATATTTCAGTATATTGTAAATTCATAATCCAATAAACAGAAGATCAATTGATCCAAATTAAAATTTTTCCATCAAACTCACATTTCATCTTACATTAAGATATTATGTTGCCTATATACAGTTACATAGTCTTCGATCATAAAAATCAAAAACAAAATTAGATCTTGTTCATATCATTATCTATCTCGTGTTTTTATTTTAAAAAAAACATTAAATTTTTCATCAATGGTAGTAATACTTCTTCTCATTACACTAAGCAAAAGCAATTTTAATGTGAATTTATTTTTATGGACAAACAACTAATTTCAAATAACACTATCAAGTGGCTTACCAAATCAATAAAAACAGTATAACAGTTTTACTTTGTTTCAAATCATTTTTTTGAATGTGTCTGCTGACAAAAACGATGTCTATAGTGCTTCTTAATTATATTCAATCACAATGAATAGTTGGTTCTATTCATTTATGTCTTGAATCAATCTATACAAATTTCTTAAAAGTAACTCTGATGTAGAGAGTAACAGTAATTTTTCATAATATTTATTGCAATCTTATTTAATACTTTTAATTCTAAAAATTAAAAGAATAAAACATGTTAACATCATGCACTACATCTTTTGGAGTCATTATCATATTATGGAAATTTCAATGTCTTTGAAGCTAATATATTACCATCATATTTTAATGCTATTTCAAAAATCTTATAATGATCTACAATTATAATAATTTTAAGATTACAAAAATGATTTAATTTCACTAAGCTGGTTATCTTTTCTAAATCTAAATGAATGGATGAGATATATTATAAAAATTATCAACTTAATTTTTGCATCATTATTCAAAAAAAAGGCTGAAATATTTCTTTCAATTTTGAGACCAAAAGTTCATCTCTGTGTATTATATAAATATATAAATGACTATAATTAACAAATTTGTTGACGAATTGTATTGATTTAATCCATCAATCATCTTATCTCTTTTTTTTCAGTCATTAAACTTTTTTTAAATCTCTACATTGATTATCAGGCACCACATTCAATTTAATATATTACCAAGCAGAAAATTTCATACGATTTTTTATATTAATCTCTATAATAATAATGTCATTGTCAGAAAGCTAGTTATAATTATTTAGTGAACACAAAAAATTATTTATTTGTGTTTTTAGCATAATATTTAATAAATCCATGTCTGAAAAAATACATTATCATTTTTTTTTTCATATGTCAAATGGATTGACTGGGAAGCGACCCCAGTCCAGCTGCTTAAAATGCAACTACAACAACCACTAGTTGACCCATGCTTGGCTAAAAATAGATCATTATTAAAGTCCAAATTAACATTTAAAAACACATATGTATAAACAATGCAATAATTGTCTCATTTAATTTATATATTATCTTTAAATAATATAAGGTTGATCATGTCACGTATGAATATTTATTATAAAACTATCCAACACTAAGTCTTGTCCTGGGAATGATTTATCAGTTCTTACATATTAAAGTAATTGGGCAGTTTGATGTGACTTTATACTCTATCAAAATAAAATACATGTCTAAACAGTATTGCCACAATATTGTCTTGTCTGTTAATTTTTAAAATACATTGCTATAGAGTTATAGTCATAAATTAATAAATAATTCACATTAACTATTAATAAGTTTATGTTAAAATATAATATCCATAAATTTAGACTAACATTTGCTCAAGATATATATTTCAATATGTTTTTAAAATCTTTATTGTTATAGTATTATGACTTGTTGGAATCACTAAATATCATGAATTTATGTCATTTCAAAAGAACTGTTCTTACATAATTGAATATTATAGGTGATGAAATCATATTGATAGTGGCAGCATATCAAACAGTTGTATTGATCGCTTAATACTTAATGTGCACAGAATAAATGGATATTATTAATATTCCCAACATTTATTCACAATCAAGTGTAAACTTTCCAACATCAAAATTAAAAAAGATCAAAAGGCAAATTGTACATTACATTAATAGTAGCAATAATACAATACAGTAGAGATACATTTTGTGATTGATTCCCAAACCCAATTTGTGCGCAGAAAAAGTCTGAATTTTTAGAAAATTTTCCATTATTTTCTTTATTTTTTAAACAATAGTGTTGATGTTAATTTTTTTTGTAGAAAACTTTTTTTTTTCTGAAAAATGTCTATGGTAAGATGCATAATGTTTTACATATAAGTGCATTTCTTTAGATAATCTTTTTGCATATCTTTTAAGATAAATAAAGTTTAACTCTTTCATGAATTCAAGGCTCAATTTCATTATAAAATACTTATAACAATTAATGCAAAAATAGTTGTATTTCAGCAAAATACTCATAAAGACCTCTCTATCTTTTACTATCACTAAGGTTTGGTATTATTGGTAGAGTGTCTGATTTAAGACTGGTGATGGGGGGGGTCATCATTAATTCTGGAACTTGAACATTTTATAAATTTTTGAGCGGTAAAGCTATATGCTTTTTTCCCCAAAAGTCAATATAAATAAAGTGATTAATTTAGTACTACTTAATTCTTCAAGATATGTAATATGTTATTGGTGTCTTGATTATAAAATGAAGAATTACTACTGGTCATAAATATATAACATACAATAGCTTAAACTAATAATATCCTTGTTGTAATATAATATATTACATTTTTTTTCTAACTTAATATGCTAATCTAACATTGTATGAATTACAAGATCCACCGAGTCCATTAAGTGAATTTTTATGTCAAACCATTCTAAAAGATAAAACCTTTCTTTATTTTTCATAATTTATTTTCCCATTTTTGGTATAGCTTGTTTCCCATTATTAAAATTCCATTCCATCGATTATGGATACAGAAATTATAATAAACTACATCTTTATGTGGATTTATGAATTCTATATCTCATGGTGGGCTCTTTTTAATGTATCATAATGAATATTTGAAATAGAAATTTATTTGAAAAGCAAAGTGTATTTGGTGTAGTGAAATTAATACTTCTTACTGAATTTATCAATTGAACATCATTTGATAAAAGTAAATCAAAATCTATTCTTTAATTACAGTGTTGAAATACACGTGAAGCAGTGAACTTGTAAAAATAGCATACACTTTTAAAGTAGTAATTAAATTGCCTATTTACAATAGATCAAATTAGAATGTCTAATGTAATAAATGTAATTTATACAAAATCGGAAGTTTAAGGGGAAAAAAGATCGATGTAGTAAAATTAGAATTTCTAAATTAACATTTTCTTCAGTAACCTATGTTCTGTATTTAAAAAATTCTTAATCGTCATTAGTCTTAAATTAATTTAATGATTATGAGTTTTTATCCAGACTGATCATTACTTTAGACAAAGTAAATAAAAATGTAAATTACAAGCTTACTTTTACCTGTATTATTATTTTCTTTTTCCCTTTATATTGCTTCTTCTTTTAATTAGAATTTTAGTTATTATTATCTTTAAATGACACTATTATTTTCTGTTTAGAATGGTCTTCGTTGGTTTGGATACACAGACAAAAAATAATTTAAATTGTTTGAAATTTATCTTATTTGTTTCCAAAAGTACCTTTATTGGTTAAAGGTTACAAAGCAGTACTATGTGTACTCAACCCATAGACAAAAAACAGTATTAACTATTCTATATGTTCATGTGTGCTGGAACCACATTCTGTCACCTGCACCTGTGGGCCAAAAATATTAAAAACATGCACTAAAGTTATGCAATTGGGTGGTGGCTTAAATTAGTAAATAGTTTCTGGTATCCAAAAAAAACTAAATATCACATTCAAGCATCAACTCAATGACAGTTGATGAAGGAGATGCCACAGTTTATTTGAGAGATAAAAATCAAACAGAAGAGATGACTCTCACCCAATTGACTGGACCCCAGTCATCCTCTCACCCATAATCCATCCATGACAGAACAGCCATATCTGTGCTTTTCAAGTCCCTGACCCACCATTTGGTTATGAATATCTGCTTTGTGCTTGCTCCATGAGTTTTGCTTTTACAAAGAGTAACATTGGTGTTACAAATCTGCAGTATTAATTGAATGAAAGAAAGCATCGAGAACCCAGCCAGGCTATCCCATCCTTAGGCATGGCAATGATCATTGTCTGCCCGTACAGATCAACAACCCATTCATGACCATAGTGTCCACCCATGAGACCAAAAACTCAAATAAGCATTAACCTATGATTGCCCATTAAACAGTTCACATGGGCAGTGGTCAACCCAGTCTACCTGCCCAAAAATACACTGTTAGGCCAAAACACATGAACAAATATCAAAATTTTCACATGTCAGTCAAATAGGCTGGGACCACATATGGCTACCTGAACACCTAGACCAAGAAATTTTATTACATTATCTAGATGATCAACTACAAAATACATGGAACCAAATCTTATTTTCAAAGGTGGTCACTTATGCGTTCGTGAAATTAAATATATTGATTTACAAAACAACATGATATAAAATACATTGATTTTATAGTATTCTCAAAATCACAGCTAGCTCTATCTGCATAAACAATTATATACCATTTGTCCATTTCACTTAATACCATAAGACCAGAGAAGTTCTAAATCTGTTTGATAACCTTATCTACCACAGATGTCCATCAAAGTCCAATATAACTGGTTATTTCACTCAACTGCAAAGTTTTTCATAATCTACGTTCAAGCGTATAAATTTTCACTTATTTTTTTCCAATTATGAAGAGTATGATTAGCTTTGCAGGATTCCACTGGATCTTTCCAATTATGAAAAGTGGGACTAGCTTTGAAAGATTCTTTCCTATTGTTTTGTAGAATACAGAGGTTGATGGCAAAAACATATTTTAACAGTTGGTTTCTGTAACCCTAAAGTAGGCCTATTGTAGTAAGATTTCAACAATGATTCTTTCATATTTATATTACTTCAATTCTGCTTGTCTGGATTAAATTCAATGTGTTGCCCAGTAATCAATGCTTTAGTTGTGCAACCTACTTGTTTGCAATCAATCTTTATAGTATTCTAAATAATTGCTGAATTAAGCAGTTAAATAATTTGAAACTTCAGTATCTCTGTTTATGTCTATAAAATCATTTATACTTATTTTTATTTTTCAACCATAATTTTTTGACTCAAGATTCATTTTGTTGTAATTCTGTGTTGATTGGAAATTTTTTTTTATTTATTATGATACTCCAATGTCACTGGAAGTGGCCCAATAACTTTTGATCAGATGATCAGAAAAGTTAATTTTTGTGCAGGGAGAGATAGCTTAAATCATACTCTATATTGTCTGATTCTAAGATTTAAAATAAATTAATGTTCAAAATAAGTTTTTTTCCCCTGCACTGTTTTGCCACATTCTGCCACTTCCAGTTTGACACCACAATATTGTAACTTTTTTCTCGTGACAGATTTACTGATAGAATTATTTTACCTATTTTTTTATCATTATTTTTTATGTATAGTATATTCTCTGGGATATTTCCTGTTTTCTCTGGCTGGCTTGCAGCTTTAGAAACTTATTCTGCTTTACAATTATCAGATGTTACAGTGACATTCTTTAAACTATCTTTGTGAAGCTTTTTTTTTTATTTTTTAAACATTTTCAAGAGAGTTTACCTTCCAAATCATTTCTCAACTCCTGTACTACTGAAAATTAGGATTTCTAGTAGCTATTTTTATTTTTTGATCAATTGGTTTCATTTAAAATATTTTCAAAGTCTAATGTTACACCATAACTTTTTTGGAATTACTTATTTTTGGTTTTTGCCTTTTCCAATAGCATCCATTTGCATAAAACGAAACGTCAGAAAAAAATCAATTATTCTTGAATAAAAACCAATTCAAACGTTCCTTAACAGGAGATAAAACAATATAACCAGTACTCACCTTTTAACTTTATGTACTTTTAAAACAATTCTGTTCCTTAAATTAGGGTAATAGGAATCAAAACTGGGAACCAGAAACAGAGTAATCTGGAGTCCTTGGCTCCCTCTGGTGAGACTGTGAAATTCATCTTTATATTTACATTAGTTGTTAAGACTTAAATTAATAATACCTTTCATTGGCTGTCTTTTTTTTTGTTTTTTGATCGGTTGTCTTCACTTTAAGTAAGACAAAAAATAAATTAATTAAGTGGTTTAATTTATATATATATCCGATTTTTATTAAGTTTCACCACCATTTTTTCTTTATATTGATTAATATTCGTATTAGAACTTCAATTATTGATATTCTTAAATGATATCATCATCATCATCATCATCATCATCATCATCATTATTATGATTATTATTATTATTATTATTATTATTATTATTATTATTATTATTATTATTATTATTATTATTATTATTATTCAAATAATTTTATTAAACAAATGTTACATAGATTTACAACAAAATATTGCATTCTGTTTTATAGGAAATCATATGAACTTTGGAACAAGGCCTAAATTTTAAATTCAATTGTATTTTACAGTTTGTATAATCTTTATTTGATGGTGATTCTGTTACATGTTTGATGGTTGTCTTATGAGTGACATTGTTGCTGCTGCAATGTCTGGATGGCTAATCTAGTAATCCCATTCTTTTATTTGTTGAATTTTTTTTTTTTGTAAATATTGCTGGATGTCTTCTTGTATTGTTACCAAATGTAAATGAGCATCTCATGCACTAGTATTCATATAGTAAACAAGTTATTGCTCATATTGTAGGGTAGAGTTTTTTTTAAAGGATTGTAATAGGTTTATTATTGATATATTTTTCCTTTGGTACATTTTTATTAATAGTTTACATATATTAGATAAACTTGCACATGAATAAAATATATGCTGTTGTGTTTCTTCTGCTGCATGGTATAGATTTAAAAAAGAATAAATTATTTTATATAGATGTTTGTATCAAAGGAAATATGGTATTGGTAATGCATAAATGTTTATTTTTAATATAAAATCAATATATTTTGATTCTAATGCCCATTTTTTGAATTTTTTTAGTAATTGATAATTGCTACTTCCAAGCATTGTTGTTTGTGTGTCATGAGGATTTTCTGGATATAATAGTTTATAAATTTGCCAGTATGAATATTTGTATGTTTACTCAATGTTAATTTGAATAGATATTGATGTGATACTTTGTATTAGTGACGGTAAATACTATGACTTTGGAGGTGGACTATCGTTGGTGTGATTGTGAAGAAACATTTTAGTTTAGGGAATTGTCTTATTGTTGATGCTAATATGTTGATTGATTTCTGCATATGGAATGTATTGATACTATGCAGTCCTAATCCATTGTTTTCTATAGATTTGCTATGAGATTTAGCTGATATTGAAACTTCTTTGTGTCCCCGTAGGAGTTTGATGATATTATTATTATTATTATTATTATTATTATTATTATTATTATTATTATTATTATTATTATTATTATTATTATTATTATTATTTAATTGATCGCATTAAACCAAACAAATAAAAAAAAAAAAACAATAACAAATTTAATGTCTTCATTTTACCTATAAAATACAGTTTTTTCCCCCCGTATTTTCTTTACATTTATATTGATTCTTTTTATTATTAAAATTTATTAATAACTTTAATTTAAAGAAAGAAAAAGTAAGGTTAGTCGTAGCTGAAGACAAAACAAAAAAGTCAATTAAAAGACTTAATTTTACCTATAAAACTCTTTTTTAAAAATCCTTTTCCATTTTTTTTTCTTTATATTGATTTTTTTTTTCTTATTAGAACTTCAATTATTAATATCTTTAAATGACAGTGAATTACGAAAGTTTTGATTTTAAATTAAGAAAAATTTTTTTTCCAAATATATATATATAATAGGAAAAAAAAGTTAAATATGTAAAAGCGTTTTCAGTTTAAAGTCATAACAGAAATATAAGCTTATTACATGCCTGCATCAGGCTTATTATATGCCTGTATCAATATGTGTAATATATAGGGTATATGAGCACCGACTTTCACACGACTCACTACTCTCCACTCTGTCTCATAACACTGATACACTTAAACACATATATGTCTAAAAGATAAATAACCATCAATATACGTATTTCATGCTATCAGTTGGACCAGATTATAGTCTCTACACATAAATGCATTAAGTGCTCAGATATATATTAAAATAGCCAATCTTCATACTTTAATGGTGAGGCTTCAATCCACTTCACACTCTAACTCTTCAACCGTCCATCCAATTGGTTTAGCATGAAATTCGTATCGTGGTGTTTATTTATCTTGTCGACATACATGTGTTCAAGTGTATCAGTATTATGAGATAGAGTGAAAGTTTAAAGTCATATAAATGAATAAAAATCTTTATACTAACGGCTTAATAGTTGTTTTCGCCGTAATATTGTCTTATCAAGTTTAATAATAATATTGTTATAAAAAGCCTGTTTTTTATTTTTTAAATAATATTATAGTATTAATCATTAGAGCATTTTATTGATAAAAATTGCGATAAAATTATTTTATAAATAAATATTCATAACTTATTAATATTAACCAATAAGACTGTCTATAAAAGTATTATTAAGAAATTGAACTAAAATAAAATTACGACTTAATAAAATATATTTTTTCATGTTTATAACTAGTATTGAACTTATTCTATATTATCTATAACTTCCCATTTATAGAGATCCTTCTTTAGCTTAACCATTTGCATGCGAACACTGTCGAAACAATGATTAGTAAATGCCACTTCAAGAAAGATTATAGAGTAAATTTAAAATGGAAAGAAAAGACAGAGCATGGTTTTTATATAACTTCCTTTTATATATATATATATATTTTCTATGACAATTTTTAGAATATATTGGGAGGTTTATATATATATTGTAACCTTTTGATTGGTATATAGGGTAAAAATGGCATATAAAATATAATTTATATTTCCAAAATTTTAAATTTAAAATTTAGATAGTAGTAACGCTATAAATTTGGGTATAACAGTAATAAATGACATAAAATATAGGGTTTAAAGATGGAATTCTGTAGAAATTTAACAACTGTTACTTATAATCCTTTATATTACAATCTACTATATAATCTTAATTCAATAGAGGACAATCTAATTAAACATTCAATACTGATAGATTTGACTTTATTTTCTTTTTTAATGCATCGTTTCTTTAAGAGCTAAAGATCTAAAATTGTAGTTAATGAAATAAGGAACAATTATTTACTTCAAAATAAGAATTTATTTTAAAATTATTGCAATTATAAAATTATAATATTTTGTAAACAAAAATATTTATTCTTAACCCTTAGAGACCTGAATGGCCATTTTGAATTCCCAGAAAAAATTACAGGACATACAATTTTAAATGAAATGTGTAATTTATTACAATATATATATATATATATATATATATATATATATATATATATATATATATATATATATATATATATATATATATATAAAGTGCAAATATGAAAGAATGTAATGAAGCTGATAAAGTAGTCATTACCATAAAAAAAAAATAATAATAAAGGATATTTTTCACATTTTAAAATTTTTATTTTTATATTGGTTCACAAACTCTCAATTTTGAAATGTATAACCTAAAATTACAATTTCATAGACAGCTTCATCATATTCGTCATAAAATGCAGAAAAAATAATATATAACATGACCTTCCTGAGTTACAGTTTGTTGGAGTAATGTGGCAAAAAGTGACAATTTCAGTTTTGCTTTTTTATTAACCAGCCTATATGTTCAATTTTTGCAAGCAGTTGTTTTTCTAGGCCCTCTATGTGGGATATCTATTAGAAATGCAAGATTTTAGTGTGGATCAAAAAAAAATAACAGTAATAACTTTAGTAAAGTGTAAGTTATGGGGGTAAAACTAATTACTATATTATTGGAATATCATGGGAGAAAGGGTGAGCTAAATTATGCATTATTTCATAGGAGACCATAATAGCAAAGTATGCTTCAAAGTAATTAAAAACTTATCTACAATGAAATGAATAAAAACATAGTAAATTCTAAGTTATGAGTGTAAAAAATACTACTATATTATTGGAATATCATGGGAAAAAGGGTGAGCTAAATTATGCATTATTTCATAGAAGACCATAATAGCAAAGTATGCTTCAAAGTAATTAAAAACTTATCTACAATGAAATGAATAAAAACATAGTATGTGATCAAATAAATTAAAAATTTGTTTCTAAAATAAAATGAATAAAAACATAGTAAATTCTAAGTTATGGGTGTAAAAAATAATTACTATATTATTGAAATATCATGAGGGTGAGCTAAATTATGCATTATTTCACAGGAGACCATACTAGCAAAGTATGTTTCAAAGTAATTAAAAACTTATCTACAATGAAATGAATAAAAACAGTAAATAAAATAAAATAAATAACCCAAAGGAATTACAAGCAATTATTATATATCAGTGGGAGATGATGATGATGACTGTTGATTCAGCATTGGGAGGCATTGTAAATTATTTAGAATACCAAAAAATTGATCTCGGGTCATAACTCTAGCAAGTTAGCAAGTACTGGTTGATGCAAATATTCATTTTTAGACCAAATAAATTTTAGTTTTGGTATGCATGATATAGTACAAGCATGAATAATCATACCAAAAATGCATTGAACTCAGCGGGTGATAGACCAACCCACTTCGGTAATGCCTTCCACTCTGAAACATACCTATTGCTTTCAGTGCAAATATATAATTTTGTATAAAAAATAAATGAAATAGATCAGCTGCAAATATATAATTTTGTATAAAAAATAAATGAAATAGATCAGGAATTGAATACCCATGTTTAATGGTGAAATATGACAAAACCTCAGAATCAAACACAAACAAAAAAATCTTTGTCAGAATCAATCAAAATTACATTCAGCGGTGAAAAAAGCCATTTGTGTGGTTATTTTTCTTATACGTTGATAAAATCTAGAAAGAAAAAAAGTTATAAAATTTTAATAACGTACTTTACAAAAATTGCTATAAAAAATCTAATTTTCATTGCACAGAAAAAATTTTTAGACATACAAACAGATAGAAAAATGGCGGAGAAAAAGAAAAAAAAGTCGTAACTGTGACATATACGGTTTGCACGCTATTGCGGTCGAAATTGCAAACTTTTTTTTATGCGGAAAAAAGCGGTTTTCTGTTCTAAATTCAAGTAATAATGTTATTTATTAAAGATGATCAACAGTAAAACTAATCCTTCTTTAACTTCATCTTCATTTTTTCTATTTTTACTCAACCAACAACCTAAATATTAGATTTCTTTACATCTTGAACTATGTTATCACATATTTCAAACTGCAGACTTTTTGTATTTCTACCTATACATAAAAACTTAGCCTTCTCAAAATTACTTTTCATTCCATATGTCTTACATCTTTCTTCCAATTTATGCAGTATACTCTGAAGGCACTTTTCATCCTCAACTAAAAACACCATATCATCTGCAAATCTTATATATTTTTATTATTGTAACTCTCACGTTTGCTCCCTCCTTAGTCTATATAATTATTTAGCATGTCTTTTAAATAAATATTAAAGAAAACAGGTGACATTCTGCACTCTTGTCTAACTCCACTTTCAATATTGACTTCATGACTCTCATTATTCCCCAATTTAATTCTTATCCTTTGTCCAGTATACATATTCCAAATCAATTGCCTCTCTTTCCAAAAAAAAAAACTTCTTTGTCTTTAAGATGGACATAAGTTTATTCCAAACTATAATATTAAATGCTTTTTTAAAATACAAAAAATATATACCCATTCCTTTATAACTTTCAATATATCTTTCTGCAATTTAGCTAACAATACCAATAGCATTTCTTGTACTTTTCCCTCTCTGAAATACAAACTCTTTTCTCCAATATAACACTCTACATTCCCATATTTTTTGCATTAAAATTCTCAGTAAGATATTAGAAGCATGAGATAACAAACCTATTGTTCTATATTTTTACATTTAAGAAATTTATTCTTTTTAGCAATTGTAATAATTATAGTTTTTAAGAAATCTTCAGGCGAAACTCCATTAGTACATAACTATATTTGCATTTATTAATAAATACACAACATATCTAGATTTTCAATGATGTTTATAAATTATATAAAACATGCAAATAACTGAGCATTAAAAATATCATTAAAGAAGGATTACAGTGACTAATAAAAATGTCGGTAATAAATTACTAATAATCATTGATTATCATAATGGTCCTGTATGTTCAGTGCAGGTTAAATTATCTATCCAATGAACTTTAGATTCTTATTCCAATTTTGCCACTTCTTGACCAGAACATATTTATGAATTCTTAAGTAATAAAACCATTTGAATATTTTGTATTTCATGAAGTGATATAATCAACAATGATTCAAATAAAACTGCATTTGTACTAGATGTTTCATTTAGTAGAATATACTATGATTAGTAACCATACTTTGGAACAGATCAATGTTAAAAGTGTAACAAAAATGTAAAAAGAATAAAATAATATGACTTTACTGGCATTTGAGAAGTTACAAAGCTTAGAAAAATGTTTACTTATGTAATATAAATATTGTAATATAGCAAATATAATGGGAGCATTGTGGTAAATAGGAATGATAGTATTAATAATTATTGTCATTGGTTTTCAAAATATAGTACATAAAATGTATAAACTGTTTGATGTGGATTTTTCATGGCATAACGAATGACAATGATTCTAGTTGAGAAGATATACAGTTTAACATTTACATAAATACTTTTATTAAATATCATTTTCAAAGAAAAAAACAGTGAATAAATAATAGAATAATAATGATTAACATTTTATTTATGTTTTGATATCTTTTCAATTTACCAGCACTTGTGTTCTAGCATTAGGGTTAAAATTATTACAGAAAATAAAATTGATTGTGGAATAGTTTAACTACATTAATATTAATAAGAAAAAAAAAATATTTGATTTCACACATTGGTGAAAATCAATAATTATGACTCAAACTTACTAAAAATACCATTATAGACTTTATTAATTTAAATTATCTGTTAGTATTTAAATTGACAATCCTGACTAAAACATTTATTCAAATAATTCTTTGTAAAATCATGGTTGCACATACTCTTAAAACAATGGATTTTATTAATTAAATTCTTAAATACCCAAAAATAAATCAAGTCAATATGACAAAAGCACATATTGATAGCCTATTATACTAGTAATATAATTTCATTAAATTAAGTCCAATGCTACACATTTTGGTAGAATATTCAGTATTTCTTTCAGAAGCAACTGATATAACTGTTAATATTTTGCATTTGTTAAATACTACATTTTTCACTTTTGATGTCAAGATGGCAATAAGATTTCTTAATTATCTGAATAATAAAATAAATACATAGGTTTCTGAATAACATGAGAATTCAAATATAAAGTACTAAATTAATTAAAATTTTAAAAATGATATAAATATTTGCTGATCGTAAACATTTTTTTTCAAAAACTTTAAAATTTCACTTGAACTTGAACCTATATATATATATATATATTGTAACGGTATGGTGTGATATACCCGGATGTTCTGGCCTACAGATACATTTGAACACACACAGATCAACTCTAATAATCAGCTAGTTCTTCCATAATATTTACCAACTTACTTCCAATCTAAAAGTGTTGTTGCACTTGTCTGCCATATCCCAATGTTGATAGTGCCCATGGAACAAACCAGTCCATCCACATATATAGGTGAAAGAGAGCAAGCTCGCATATAACTACTGTCGGACCTAGGGTCTTCATGTAGGATGCTAGAGATAAAACGATGAAACACCTGACTCATGATTACATCCATTTTCAATAAACCAGCCTAAGCATAATCCATCAAATCTACATGCAATCCAAATTAGTTCATCTCACATCTCACCACTCTTTTCCAAAACTGTTGCCTCAGATATTCAAACTCAGGAAGAATTCGCATTCGACTCTCTTAACAGGTATGTATCTATGCATACTCTTAATCAATGACTAAAATAATATATCCTATCTATTAAACAAAATATAACCCATATTTAATGTTCTCTCCCATGCTTATTAAGCAATAATGTGGATGTGTGTATGTGTAAAACATAGGTTATATGATGTAAGTGTTTAATTGAATATAAATGTTGGATCAACAAAACTACAGAGGTCTTGTTAATCTATAAAACTTCATAATATTTATTTACAAACAAAAATAGGATATATTTAAACATAAATTCTTAAACAATTTAGATAAGCAAAGAAAATTTCTATATAGAAAAATATTTAAAAAATCTCAATAAAGAAAATATATATATATAACTATTCAAAACAATACATCATATATATATATATATATATATATATATATATATATATATATATATATATATATATATATATATATATATATATATATATATATATATATATGATGCCAATAAATTACTTGTATATCTCTATGGATTTACAGTTTCTATGTCTATTATGATAATAATAAAAAAAAAGATTAGTTCACAATGAGACTGCCAACTCTAAGTAAATTTAACTGCAACCTCAGATATAATAATCGTGAAAAAATATAATGATAACACAACACAGAATATGATAGAACATAAGATAAAGAATACTATTTAAAAGAAAAATGTTAGTCATTTATCTTAAGAAATATTAGTAACATATATATAATTAATCGTGTCATGTGATACATATTTTATATCAGTGGTTTTTAAATAATAATAATAATAATAATAATAATAATAATAATAATAATAATAATAATAATAATAATAATAATAATAATAATAATAATAATAATAATAATAATAATAATAATAATAATAATAATAATAATAATAATAAATATCTTACCGTAAAATAGTCTAGTAAAGCACTTAATTGTTTGTGCATATTTCTATCTCACATCTGTCAGTAGAAAGTAAATCTAAATTTTATTAAAAAAAAAATAAACTTTTCAACCTATCCCCCCCTCCCCCCTTACTCTCTTGATATTTTCCCATATTGGATTGTTCCCTCTACATATAATTAGCAATCACTTTTTCCAAATATAAGATGAGATAAAAATTAAAACAAAAAAAAAAACAAATTGACAAAAAAAATAAAATAAAACATAATTTACAATTTTCCTTTATACAAAGTCCTTACGGGTAATGTATTTTGTTAAATAGATGTTGGTAGAACTACCGTTTGATTTACAGAGCATCCTAAAGTATCTCAGTGGGCAGTCTGCGTGTAGTTAGGTGTTATTCATCCCATAGATTTTTATCCAGTGTAAATGTCAACTCCTCAGGCAAACAGACTGTAGACAGTCACATCTTGATATTTTATATGGTCATAGTCGATAGGTGCAATGCCTAAACCCCCGACACAATTATGCTCTTTAGCCCAAATTTTTCATGCTTGTACTATATATATACAACTTTACATAAATTCATAGTTTAATAAAATATTTTTATAGAGAATCAAACTTAACTGTTTTAATTTTTTTTTTTTTAGTTCCTTTTAAACAAACATCAGGTTATGTTTTTTTTTTTTTTAAAAAAAAAATTTGAATTAATAATGATTTCCACTTCTCTATCGAATAAATCAGATTAATGGTCCATCCATTTCTTTTCTTTTTATTCGAATGTCGAATTAATTAAGAAAAAATGTATATTTTGTAGAACAATATAAAAATATAATCCTCCTGATCTAACTAGCTTGACCGATCTTTTTTTCCAACCCAAAGAAAGCAAACGATTTCTTAATTGTTTCCTTTTTATCTTGGCGCTATTTCTATTATTTGAAAACAAGCGTTTCAGCTTTTAAAATATTTTTTTTACATTGATTCATTAAAAAAATAATACAACACGTTCTAAAATAAATTTATAAAATTTTTATCTCACTGTATATTCAAAATATTGATTCACTCTCTACTGTTATAATTATTGTTTTTCTCTTTTTTTTATATTTAAGTCATTGTCAACCCAATTAACACAACACAAACAATCAACATATATATATAACTATGTACATTTTTTCTATTAAGATTGGCATTTTCTTAGCAACAAAATTGTATTACTAATATATATATATATATATGTGGGCATTTTTTTTTTTACGGTCAATTATCCATCATTAATAACTACTTAGTAAGTAGTTATTACACTGCTTAGAAAATATTAAAAATATAAAAAAACATTCATCTTTTTCAAAAGTGTTTAAGCAAAAACCTTTTATTTTTGTTTCTACTTGCTAAATAAATAAAAAAAAACAATCTTCCCTTATTTCCGTTTGCTTAGGTAGGTTGTTGGATAGCGATTTTTAGCTACCTGCACAATATATATATTCAAGTTCAAGTGAAATTTTAAAGTCTTTGAAAAAAAAAATGTTTACGATCAGCAAATATATATATATATTGTGCTCTTTTCTATAGGTCAGTAATAGTTCATAACAGTCAATTACTAAAAAATTTTAAATTTAGAATATGTTTTTTTAATACATTAATTATAGTTTGTCGATTATATCTTTAAAGTACAATTTGAATCTAAAGAAAATACATAGTATATAAAATCATTTAAAAATAGGTATATAAAGCTTTAAATATTGTTTCATATGGTTGTAAAAGCTGGCCATATTAAAGAACACAGCTATAAATATTAAAAGTATATTTAATAAATTCGATTTTAATAGTTTAAAACTTGTAGTAATAAATGTTTTAACAAGTAAAAATTAATATCGTACATTTTAAAAATAAACTTTATGATGGTGAGAATTGTATTTAATTCTATATTTTCTAAATTGTTCTTCCAAATTTTATAATTATATTATTAAATATAATAAGTGCAGCAATTTTATTAGTCTAGGCAGAGAAATAGATTGAAAATCGTCTGTCAAAGTTATTGATCATGTGACTTGTATATTACATACGTTCACACACACGCTTGTTTGAAACAATAATAAAGTTTAAAATATTTTGAAATTGCAGTATAGAATTGGATGGAATTGTCACCTAGCATAAAATAATAATAAATATTAAGTTAACTATCATATGTAATGTTTTAAGTAATGTAATAAAGACGAATACAGATATAATAAAGTTTAAATATTTTGTTTAAATAAAAATAGATAAATGGAATAAGTTATTAAGGTTATTTTAAAAGTTATTTTAAATGTTTAAATAATTTTAATAAAATAATAATTGATTCAAAAATAATATTTTAAGTTCATTACATCACGATTTCTAATTTTGAAATTTAATTCTACTATAAACTAAAAATATGTAAATTTGTTCTCAAGCTAAAGTAAGAATTAACCAATAGGAATAGGTATTCTTACAGACTATAAATATCATCGTAACTAAGTTATCAGGGGAGATTAATAATGTATTGAAACTGGAGAAAGGTAAATTATAACTAGCAAAAAGATAGTATTTTTAAATTTTTATTTTAGTCAATTTTTTTTTTTTTTGGTACTTACTTATCGTTTATTTTGCAAAAACTAATTGATAATTTTAAAAAAGTATTTTTTGCAAAAGAGAGTTTTAAAATATAATAATTTAGAAACTTCGTGGAAATGATTTTTTAATTTTTAAAGTACTTACCAGTCGTATTTTATCTAAAAAATTTAACCTAAACTTCACAATAAAAAATGGATATACTGTGGAATAAAATGGATATAAATTGTAATACTGTAAAAATGTTTGGAATATTTATTGATACAGCTTTATTAATATTTCAACGAAGAACTGTTTTGGTACATATAAAAACCACAGCTCGGACATTATACGGAGTCTAAAAAAAATGTGTTGAAACATATTATTTATAAGCTTATCCAAGATTTATTTTTAAAAATAGTAATAAGACAATTATATCTCATGGATCATTTTATATAATATTACATCCAACAGAGTAAAATGTTATATCCTTTCTGAAGGTAATATTTTGAGAAAAAAAAATATTTTCAAGAATTAAAGACAGAACCCAGGAAAATATGTTACAGAAGCATTTTTGATATTAAAATATCAGTTTTTAGAATTGTTTTAAAAATGTATTTAGAAAAGATTTGTTTAAAAGTACTTGAAGTTTTTTTTTTATTTTTTAAAGTGATATATAAAAATACCAAACAAAAGTTTAAATGTATCAAGAAGGAAACTTATATAAAAAAGTGAACACATAGTTGAATAAATGATGGATCCATGGAAATACAAATAGTACTTCAAAGTTTATTGAATATTTTTAAAGTTAAATTAGATGGATTGATGCATCGGATACACAGAGAATATTGGTAGAGAAGATTAAGAAGCTTCATGGGATTAAATAATATTATGATTTAATAATTATCATCCTAAATACTAAAACCAAGGATTATTTTCTATAAATTTTACTAAATGGAATAATAATTATTTTATTTTAAACGTGCTTGGAGGAGAACATTTTTAAAAACTCTAGAGAAAATAATAAACATTTTGGACTTATCAGGAACTATCGTCAAGAAAATATGTAATTATAGTTTTGATTCCTTTTATTTTGTTAACCTACTTTAAATCTAAATTTTTATATAATATTAGGAAAAACATAAAAACATTAATTTATTAATATTAAAATTTTATAATATAACAATCTAATAATTTAGCTAAAATATTTTAATATAAAGTGTATGGGTGTGAATTTTTTTTTATATCTGCAATGCTCAAGTGGATAAAGAAAGCCTACTGAACATGATGACTAGATAAAGGTTATTGGTAATAATAATAACTATTGATAATTTATAATGTATATTTTTTTTTGTTTTCTTTAGATCATCCATAAATTGGAAGAATGAAGTGTAAAAGTTTTTTTTACTTATATGTACCACATTTCATACAACATTTTAAAAAACATTATGAGATAGAACTGATTTGAAAATATGCATATGACGATTTTTTTTTTATTAGTGATATAATCCAACATAACAAATAATTATGTGATTCTTTTAAAATTTTTATGTTATTGGATATTCAAATATTGTCTAAGTAGATTGTATATGATTAGACATATAGAATAATGAAGTAATCAGACTTTTCTTGTGGAACAGCTAGATTGTTTAACTATTAATGAATTTTATTTATTGTTTTGTAAATGCAGATAGTTATTTATCGATGTAAGATGTGGAAAATCTTGAGAATTGGAAGTACTTAGTGAACAGGAAACCAAGATGATGTTTTAAGAAATAGGATGTTATAAGGAATGGAAATAATATTTAGTCTTTATGTGAATATCAGCATAATTAACAAAGCCCTATGACTGATACACATTTTATTTGGACAGTGTTTATATTTCTTTAAATATTTGATGTTCTAATAAAGCTGAAGAAATAGCTTTAACATCGTCCCTGTACTAGAGGATATTAGGCATGTAAATGTCATACCTCTTTGCACTGTGCCATGATTTTGAGATATGTTAACAGTAATACTCTAGCTTTCTTCCTTAATCCTATGCATCTGTTTTCGCTATCTTTATTTCATGTAACTGCATCTTTTAGTAAGATATGTTTAAGAGAAATGATAAATAATTTAGAACTTAGGTTATGCTATCGTTTTGTATAAGATTGGTTTATTTGCTTAGAAGGAATAGGACGTTATAACTTAAAATTGAAGATCCAAAGTATCCTAAGGAAAGAAAAGAATCATAGAATATATTTTGAATTTTATTTCGGAAATGAAATATAAACTTTTTTAAAATAAAGCATCTAAACAAAGATATTTTCTTTAAAGTGATAATAATTTTAAATGCTTTAGTATTATTTTTTTAAAGAAAGAATAGGTATTGCATATTTTTAAAATACAATAGTACAAAGTAAATTATATAAACAATATGCATAGTATGTTTTTTGTTTATTGATTAACAGAAAGATATTAATGATTACACTTATATCATACTAAAGTAAGGCTTAAAGAAGAATATATTATGATTAGTAAACATTGTGTGATAAGTACTAAAATCTAGTACTGAATTTTGGATAATATTTTGTGTAACATCTTTGACTTTGCAAGATGAAATTTTTTTCATATTTTGAGAAATCCATACTCATTATAAAATTTTGTTTTCTATAGAATGTTTTCTAAGTATGAATTTTTTTAAAATAATATAGTTTAATAATATTAAGGATAAAATGCTGTTGCTAATAAAGTAGATAAATATATTTGTAATAAATTAACCATAATGAGAAACCAAATAGTAATATTTTTTTTCAAATTTTGTCCTAAATCTAAATAAAGATATAATTGAAATATAAATTTTTTTTTTATAACCCGGTAGATCAAAATGTAAAGTAAAAAGTTAAGGATATCCACTGTAAATAGTGTAAATAAATTGTTTATTTATTTGTTGTTAGTAATAAACTTTGTTAAATTTTGTTATTTCAAAAATTTTGTGTCCGAGTTATTTATTTCTCCACATCGCTGCATGAAAACACGATATATGCATAATAATTGAAACAAATATATAATTTTGCACAAAAGATAAATAGAGAATTATTTTAAGAATTTTAAATATTTTATTGGTATTCATTATAATTAAATAATCATAATCTTACATTATTTTATTGGTCATAAATCAGTTATCACAATATTATATTAAATTATATGCTATCAGTTGCCACACATATTTTGTTTGTCAGATTATTAAAAATGCTACCACATATTTATTATATCATTACATGAAGATATAAGATCATATTATATTATTTCATTATTTTATTATGGTAATAAAATTATAGTAAAAAGAAAAGATATACAGAATTAGTTAAACAATGAAGAATATTATTACTGTTATTTATTATTATTAGTTTCAGTGTAGTAGATTATGACATAACATCTCTTCTCATATTTTACTACCGTATTTTTAAATTAACTTAGAATAAACTTTATGAAACTGAGATTATTTTATTTGAGCTAGATTATTATTAAATAGAAGATTAAGTTTTAATTATTAGTTTAATCTTAGTGAGTAGAAGTTATTAAGGTTGTAAGAATACTATGAGTTTGTTATTTGACATAGTAATAAGGGGGGTAGTGTTCTTATGCCATTGAGGTAGTATCCTGTGGGATATTGACTCAATGTAATCTATCTTGTCACCTGTATTTTCACTTCAAGTCTCATGAAAATATTAAATATTTATTTAATTTATTTTTATAAACTGAACCTTATTTGTATTTTAAATTCGAGCTAGTGAAATATTTTAATTTTAATGCTGAATATTTTAGTTATTAATTATTAATTGAGATAGAACCCATTTTTATTTTATATCATATACTATTCTGAAGTGAGGATGCATGAGAGCAAGGTTAGAATATATATATATATATATATATATATATATATATATATATATATAACCAAACACCAATATTAAACTTAAACTTGAATATATATATATATATATATATATATTCAAGTTTAAGTGAAATTTTAAAGTCTTTGGAAAAAAAATGTTTACGATCAGCAAATATTTATATCATTTTTAAAATTTTAATTAATTTAGTACTTTATATTTGAATTTTCATGTCATTCAGAAACCTATGTATTTATTTTATTATTCAGATAATTAAGAAATGTTATTGCCATCTTGACATCAAAAGTGAAAAATGTAGTATTTAACAAATATATATATATATATTTATATATTGCGGGTTCATCTGTGTTTTAAAAAAAATGTAAATATTGATATACCGACGTTACGACTTAATCATACAAGTCATCCACTAGATGATTTGTGTAATCAAGTCCAAACGTAGGTATAACAATATTTAAATTTTTTAACACGGATAAACTCACAAAATATGTCTTTTATATATGCAACCCGTGAAAACAATCGTATCAACATATATTTATATAACTATGTAATGAAATATATTATCATAAAAATAAGGTGTCATTTATAAATATTTATAATGTTTAAAATTGTGAGTTTAATGCAAGTTAGCGAAAAATATTGTATTAGAAATAAAATATTATTTCGAGTGAAATAGAAAATAATAGTTTGAATTTAAAATATCGTACAAATTCATAAAAAATAATAGACTTTTATAAAACTAAAAAAAAAATCTATTTATTTTTAAATAAAGATGATTGTTTGTGCATCTAATAAACAGTTGTTTGTTTTCCATAAGAAACGGCAGGAAAAATATGAGAGTTAATACATTATGCTTATTTAAATCATATGACAATATATTTTTGCAAGATTTGTATGCATATTCTAACGTATTCATAATATTTATTCATTTAAATTTAATTTGATTTTAAGTCGAAGAATGTCCAGCATAAAGCATTAGAAAAGTAAAAAAAAAATGACTACATGTTTTTATTGTGAAATATTTATTCTCTAAAGGAATGATTTTATTGAAGAGAATATTTCTAGTTGATTATCATACACTTATAATTTGAAAGAGATGTGGTAATATTTGATAAAAACTGGTTGTCAACGAAAGTTTACTTTTATTATATAATTCCTACATAATAGTAATACAGGAATGATTCTTATTAAAAGATGAAAAACCAGAAATTAAATGAAAAAAATGGTGTTCAATAACTTGTTTTTTTTGATAAAATTATTCAACTCAATTCTTCTTAAAGTACTTCATTATTCCAGATCCTCATCATACTAGTAAGCTATTTATAAATGAAGAAGTGCATATTACATGTAATAAAAAAAATACAGGAGTGCCACCTACATAATTTTATACTTTTTGCTCATTTTTAACACTCTTTTTCACTATCTACATCAATAATGTATTCTTAGAAGTGTAATCAAAACTCAAGAATCAAACAGTCCATTAATCACATCTCCCTTATGTATGATACAAATAAATGTTCTTTCACAATACTATGCTAGATAATTACCCTAACAATTTCTCACCCAACATTAACATAAAAAAATCATATAGGTAGAATATATCTGTTGGTAATATTATTCTTTCTACTTTCATCACTACATCCAATGGACTTTTAATTTTCCAATGCTTTTCTAATACCAAGAGAATGTTTATTTAACATCAATTTTTTCCCACCATAAAAAAATCACTATTAATGCATTACTCAAAGCATACAATTACATATATACAAAGGTACCACTAAACAACATTTTATTTTTAAAATAATCATTTACCCATTGAAATATAATATATTTCCCAAATATCAAATTAATCTGAAAAAAAATGCTGGCACACAGCCATTATATAAATGTTATCTCTATTTATCCTCTTCAAAAAGCCATTGATGAAATAAGTAGATTAATTAGTAACTTTCTTAAAAGAGATATTCTTATTCTAGTATATATATATATATATATATATATATATATATATATATATATATATATATATATATATATATATATATATATATATATATATATATATATATATATATGATCACTAGATGGAGCTTACCAATAGGTCTAAATAAGCTTTATTTTTATAAATGCTGAAAGAATTCAAAATCTTTATCATTAAGTCCCTACCTCCAGATCAATTGTTTTCAAGATTATGGCTCACCCCAGTGAAGGGCTGGGACACTAGAAACTAGATCTAGAATACTAACTCAAAAGTCAGCACTTATAAAACCTGCTTCTATCAATTTGAAAGTATGAACTTTTCAGACATGTAAATGTCTTAAAATCCAGCTTTTCAAACCAGATAACTATATTGGTCTGAATTCAGCTCAGCTTCACCATATAAAAAAAGCCTCTGCAATATTGCACTGCCAAAGCCTTCAAAGGTACATATATAATAATGAATAAAACAAGTCATAAATTTTATAACTTGCTACTAAGCATGCATTTAAATGATCACTATATGGAGCTTACCAATAGCTCTAAATAGGTATAAAAGTGAGGAGTAAATTATGATAAAGAAAGTTGGATTTTTTTTTAATTTGGAAAGATCAAAATTATTATAAAAAAGTGTTTCGGTCACCATTTTAAAAATATAGCAATTTAATAAAAATCTTTTTGTTGAATGTGTGTTAATGTAAGGATTTCTATATCTAAGTCATATTGCTGCTAATGTTTTTTTTAAATTTTAATTTATAAACAGTTAATTATTTTGAGGTAAAGTATAACATTTTAGAAACCTAGGGTACACGTGGTTATTGATTGATCATTTTTGAAAGTAAAAGTTTTTATCTCTCTGTGCAAAAGGGTTTGAAGAGTAGGAGAGAACATATAAAGTTAAAAATAGAATAGGTGGCTTGAAAAATAAGTAATATGGTTTGCATTTGTATTTTTCAATGCATATATAATCATCAGAAAGGAATTAGACATGCTGTGGTAGAGTGTAATATATGTGATGACGTTTCCCACTTGAAATTCTTAAATAAGACTAGAAAGGATGTAACATATTTATGGTTATTAGGCAGTGTGTGAATGTGATAAAAGAGGTGAAAAAGTGTTTCAAAATGTAGATAGCATAAAGAGAAAGTCAGGAGAAATGGAGCAAAACATAGTTGAGGAAGGCAGGATAGAGGGTATTTGTAGTGAATTGACATGAGATATAGATGAAAAATAGGTAGTGCAATGAAGATGGGTAGCCAAAGAATAAGTAAGATAGAGGAAGAGGTAAAGGATATAGAAGCAACATTAAAATTGTTAGAGATGAAGTGTGAGCAGATAAAAAAATTATTGAGTAGGAATAATAAGGAAGAAATAGATAAGGAAGTCCAGAAGGTGCTAGAGAAGGTTGTGAATGAGGCACAGAAAGTAGACTATAAGAAAGTATTGATAGTAGATTCATTAATAAAAGATAGTAGAGATATAATTGCAAGGAAAAACAGAAAGAGGTATGTAAGAGTATGTTTGCCAGGAGATAAAATTAGGGATGTTACAGATAAAGTAATAAAGTAAGGGAATAGAAATATATATGTTATAGTAGGGACTAATAATTTATCAGAGTCATCAGAGTGAGTAATGTGGAGTATACAGATTTGATTAGGAATTTGAGTATGGTTAAAGAAAGAGTAGGAATAGTTAGATTATTACCAAGATTTGATAAAATGTATATGTTAAATAGGGCATGTTCTATAAAAAAAAGATTGAAAAAAATATGTGGGAGAAGTGATGTTACATTTGTGGATGTGTGGAATAATATTATTGGGAAGAGGGAGTCATTAGAAACAAGGAAGTGAAGTTTTAGGGAGCCTGATTTATAAAGAATGCAGTTCTGGAAACTTGTAAAGGGGGATGGGATTTTAAATTGTAGTGTTATTAAAAAAAGTATGGATGGGATGTAAGGAATAAACAAAGGTCAGTTGATTTTGTTATAAATGTAGATGTGGAGAGGAAATGGGTCTGTAAAATAAATGGTAAATAAGTTATTTATAAACATAATGGAGAAAAAAGAATCAAAAAAATTATAAAAGAGTAGTTAGGACAGAAAAACATATTAAAATTGAGTATTTGAATATGCAAGGTGGTAGGAGACCAGAAAAGTGGCAGGAATTAAACAAAGCAATTGAAAATAAAGATCTTGAGGTATTTGCAGTAGTGGAAAAACTCTAATAGAAAAAGAAGAAGAACCTGTTTTGGAAGATAGGATATAAATAGAAAAGAGAAAGAAAAAAAGAGTGGTGGTATAGGTGTTGTTAAATTCCCAGAAAATTTGTGGTTTGAAATAAGGCTGGGAAGACAAGAATAGATGGTGGCTATAGTTTATATAGCTACTGGAGATAGTCAAATTGTAATGGAGTGGAACAATAGCATATATGAGTGCCTAGTTAAGGATATACAAAGTTTTAAAGGAAAGGGGAAGAGAATAATGGTTATAGGAGATATGAATGAGAATATTGAAGAAATTGATGATGTAGACAACAAGCATGGACAGTTTTTGAAGAAATTTTGTCAGAGAGTAAATTTGAGCATTGAAAACTTTATAAAATATTTATGAGGGACAATGCACATGGTCTAGGAATAATAAATCCCACACAATAGATTATGTATTGGTAGAGAAAGAGGGAATGAATAAAGTACATAAAATTAAGGTGTTTGATAATGAAGTAAGAGTATGTAATAGTGATCATAATTTCTTTGTAATTGAAATGGTTAGTAATGTGATGAAAAATAGAAATAAATGTAGAAATGATAGTGAAAGATGTGGATGGAGAGTGAATGATAAGAATAAGTTTGAAGAGTATAAAATACAAGTTGAAGAAACCATGCAAGAATTGGTTGGAAATGAGTATGAGGACTAGTGTGATGAAATAGAAAAATGGCAAATAGGGTTTTAGGTGAGAATATTCAGAAAAATAAAAGTAATAGAAAAATGAGAGTTAATAAAAGTGTAAAAGAGAGGAAAAAGCATGCAAAGAATAGAAGTGTGCTATTAAGAACAAAGAAAGTTAAAAATATATTAATGTAAATAGGGAAATTACTTAGAATAGAAGAAAGTTATTTAAAACAGATATTTATAGAGAGAGAATAAAACTAAATAGTAAATTATTGAATGATATTATTTGAAGTGGAAGAGATGGCTGTAAAAAAAAAATTGGAATTACATTAAAAGGACAATTTTAGGGGAGAGAGATAGTATTACTGGATGAAGAGGGAATAGAGTGTAGCTCTAGAGAAGAATTAGAGATAATATTGAATAGTTATGTAATGGATATAGAAAAGATGTTATATGTGATGGACAGAGGGATAGAAAATATGAAAACATATAGTAATGGAAATATTAGGTTTACAGAAAGTGAATAAGGCAGGGAAGAAGTTGAGAAGTGGTAAGACAAGAGAGTTAGATGGATGGGCAGCAGAGATGGTAATAAATTTAGGGTGTAGGACAAAAGTAAAATTACTATCATGTTTTAATAGAATGGCATAGAAGAGAGATTTTCCGAGTAGTTGGAGTATTAGAAAAGTAAGATTATTATTTAAAGGAAAAGATAAGGATCATAGAAAGTTAAATAATTATAGACCAATAGTGGTAACATCAGTTTTATATAAAGTCTTTTCATATATAGTAGCTGAAAGAGTTGCAAAATGGATAGAAGAAAATAATGTAGTGGGGGAAATGCAATGAGGTTTTAGGTCAGATAGGCATATAGGAGATAGTTTATTTGTAGTTACACAACTTGTAGATATGAGTAAGAATTCAGGTAGAGAGCTATATGTGAGTTTTATAGATATAGAGATGGCACATGATAGAGTGAATAGAAATAGATTATGGATAAGTTTATCAATTCTGGAAATGGATAAAGCTTTAGTAGGTGTTATTAAAAATTATATGAAAATAATTACTATTCATATCAATTAGGGAATATAGAATCAGTTAAAGTTAAAAATGGGTGAGACTGAGGCAAGTATGCCCTATGTTACCTAATTTGTTTGTGTTGTATTTGAGTGAAATGGAGAGAGCAATAGAAAGTCTAGAAAGGGGGATAGAGATACCATTAATAGGTGGCAAGAGAATATATACATTGTCAGGTCTTTTCTTTTTGCAGATTATGTATTTTTGTGTGCAGAAAGAAGATATGGAAGTTATGCTGAGGACATGCACAAGGGTAAGTAAAGATATGGGGATTAAATTTAGTAAAGAAAAATCAAATATAATGATGGTGAATACTGGGGAAAGAGAAGACAAAGATTTTTTATTGGGGGATATAAAGTTAATTGTGGTGAATAGATATAGTTATTTGGGAATTATCTTGAGTAATAAGAAAAATTGCTTGGATGCATGGGAGAAAAAAATGATAAATGAAGCAAAGAAAAGAAAGGGATTGATAAAGAAATTAACAGTGTTTTCATATAATAAATATGATGTACCTAAAATTGTATGGAAAGGAGTGGCAGTGGCATGGTTAACATACAGCAATGATGTGTTAAGTGTTAGTAAACGGGTATTAGATTGCTTAGAAAAAGTACAAAGGGAAGTAGGAAGACATGCATTAAATGCTGAGGTGTGGACAGCAAAGGAGGCAATTCAAATAGAAATGGGATGATCAAGTTTTTTATGAGGGATGCAAAAAGCAAATTGAAAATGTTTGGTAGGTCAGGCAACAAGATGAGTGAGAAAGTAATACAGTATGCAGAAGATTTGGATAAAGAAGTTATGTCAGTATACTTGTGCAAAAGGTGGGATGATTGTGTTAGAAGGATTTTTGAGTGTTACATGATAAGGAGTGAGATAGAAGAATAGATGCATTAATAAAGAATATGAAGTTTGAGAGATGGAGAACTAGTATGGGGAGTAAAATGAGTTTAAATATATATGGAAGTAAACAGAACATCGGGTGTGAGTTAATTTCTGATAATATTAAGAAAAGTAGTTTATTGTTTAAGGCCCAAATGGGATCTTTAGCAACAAGGAAATATACACATAAATGAAAAATTATGGGTGATTTATGCTGCAAGTTGTGTAAGGAAGGCATAGAAAATATTTGGCAACTGTTACTTCAATATAAATGCTTGAAAGCAGAAAGGGTACAAATAATGATGTTATGGAAGATTAAATATGAACAAATTAATTATACAAAAAGTGAGTTATTGGTTTTTATGCTCAGTTTAGGAAAAAATAAGGGGGATTTAGATATGAAGGTCATGGAGTTGACAAAGATTATGTTGTGGAAATGGGATGCATCAGATTATGTGAAAACTTAGGGTGGACCATGGAAAGGGAAGGTAAAGTGACTAAAAGGTTTCTCTGGTCATAGCTGCTGAGAGATTGCTGACTCTGTTTAAGGGAAAGTCACAGTGCATCACATCACATCACATCAAGATTTATTTTTATAAGTGCTGAAAGAGAAAAAATTCAAAATTACTATTGTTAAATCTCTACCTCCAGACCAATTGGTTTCAAGCTTATAAGTCACCTTAGTGGAGGGCTGGAATTCTAGAACCTAGATATAAAATACTAACTAAAACATCAGCACTTATAAAACATGTTTCTATCAATTTGAAAATCTAAACTTTTCCATTGAGATGAGCCATAAGCTTGAAATCAATTGGTCTGAAGGTAGGGATTTAACAATATAGATTTTGAATTCTTTCTCTTTCGACACTTATAAAAATAAAGCTTGTTTAGAGCTATTGATAAGCTCTATCTTGTCATCATTTAAATGCAACCTTAAAAGAAAGTTATGAAATTTATGATCTGTTTTATTAATTATTATAAGTTATGTATGAAAGCTTTTGTGACACTATATTGCAGAGGCTTTTAGTATATGGTGAAACAGCTGAATTCAGACCCATATAGTTATCTGCTTGGAAAAGCTGTATTTGAATATATTTTCATGTCTCAAAAGTTCAGACTTTCAAATTGATAGAGATGGGTTTTTTAAGTGCTGACTTTTGAGTTAGTATTTTAAATCTAATTTGTAGAGTCCCAGCACTCCACTGAGGTGAGCCATTAGCTCAAAATCAATTGGCCTGGAGGTAGAGGCTTAACCATAGAGATTTTGAATTATTTCGACACTTATAAAATAAATCTTGTTTAGAGCTATTGATAAGCTTCTTCTAATGATTATTTAAATGCAAGCTTAAAATTAAGCTACAAAATTTATGACTTGTTTTATTATATATATATATTGTACCGGTAAAAAAATCACCATGCTTAATCACACACAGTAATCCGAATTCAAACCCAGTCCACATCTAGGAATAAATTCCAAAATGCAAACTAAATTCAAACCCAAAACCCTGGCATGACCCACCGATGACAACATTACAACGGTATGGGTTATTTACAATGTGAGACAATTAAAGCCTTATATACCTCCTGACCCAGGGAGAACATAGAAAACAAACAGTAATTTTGGGATAACCCGGTAAACGACCACTATGTTATAAATGTTTCAGATGATGAGTAAAGACCAATGGACATTAATATACAAATGATTGATAAAATGTATCATTCCACACCCATGTTTAGGTTCAAACTCTCACCCAGACTGTTCTCCAAAGTCGATCAACTTTGTAATGAAATGTAAGTCAGTAAAATATGTATAAACATTTTTTTTTTGTTATTTTTTTTTTAAGTAGGAAGAAATGAAACAGACAGATCGAAGAATCGATCTTAGTTTCATGATTGTCATTTAAGAACGGTAATTCTAAACCACTATTTACCCGCAATGAGACTTTTTCTATTCCAAGCCACATAAATTTTAAGTTATTTATTTTGTGTTTGTTTAAAAAGAATTTAATGTAAAGAGTATGAGTATAAATGTCACAAATCATGATGAATAATATTCGTGTGTGTGTGGTTTGTGGATTTATATTAGCTCAATTTAAAAGTTTCAATTGCGTGTATATTTTCTTTAAATTTTAATTTTGCAAATTATACAAAGTCATTTAAAAATGCTGATCAAAAGTCACATTCCTTTGATCAGTATTTTTAATCAAAATCTTACTTGTACAAAATGTATACAATAATTAATTTGTACTTTGATAAATTAAGATAATGAATTTATATTTTGTATTCACGAATTCCGATGTAATTGTTTTGTCAATTTAGAATCATGTATTAAATTTAAAAATAAATGAGAAACGTAGAACTCTTATCAAGAAAGGCAAATGCTATTGTATAGTCAAATTAGATATTGCTGGAGGCCGAAATCAAAGGAGGCGGAGTTATGAACAAAAACTAGGCAGAAAGGTCAACCGTAGCCATCTTAAATATAATATAGACACTCTAACTTTTGACTTGGTTGTGCTTGGATCGTCAAGCTACAGCAAAGTAGTTGTTCCAGAGAAATCACTTCAACCGTTATTAAGAAGTTGCCCGGTAAACTGCAATCATGATGGGCTAAGTCCAAGAAGCTGATCCCTGTTCTGCCAATTTAAATCTTTCATACCGCTGATCTGTAATGTTTTCCGTGCTTCCAGTCTTCCAAATTCCAACATTTAAATTAACCATGCCTTTCTAAGAAATTCAAAATGCGCGCCTACGTTCTTCATACATATCACCGCAAGAAGAAAAGCCGGACGAAGAAAGAATGGTAACTTTTGTTACATGAACTTTTTAACTTTCCTCTCAGTAATAATTTTATATTTAATCTGTTAATCAAAGTAATTGCATGTAAATTTCTTGCTTTCCATTTGAAAATGTTACACTAAAACCTGTCAGTAAATTTCTTCTCTAATATTTCGGTGTGTGCTCTAGTCTTTAGATGATAATTATTAATATTTGTGCCTACTAATAATCCATTTGTGAATACATTTATATTTTTACTATTACTTATTTTACAAACAAAATGATGCCAATAATAATATTTCTCAACTCTAATTAAAGTCAGTAAAGTTATCTCATAATATTTATTATATTCATTTTAAAAGTAATTTTCTTGTATCGAATTAAAAATCGTCATTTATGTTGAGTTGAGAAATATTCAAGTATTTTTATTGTTTCTTTTACTTTGTCATGATATTTTAATCTATACTCCAAATCTCAAATACTTAAAATAGTCTAAAATTTTATTATAATCTTTTGTTATATATTATTACGGAGTAAGAATAATAATTTATTATTACCTTCCGAACAATCTGGGGAGTTATGGGTTTCAGAGTAAATTTAATTAATTATTACTTTTGCGATCGTTTGATTTCGCCATGTTTTATTGAATAGTTATATCGGACTGTTGCGTAGAAAATGTTACGGAGAGAAAAGGTTTTATATAATTTCGTTTTAAAATCCACTTCCGGTCACTCTTCCTCGATGTTACTGTGGCAATGCCTTTACCTTCGCTTAAGTTGGCGTCTCGTTTTACTACCACATGGAGAGAAAGAAATTCTTCTCCAGGTAATCTCTTGGATCACCGGGGTTCGAAAATGAGCCCGGCTGGTTGTAGTGTCCCGGATCTACTTGGGGGCATTAAGACTTGTCAAAGTACAAGCCGCCCGGTATTCCGTCAATGCACCGCAAGTTATTATTTGTAGTATACATTAATCCCTGCAACCATCAGTACATCAGTATTATATATCATATTTTTATATAAAACCGCCTCCCATTTATCCGTATGCGCAATGGTTTGAAACTATTAAAATAAAACAACTTAATAAAAACTAGTAGATAAATATTTTAAGTGCTCCAATTACTCTGATTCTCATATCAACCTGTACAACCATTTAAACATATAAATATTGGCATGAGTTTGTTAATCAGTACAAACCGATTATTGATGACTAGCAGCAATTTATTATAAATACATATGAGAGTTTTACCGTACCTGTAAATAATATTATTCAATGCTTTCAATAATTTATTAAAAATTTATCTAACCTAATTTTGTCTCTCTTGCATTATTACTCTCGAAATCTAGTCAATCACCTGCTGTCTGTATCGACAACTTAAATATATACATTAAATTATTAGCCGTACCAATATCCCGACTATAAGATATCTATGAAATAGCTGATTGTAGGTAATTTAGTCTGTGTTTTTCGATGAGCTAGTAAAGGGAGAACCCCGTACCATTGTAATGTTGTCATCGGTGGGTCATGCCAGGGTTTTGGGTTTGAATTTAGTTTGCATTTTGGAATTTATTCCTAGACGTGGACTGGGTTTGAATTCGGATTACTGTGTGTGATTAAGCATGATGATTTTAACCGGTACAGTGTTTAAAATTTTGATTATCGTCTAAAGACGGGAGCACAGAAATATTAGAGAAGAAATTTACTGACAGGTTTTAGTGTGACATTTTCAAATGGAAAGCAAGAAATTTACATGCAATTACTTTGATTAACAGATTAAATATAAAATTATTACTGAGAGGAAAGTTAAAAAGTTCATGTAACAAAAGTTACCATTCTTTCTTCGTCCGGCTTTTCTTCTTGCGGCGATATGTATGAAGAACGTAGGCACGCATTTTGAATTTCTTAGAAAGGCATGGTTAATTTAAATGTTGGAATTTGGAAGACTGGAAGCATGGAAAACATTACAGATCAGCGCTATGAAAGATTTAAATTGGCAGAACAGGGATCAGCTTCTTGGAATTAGCCCATCATGATAGCAGTTTACCGGGCAACTTCTTAATAATGGTTGAAGTGATTTCTCTGGAACAACTACTTTGCTGTAGCTTGATTATCCAAGCACAACCAAGTCAAAAGTTAGAGTGTTATATTATATTTAAGATGGCTACGGTTGACCTTTCTGCCTAGTTTTTGTTTATAACTCCGCCTCCTTTGATTTCGGCCTCCAGCAATATCTAATTTGACTATACAATAGCATTTGCCTTTCTTGATAAGAGTTCTACATTTCTCATTTATTTTTAAATTTAATACATGATTCTAAATTGACAAAACAATTACATCGGAATTCGTGAATACAAAATATAAATTCCTTATCTTAATTTATCAAAGTACAAATTAATTATTGTATACATTTTGTACAAGTAGGATTTTGATTAAAAATACTGATCAAAGGAATGTGACTTTTGATCAGCATTTTTAAATGACTTTGTATAATTTGCAAAATTAACATTTAAAGAAAATATACACGCAATTGAAACTTTTAAATTGAGCTAATATAAATCCACAAACCACACACACACGAATATTATTCATCATGATTTGTGACATTTATACTCATACTCTTTACATTAAATTCTTTTTAAACAAACACAAACTAAATACTTAAAATTTATGTGGCTTGGAATAGAAAAAGTCTCATTGCGGGTAAATAGTGGTTTAGAATTACCGTTCTTAAATGACAATCATGAAACTAAGATCGATTCTTCGATCTGTCTGGTTCAATATATATATATATATATATAAACAATCATTAAAAAGAAAGAGTTATTGGAAAGCACATAAATTAGAGGTAAAAATCATATATCAAATACTATTCATTCTCTCGTTTATTCAACAGAAATATGTCATAAGTAACTTTTGATGTTAATACCCTAGAATTCAAATATAATGATAATGTTCAAAAATAATACAAATGTAATAAATGATAGCTTATTTTAGAGATGTCAGATTTCATTAAAAATCATGAAATATATAATGTATGTGATTTAATGGTATTAACAAATTTTAAATAATTATTGTTTAAATAGTAATATTTATTATATATATAAAACAAATTGTATATATATATATATATATATATATATATATATATATATATATATATATATATATATATATATATATATATATATATATATATATATATATATATATGGGTTTGATTGATACTGTGTATGTATTAGCATCTGAGATATTATTGATATGTTTAACATGACATTATTTTAATCCAGTTATAAAATCCTATAGCTTTACTTTATAATGATTTCATTTTTGTAGTGAATGCTTTCTTAAGCAAGGGTAATGCTTATATCTTTATAAATAATACAGATATAATGATGAATTAAAATTTAAATATTTTATACATAGTTTTAAGAGTTGTTGTTTCCTTGTTGTTATCTAGAATATTATAATAGGAAGTTAAACTTACATCTGAGAGGAATTTCACCTCTTGCTTAAATTTATAGCCCTCGGTGTATAGGTTACTGTGTTACTAGCTATTGGGATAAAGAATAGCTTGGTTGTATTGGCAAAGTATCAGATTGTTGATCATACATGTGTTTGTCAAGTTTTTTGTATTAATTTATATATTAGTAACATTACAATGACATTATTGTTATTTTTATTTTTTCAATAAATTACTTTAATAATATTTTTTTCTTATTTTATTACTCATTATTACTGGAAATATAAAATATAGAAATTTTATATGCCAATTAATGGATGTCCAAATGTAATTCATGCTGGGTAAACATGTCATTTATTTTAAGATTTATTATTAATTAGAAGTATAATTTATAGCTTTGCAACATTTTGTGTAATTGTAACTCTGAATAATAAACTTAACTTCTTTATTTAGTATTTTCTTATTTTCTCAATTTTAAATTACAATTTGTTATTGGAAAGAAATCTAAATTTACTATCAATTGGTGCCTTGTAATAATGTTCATGGCTAAATGGCTTAAACAATTCCAATATCATTAGCAATCAACAATTTCAAACTGTTCTCAAGGCAACTTCCTTTTAACAATAAACATGGAATTCCTTTATAGTTAAAAGGTCACCTTGGCAACAATTTGAAATTGTTGATAGTTAATGATATTGAAATTGTCTAAGTGTTGACTGGAATTTAATTATATATAAGATAATGATGGGAAGAAACATATTTAATTTATGGCATATAGGTCAATCTTTTCAGAATATTTATCAAATTAAAGACATTGAAGGTTGTTTTTATATGGAAAGACTATCCGGTATATTGAAGTGAATATGTATGCTATGGATTTAGTAAGATCAAAATTATATTACATCATAGTATGATAAAGAATTTTATTAAATTAAATGAATACAGAATTTTTATTTTATTGTAAAATTATTGTATGCCAGTAAGACATCAATCATTGTATTACAGAAATGTGGAATGCAAAATCATAAACCTAATTACTTTGTTTTAATTTTATAAATCTCATATGTAAATTATATCATTTATAATTGTACTGCCTCATTTAAAAATGATATAAAAAGGTTCAATACAGATCAATTTCATTTTATCATATCACAATTTTTTTCCATCCAACATTAGATCAATTTGCTCTGAAAAGGACACTAAGGAAAAATATATAATAATGCATGTGCAATTGCAAAGGATCTACTTTCTATCAACAAAAAAAGATTTGTATGTGCATTGTCTGAAAAATGAAATATATAATTCACTTATTTACATGTTATACCTGAATTACATATTGCTTCTCATCAATAATATAAGCACAGCTGTACTGCATAATTTTACTCAGCACTATGATTCTGGTAAAGTTTTGCCAAAAGCTACCTCAATGTATTTATTAGTTTATGTTTATTACACCTTTTTATCAGAACTCAAAGGCAATGAGTGCATAATAATGATGTAGTTTTAGGAAAAGAGTTAATACTTTGAGAATTATAGATATAAAATGATGTAAAATAACTTTAAAATAATTGATATATACAAGTTTTTTTTATATTAAATGCTTTTATTTATGATGCACGAAAAAGCAAAATAAAGTATTGTTTCCTTAATAGCATTTAGGATTTCTAGATTTAACTTGAAATAAAAACATGGATGTCCAGAAATTAATTAAGTCAGCCCCTAATGTTTTATAACAATGGATTGACCTCAATTACTTTCCAGACCTCTAATGTTTTTATTTCATGTTAAATCTAAAAACCTCAATTATACTAGATGAAATAGCTTTTTGTTTGCTTTTCAGTGCATTGCAATAAAAACATTTAATGTAAAACGAATGTATTTCTATTTATTTTTAAATTTTAAATATTGGCACAGTAAAATATTTAAAACTATACTGTACATTAAATAGAATTGCCATGTATAGTTGATAATGTCAATAATATTATTAATATAAATTACTATTATAATTTTTCTAACACACTGGTGGTCAGAATGCAATGGATAATAATATTTCTTTAAAAAAAGGTAATTCTGCATATTTGTACCTAAATTTATAAGCTATCTCAACTAACTGTTCATAATAATGTAATACTATTATATGTATATGTGCTGACACATTCTCATAAGAAAATGTATAATTGAATAAAAATTACAATCAAAAATTTATTTATTAGCACATGAGATCTTATTAACATTTGAAGACCAGGTTGGATATTATAAATTACCTTTTTTAGAAAAGATATATATATATATATATATATATATATATATATATATATATATATATATATATATATATATATATATATATATATATATATTTGTGCCCTTATCTATAGGTCATAATAAGGTAGAATGGTCAATTACTAAAAAAATTTAAATTTTAAGATATGTTTGTATGATATATAAATAATAGTAGGATAATTAGATTTTATAGTACAATTTAAGGCTGAAAATACCTGGTATATAAAAGTATAATGGATTATTTGAAAGGAACAGTTAAATAAAGCTTAATTATATCCTTGCTTATGGTTGTAAAAGCTGGCCATATAAAATAACACAGCTATAAATAGTTAAAAATATGTTAATAATTCGAGTATAATATTTTAAAACTAATAAATTAAATAAATGATATATGTAATATTATAATTATAATTAATATTCAAATTTAATCTAATATATTTTTAAATAAACTTTATGATGGTGAGAATTATATTTAGTTCTACAAGTTTAAATTATTTTCCAAATTTTTATAAAATTTATCAGTTTTGGTAATTTAGACCGAGACATAAATTAAAAAAATCATCTGATAAAGTTAGTAATCATGTGACTGTATATTATATACCTTCACACACACGCTTGTTAGAATATAATAATAAAGTTTGTGAATTATGGAACTGAATGTAATTGCTGTCTATAGCTGAAATGAATGTTGAAATATTAAATAGTTATTTTAAATGTTTAAATGATCTAATATTTAAGTAGTGTTTAAAAGTTGAATACAGTTAATAAAAAAAATTAATATTTTGTTTAAATAAAAACAAGATAAATTAAATATTAATATTAAAATAGATACTAAATATTATTTTAATAATTGTTTTAAAGTTTAAATAATTTTGATAAAACTATAATTGAATTTAAAAATACTATTCTAAGTAATATTTAAGACATGATGTCATAAATTCTTTATTTTAAAGGGTTTAATCTATTATAAAAGTAAAATGTGTAAATTTGTTCGTGCTAAAAAAGTCATTAACCAATCAACAGAGGTAATTTAGCAAACAAAAAAAAATAAGAATTAAACGAAGCAGGAGAAAGTAATGTGTAAGTGAAGGAGGAAGTAACATTTTTTAGCTGGATAAGACCGTAAGCTAGAAAAGTGATATAATTTTAAAATTTTGTATTTATTTTAAAAGTTTTTTAACATATAATATTTTGAACTGCCTTTACATGGAGGGTTAATTTTTAAAAGTTTTCTTACCAGTAATTTTATTCAAGTTTAGCCAAAACCTTACAGTAAAAATGGAAATACTACAGAAAACAGTATATAAAAATATTGCTAAAGGAAAAATATTTGTAAAGTGCCTCGATACAGCTTTATTTATGCTCAACCAGAAACTTATTATTGTAACTCAGAGAAATATAATTTGGACGCTATACGGAAAACTTAAAAGAGAAGTTATTTGCTATCAGGAAAAATTATGACGCACAATTTATAAGGCTACTCTGAAGTTTTTTTTTTTATTCTTCTCTATGAAAAAAAATTAAGATGTGTTTATCATAAAGAAAAAATTAGGTAAAAGTTATAATGAAGAAAGAATGTTTATCTTTTTAAAGGAAACATTACAAAGTATATAGTTACCAGAACTTTAAAAGAAAGGAAAAAGTTATAGAATAATAATATGAAAGAGTCATTTTTTTTTTTTATGAAAAAATAACAGAAAAACTTTCTCTAAGACAAATTGGAAAATATAAATCTAATGTACTTAATAAAATGGATCCATGAAGACAGAAAAATTTACTGAATATTTAAATCAAAGTACGTAGAAGATGCATCATAAAAGTCGCGCGGGAAAATATTAGCAGAAAATATTAGAAGAGAATATGTAGATGTTTTTCTTTACGTGATTAACTAATAGCATAATTAATAATTGTATTAAATATTATGAAAAACCAAGGATTGTCATCTATGAATATTTATTAAACAGAGCAATAATTGTTTTGCCTTAAAATAGAACATTAAGTGACTGAAGAAGAAATAATAAACATTTTTTTTTTAGCTTTAATATGAACGGTTTTCAAGAAAGTTTGATAAAGAAGTACAGTAAATATAGTTTAAATATTTTACTAATTTATTTTAGAATATAAAATGCTATGTGAGATTAGGGAAAACATATAAACATAAATTTAGTAATATTGAGATTTAAATATAATAGCTTGATAAAATTATTAGAAATATTGTTTAAAAATAAAGTGTATGTATGTGAGTCTTATATCTACAAGAATCAAATGGATGGTGAAGCCTATCGAATGCGATCGAGAAGATAAAGATTGTTTGGTAATATTGATATTTATTTATAATGCATAATGTATTTTTTTTAGATCATCTATTGATTAAGAATGAAGTGTGAAAGTTTAAATTATATGTACACATTTTATACAACATTTTTGACATATAATGAGATAGGAGTAATTAGGAATATGCATGCAATAATTTATTTAAAGTATATTAATAATATAATTTAACAGAGCAATTGTGTGATTCTTTTGAACTTTCATGTGATAAAGTATTCAGATATTTAAATAGTTGTATATGATTAAATATACGGAGGAAAGTAGTAAAAAGATTTTCTTATAGAACAGTGGAATAGTTAAAATAAATGAATTTTATTATTGTTAGTAATGCAGATATGTATTTGTCGATGTATAGTATAGAAAAATCTTGAGAAATAAGATCGGATAGTGACTTGGAAGTAGTAGTGGAGAGGAAACCAAGATGTTTTTTTTAAAAAAAATAGGAAAATAAAGGATTTGGATCATATTTAGTTTTGTGTGATTTCAGTATAGTTAACTAAGCCCTATAACTGAACACATATGGTTTGGACAGTGTTTTGCATATTTTTAAACTTTTTGATGTTATAATAAAGCTGAAGAAATAGCTTTAGCATCGTTCCTATAATAGAGGTTGGTAGACAGGTAAAGGTCACTCCTCTATAGTGTCTTTTAATTCACTGTGCCATGATTGTCAAGGTTTATGACGAGTAATATTCTAGTTATATTTTGATCCTATGCATCTATCTTCGCTATCCTTATTTCGTGAATCTGCATTGGTCAGAAAGATATTTTCAAAGAAATAATGAATAAAATAGGACTGAAGATATGTTATCGTTTATGTAAGAATAGTTTATTTGCTGGAATGTATAGAATTGTGTAATTTTAAAATTGAAAGTCCAAAATATCATAAAGAGAGAAAGAATCATATAATACGTTGTAAAATTAATTCAGAAATGAATATAAGATTTTGAAAAGAAATCTAAACTAAGTATTTTAAAAGTGATAATAAAATTTGAATGAATTTTTTTTATTTTTTAAATAATATTTAGAAAATAAATATTGCATATTTATTAAGAAAATAGTTCAATAATGTGTAATAAACATATACTTGTGCATGGTATATTAATGGTTGTAACTATATCATTCGAAGTAAAGCTTGAATGAGAATATTAGGATTAATAAACATCGGATAATGAATAATAAAAACCTAATACCGAATGTAGAACAATGTTTTGACTTTGTAAGATTCCATACAACCAATATAAAACTAAAATTTGTTATTTAGTAGAATTTTACTACGAATAGAAATTTTGTAAAAAAATATAATTTTAATAATATTAGGGATGCAGAGTGTTAGTGATAATCATATAAGAAATGCATTTTGTAACAAGCTAACCATAATAATAAATCAAATAATAATACTGTATTTTCTTAAGCGTTTTAAAGATAAGATTTAATTAGGAAAAATAAATAGTATTTTGATTTCATTTTTATAAACTAGTAAACTAAGTTGAGATAGGAGAGTAAGGGATATCCAATGTATATAGTGTAAAAATATTGTTAATTTATTTATGTTGTTAATAAACTTTGTTTTAAAGTTTTGTGTCCGCGTTGTTATTTCTCCACATGGTTGCATGAAATCACGATACATTTATAATTGAAACAGACATATAGATTTTGCACAAAAGGTAAACATAAAAGTGTTATAATAATTTTGAGAATTTATTGGTATGTTAAAATTAAAAGATCATAATTTTATATTATTTATTGGTCATAAGTCGGTTGCCACAATATTACATTAAATTATATGCTAATGTTGCCACACGTATTCTGTTGTCAGATTATTAAAAATACTACCACGTACGTATTTATTTATTTTATTTAGGAAGAAATAAGATTATATTATATTATTATTGTTATTATTATTTTTATTATTATTAATTGCTGTGTAGTAGATTATGACATAAAATTCCCTTTTCATATTTTATTACCGTAATTTTAAATCAGTTAGAATACAATTTATGAACCTGAGATTTTATTTTATTTTATTTTACTTCATTTTATTTAATTGAGCTAGATTATTGTTATAAAGAAGATTAAGATATGATTATTATTTTAATCGTAGTACATAGAGCTTAGAAAGTCGTAAGAATACTATGAGTTAGTTATTTGGTATAGTAAAAAGGGGGAATAGTGTTCCTATGCCATTGAGGTAGTATCGTGTGGATAATGTCTCAATGTAGTCTATCTCGTTCCCCGTATTGTCACTCCATGTCTCATGAAAATAGTAAATATTTGTTAATTCATTTTAAAAATTGAACTGTATTTGTATTTAAAAATTAGTGCTAGTAATCATTTTAATTAATGCTGAATATTTCATTTATTTATTTGTTAACTGAGCTAGAACCCGTAATATTCGTTATAAACAAATATTTTGGGGTGAGGACGCGCGGGGGGAGGTTAGAATATATATATATATATATATATATATATATATATATATATATCTTCAATAAAATATTTTTTTCACACCATATTTATAAAAAAATAAATAATAAATAACACCAACAAACCCAATAAAAAAAATATCTATATTAATAATAATAATTACAAAATTATATTAACAAAAAATATCCAACTATAAAAATAATTCTTTAAAATCATCTCATACAAAAAATATAAATTAATTAAATTAAAATATTATTACAAACCCCCACCCAAATTAAAAACAATTGATACATAATTTTAAAAAAATATAAAGATTAATATTAAATAAAAAAAAAAATTTTACATAAATACTAAAAAAAATAAATTTATAAGATAAATTTAAACAATTAATAAATAATAAATATTAATCATAATTAAATATAAGACTAAAAAAAAAAATTCTATAATAAAAAAAAAAACAAGAATAAAAATGGATAAGAAAACAAAAATTCATTAAAATTAGGAAAACTCAAAAAAATTAAATTTAATCATCTAAAAAGAAATGAATGTAGAGAAAGAAAAAAATATTCCAATAGCAGAATTAATGTAGATTGAACAAGATAAGACGTAAAATATAAAAGGGCAACTTCATTTTATTATTAGATTAATTTATATTAATAATTTATCTGTGATTATTCTTAAATTCATATTCATTATTAATATACGCCAAAGTAAATAAACATAATGTGCATTTTAAACCCATCTGGGAAGCCAATCCTTCCATCAAACAACACAGAAGCTTGAAGGGATATGTTCAAAACAAGAAGGAATGGAGGAGAGGCCAAGGACCAATGACGGAAGATAAAGATAGCGTAATGACCGAAGGAAATACTATAATCCTCGGATAGGCATAAAGGAATGTAGGAATATTTATTTATTCTAATTACTAATTAAAGGAGAATGTATGGAATAATAAACTTGAACTATTACGAACAATAATTATTGCTTTAGCTCCATATCTATGGATTTTATTGTGATTAATTTTTGGATTTTTTTCTATGTATGATATTGATTTTTTTATTAAATAACTAATTTGAAAATAATTAATTATATTATAGACCCACGAAGAAAACGTAATGATTTATGGGTAGGATACTATAAAAAAAAAACGAGATAAATAAAATACAAAATCCACCTACTTAAAAATCAATTTACGAATCTTTCTCTGTCTAGTTTTCTTGCTTCCTTTCCAAATTCTAATTTAAATTATTTCCTCATAATCTCATAGATATTCATATCCCATTTCTAAACTAAAATTCATTATTATAACATTTATTATTTATTTATCTACGATATTTATTTCCCTTTTTTTTTATAAGTAGTCACTAGCCCATTAAATCTCGTTTGCTGTTTCACTTGTTTTGTCTCATAATATAATTAATTACACTTTTTCAAATTTAGATAATATTTAATATAACAAAAATCATATTATACATACATTAGAAAATAACTATACCACACAAATATATTTAAATCACAATAAAATCCCTGGATAATGGAGCTAAAGACAATCAGTAATTATTGTTCTAACATAAAGTTCAAAGTTATTATTCCATACATTACTACGCTTTTAATTAGTAATTAAGAATAAAATAAATATTACCTAGCATTCTTTTAGCCTAGTTCCGAGTAGCTTCTGATAGGATTTCCTTCGGTAGTTAGCGCTAACTTTCGATCCTTTTCCGTGTCATTGGGATCCCATGGGCTTCATCATGGACACTCCGCTCCTTCTTTTTTACGAAACATGATCGACCTTCGAACTGTCTGCTGTTGGTATTGCATGGAAGGATTCGCCGGCTGTCCACACGATGGTTTAACAATGAGCATTATTTTTATTTAACTTTGACATATATTAATAATATGAATATGAATTTAAAAATAATCAACCGAACAGAATCAGAATCAAATTTTAATCATAATATCAAATTCAATCTAATAACTATAACAATAGAAAGTTCACCCCTTTTATATTTTACGGTTCTTATCTTGCGGATTCAATCTACATTCTGAATTTCTGCTATTGGACAATTATTTCTTTTCTTTCGACTCTCTACACAGTTTCATTGGTCATTATTTAGATGATTGCAAATTTCAATTTCTTTGTTAGAGTTATTTCACTAACTAGCCTTTTAATGGAAATTTCTCATGTTTGTCATTAGCTCCCATTGTTTACTACATTCCTTTGATTATATATATATATATATATATATATATATATATATATTTATAAGACAAAACGAACTCAACCTTGCTTTTTTTTTTCCTAAAAGCAATCTTAAATCAAATTTCAATTAAATCATGTTTTAGTTAAATCAAGTTTTTAATTCTTTAAGTTTTATTTAAATGTGATTCTAAAATTATATCTTATAAAACTGTCTAATTTATGCTTTTAAAGATAAACCTTTCTATGATAAAAAAAATTTTTTTTCCTTATTTTACCCTACAAGACCTTTTATTTTTATTAAATATTTAAACAAATCTTTTATCAATTTATATTTCTCCAAAATTATGTGTAACTCAGAAGAAGAAAACACTCCTTCCTGATGTATCTCGGTACAATATATATATATATATTGTAACGATCCGGAAAAAGTGACTTAACGTAAACTGCACTACAGGGCGCCATCTAGGCATTTGAACCTAGAAAAATTTATAAGTAGGTAGATACGTAAGTCAAAAAAAAATTTTTTTTTTTTTTTTAAATATTTTGGTTCCGGTCGTTAGCCCATGTCACTAGCTCAGTGGAATAGCAGAGATTAAATAATATAATATCTTATCTAATTATATTTCAATATTAAAAAAATAAATAAAATAAGCCACTGCCAGTAATTAGCATACAAACATTTATTTATGCACATATATATAAAATTTGAAATTATTTTAGTATTAGTTTACACTTTTACATTTAACATTATTTTTAACTTTGATTTTTTGACTTTAATTTACATTTCATTACTATTAGATTCTAATTTTACATTTTTATTAAGTTCGCACAGATAAATTTATGAAAGCTTGTTTATCACGTTGAATATAGACCGGTTACATAGATTTCACGGTCAAAAACATTTCAAAAGTAAACATAAGCGATCAAAATACAAAATTATTGATTACTGACAATTCTGGAGGGAAATTTATACGTAACCCATAGTATTCACCGTAAGATACTTGCATTGTCACCAATAACTTAAAAGACATCCGAATAAATACATTTTAGATACTCACCATAAGGTATCATTATTTATCGAATGTCTATATATTTTGATCAAATATGAAAACCTAAAACATACTTAACCGATAACCAATCCATGCAAGTGTCTATAAACAACTTAAATTTAATGCATTTTTATTTAGGATCGAGTATGAATAGACCACATAAATTTGCTTTTGAAAATAAACATTCTATCCCTATTTAATCTTAGGCTAAAATTCGTAGTCAAACTGGCATCAATTCATCTGATATATCGATGTATTCAATGTAATAAAATACGGCAGCACAAAAGGTTAAGAGAAGAAATTGCCTCTTATTAGATAGGAATATTACTTCTATCTAACGAGAAGAACAATAAAAAAAAAACTCCATAGAAAGGAACTGCGCTCTGCATCTTATAATTCCTTCCATAGGCAAAACGGGAGAGTGCGGCGTATGAAGCGATTCTGTCCGTAGCGAATCAATATTACATCTACTAATCACACCAATATATCCCATCCATTGACCCAATTTAACCATGAAACAAATAACCTAAGATTACCCTCCCCTAATATAACTTTACAAATCTATACAGCCATTCACGCCCGACTTAAGTTTAACATTGATATATTTTAATTTATCGGAAAACAGAAATCATAATAAAACTTAAAGAACAAAAAGTAAATAAATAAATGGAAATGATTTTAAATAAATAAGAAAAAAAATACATCAAATAACGCTATTAATAAAGAAATTAGTTTGGTCAGATAGGATTCTATTTGTAACAATTAACTACTAGGAAAGTTTAAAATTTAACGTTCTTAGTGTTTTCAAATTAATATTGTTCGTTATATCTTAGAAAGTTCTTACGGTTTTAGAAATGTTCATCTTTTACAATTGCTTGCCGTTTGAAATCCAGCGTTAAATTTCCC